>VXAU01003670.1:292335-436527 GCA_013399695.1 Formicarius rufipectus | reverse complement strand
ACTTGTTACCAAAAGTAGAAAATGCCTTTTTTTTTTTTTTTTTTTTTTCATCTGAAGAAATCCTTCATGGCAGAGCACATATAAGGGAAATATAGAAAGCAAATTTGTACTGAGCTGGACACTTCTGGCTTCATTATGTTGTTTCCATTTTACACTGCTGCAACAATTCCATGCTTACATATATGAAAGCAAAAGGAGGACTGGGATCATCCTTCCTGGTTTCATTTTGTGCTGCCAGAAAATAATGGATGCCAACATCAAAAGCACATTAACTGCGAGAGTAATTTTACTGAGAAAATATTCAATAATTTAAAAATCAAGAGGTTTTTTGTCACAACAAAACAGCTATTAGTGTAGTCAGATCACTCATGCAGGCCTGAGAGAGTGCATGTGCTATCTGGTAATGGTAAACATATTATTAATGCATATAACTTGCCTGAGTACATAATAGCTGTCAACTTTTATCCAGTATGTGTCATTGTGAGACAAAAATACACACTGCTTTTGAAATAGCTAATTTGTGTTAGCCATCACTATGGAAAGCTGTAGTGGAGGCAAAAGAAAATCTAATTTACCTCCATGTTAATAAATAAGCCTTAGTCTCTTCCCTGACATGCTCCCACAGCTCCTTCACCAGCCAGTGGTGCAGAACTACCGAGTGTGCTAGTTTCTTCTACAGACTGATGGCAATTCAAGAATACCTGCTGCTTATCTTGGTTTAGCAAAAAAAACCCAAACAACCAAACAAAAAACAAAACCAAAAAAACAAAACCAAAAAAAACCAAAAACCAAACCAAAACAAAACTACCTTTTCTCTTGTCCAAAGAGTATCTTGGTCTTGAGACAACATCAGGAAATCATGTTTATATTGACTGAGTTCCTGACACAGCACATTTTCTTCCAACATGATGAGATTTCCTTAAATGCATCTCATTCTACTCCTGGTGGGAAAATACCTTGTTGGCAACAAAGATCTCGGCTGTTTATCATGTAGAAGACTCTTAACTGAGCTAATCACTACAAAGTCCTTCCATAAGTAAGGAAAATAAAAATCCACTGCCATAAGTGTTGATCTTTTCTGTACTGACAAAGGTAAACTAGGGAAAATAATTCAGATGTTATATGCTGTAGATGGCTAAAGTTAGAGAAGATGAATCTTGCCCTCAGTGATGAGACACTGTAAATAAGTAATTTATATCTGGTAAAATATTTTTCGTCCAATTATCTGAAAACAGAAGAAAGAATGTACCCAGTTAATAAGGTTATCCAAGGTGAGAAAAAGCACCATTAAAAGGCAGTTGTAGATTTAATGATCCTTTTTTCCCTGCATATGTATAAGGAAAATAAAATTGGGAAATTTATTGAGAATTTCAATCATGAAGTTGTGAAATGTATTTTTAGGGAATAAAGAGCAATTTGACTTGCTTAATAATAAAAGAGATAATAGCATTTCATCATGCTGATGACTGCTACAGTTACATAATCTTGCAAATGGCATCTACCTGGACAGTATTTTGACACAAATACAGCCTTGAAAGCAGTGACAACTGTCTTCATTTTCTCAAAATATTTGTGATTGCTGGTTAGTTAGGTTTGAAGGTAAAGAATATTGCAAGAATTTTATAAAAATAAGATTTCTGTTGCTATAGTCCTGAGCTTTGACTACAGATACACTGGCTTTTCATGTACCTTAGAACAGTGGGTACCCACAGAGTAAGGACAGTGTCTTTGTGTAAGCACATCACTGGAGATCTAGGGGTTAATTGCACAGGCATATGTCTCCGGCATCATTTGAGATGTTATGTGGTATTTCATCAAGCTTCCAGCTGCAAAAGGTCTCCTGTATTCCTAAATACAGAACTTCCATAGTCAACAGAACTCAGAAAGTGACCAATCTCATCTTAAAGCGACCTGTATTTAGTAATTTGACATGACCCACAGGCACAAATATTTGTCAGGGAGCTAAGACAACACTGGGTAATTGTTAAGAAGAGAGTGAGGTACATCCTAGACTGGAATGTAGCCACTAACTGTAAAGCCACATTCCAGGTGTTGCAAAGCCAAATCCCAGGCTTTCATATTGGTAATTTTTCATTGGCAGCTGAGTGAATTTGGGACATGATACGCTTAGGGCTAGGTTCAGCTAGCCACTGGAGATGTAGACAAATGAACTGCATGTAGATGTGTAATGTAATAGCTTGTAATTTGAGTCAGTAGACAAATGAACTAGCTAAAGCATCTGCTGTCTTTGGTAGTCATATATTAGTTACCCATACCATTCCTGTTGTTCAAGTCAGGATCTTTGAACAGTGGAAAGGTTATAAGCTATTAGAACCCTCAGAAAAACCTATTGTCCTCTACTTATCAATAAAACAATTAAAATAATTATCAGATGAAGCAGGCTAAAGTATTGACAGAAATATTTTATTAGCTACAAACAAAATGTGTATTGTTAGATAACATTTGATATATTCAGATAAATGCAAGAAAAGAAAAGGTTTACTGAATTCTGATATTTTTGAACCAATAGCTATGAAAGTTTCTTTTTTTTTCCTAGTACCTGCTGCTTTATTGCCTAATATAAATAAAAAAAAATTCAGTTTTAAAATTCTATTCTTCGTGTGTTGTTATAGAACAAAAAGAAGGTGGTAGGATGTGGGTGTGGAAATGCTTTGAAGAATGAGGCAAAATTATAAAAAAATGTAGTTTTGTACAAAGTCTTATATTATACAATAAAATAATTCTCCAGTTAAGAGAGGTCTAGCTGTTCCATATTCGAGATTTAAACCTTATGGATTAGTGTCAGGAAAAAAAAAATAAAACAAACAACAAAAAAAGAAGTAGTGACTAGAATAATTCTTGCAGAACATACTTATTGTTCTTTCTGTCTCATTTGAAAATATAGTGGTGTTATGACAGTAACAAAAATCATACTTATTATGGGCATTTTGGTATATGGAATGATGTAGAGTCACTCAATTTAATTTCTGATATCCTAAGAAATACAAGGAGACCTCTGTAAGTACTTATTAATCTTAGTACCTCCAAGCCCCAGAGTACTCAAAGGAATCAGAAAGGGTTTTGGCTAATGGTTTCCCAGTACTGACCTTCAGAGCTCCTCCGATTTATAGAATAGGAACATTTTCTTTTTTCAAGGGCACAGATATGTTTGGTCTTCCAGATAATTTTTGAAATATAAGAATGTATGTCACTGCAAAACTGCTCCAAGGGGGCCATTGTGCAGGATGCAGCAATTTCCCCAGATGTCTCTAGAACATCAGCTTTCCTGTTTTCAGCACACTTACATTGCAGTACCTACTCAGTTAGCAACACCTTACGGGTTTTCTTTTATAGTTCATTTCCCAGGATATGATCCAGAGCTAACTCACATCCCTTGAAGACACAAGAAAATACCCTCAACCTCAGATTCCTCCAACAGCAGATGCAACTCCCTGGAGAACCTGCAGCTCTCTCAGTTGCTCCATCTCTCTAGTTGGTACCTGAGTAAAAGAAAGGAAGAAGAGATGATAGAGAAGAGGGAAGGTACAGCAAAGGGTGTAGGATGGCCAGGGTGAGCTAGGAAAGGTATGGGATGCAGGACTGAAAATGGCAGGAGCTGGATCAGGACCAGTAGATTAGGGAGCAGGAAGAAAAGCTGATGACGGAGGAGTTATGAACAACTGTGAAGGATTTTACAGGACTTGGTAACCGGATAACTAACTCCCCTCTTCATTTGTTCTTCAATAATTACAATATGAACTGTTCTCTTCAAGGATTTATTTCTCATTCTTTTGGCCTTCTTCTGGGAGATTCAGCTGATCTAGCCTGTTTTTAATTTCTGAAGTAAAGCCTAGCAGTAACATTTTCATCATTTTAGTGATTTACTAATATTACATGTGAATATGAACTGCCTGGGTGACAATTCTGCCTACAGGTCTTTTTCAATAACATAGAATTTATCTTTTTTTTATCATATTCTTTCAAAAATAGTGAAAAATGTTTCTCATTCATTTATTTCTCTCACTTCTCTCCCAATATACATTAAAAAAAATCACCCCCCCAAATATAAATAGAATCCCTCAAAAATGCAGAATCCAAGAAAACCTTAATATTTCAGATAGCTTTTAAAGTCTGCAAACAAGCACTTCTTTGAATTGTCTTTCAAAGAACTTGCTTGCGTTTTCCAAGTGTTTTACTAAAAGTGTGATTTGGTAAAAGAGAAGAGATTTTAGCAACTTGGAGCGTCTAATGCTATCTGTAAAGTATCTTGAAATATCTTCAGCATTCTCCAACTTGTTCTTCTTGACAAGACATGTCAAGTCAAGGCAAAAACACAAAAAAACCTTAGCAGAAGCCTAAGGGCATAAAATACAACATTTATAAGTATCTATAAAACCTAACATGGGACCTTGTATGAAAAAAAAACTTATTTTTTGGACTTTCAGACCACAGATGTGAATACATTTACAGTGGAAAGCAGTGCCTATTTAAACCACATATTCTGTTTTCCCCATCTGCGGACACCTTCCTTTTCTGTGATGTCATTTAAACCATGAAACCACCCATTACTTAGGATGCTGAAGACCATGGAGTCATTTCTTAGCTAACAGGTGAAATAGTGCAGAATTTTGACTAACTAATGTCTGAAAGGGAGAGTGCATGGGCATAGATGTGAAGGCTTGGGCAGCAGAAGGATGCAGGGGGACCTTTGTAGCAGATGGCCAAGAAGACCCCTGGGCTGATCACAGCCACTTCTAGCCAGCTCAGAAACTTCTGTGAGGAACCTGTCCTGACCTAAAACCGCAACTGTAGGAGGAGCATGTGGTGCCTCTGTGCAAACATGGTGAAGAAAGGACACTGGGATCGGGGAGGTGCAGAAAGGGAGGAGACATATGAGGAGCATGAAGAAGCGATTTGAAAAAAGACATGATTGGGAACATGGCTGAAGATACGCTCTTGGAAGGAGGTACTCCATGCTACAGGACATACAGGAGTCACTGCTCTGAGGGAACAGTGGTTTCAGAAAAACATGCAAAGGCAGAAACACCCCTGAAGGTCTGCAGCTCTTAGGGAATGCACGCAATCGTGGGGACATCCCCAAAGAGGCTGCAGCATATGGAGGAACCTATGCCAGAGAGAAGGAAAATACATGAGAAGCAAGGAGCAGCAGCAGGATACAGTTTTGAACATGGTTCCAGTTCCCTGAGCTTTCTGTAGCCTCACAAAAGCAATTGAGAGTCTTTGACAGAGTTTTGACCATGGGGACCGGCTCCACACAGCCTCTGGACCAGGGCTGGTGCTGGAAACCCCTGTGCTGAAGACAGTACAGACCACACGCGGGTCCTTGAGGCTGAGTGGTGAAGAGAGAGTTTATTCAAAGTAACATGCCAGTTATATAGACCTCAGGGGGTGGGGTGGGGGGTGGCTAGGGAACCCGGTTAGCCAATGGGCAAATGGAAGGGTCACATACAGACAGGCCCCCAGGGAGTGAGAAGGGACAGGGGATACATCCAGTGGTGTTAGGACAAGGGTGGGGCTAGCTGGGCCGTCCAGCTCAGGTAACTTGTACCAGTTTCACTTGATGCGTACATATTAAGGGGGAATTTGTACAAAGAATGCAATTTCTAAAAAGTCTCTATTTTAACAAGATTCAGGCATCTGTTGTCCTGGTGTTCATTTGTTTCTTCCAGTCTTCATCACTTGGGTGTTCTCCCACAAGGCTCTGGGTGAGACCTGTGCAAAAATAACAGTTGAGATTAGAAAGAAGAGGGAGAATAATATTTGCAAGCAATTCTTGCCAGCAAGAAGATGACAACAGGTGAGAAGAGTAAAGAATGTAAAGGAAGCAGGGGAAAATGTCATAGAACAATTGCATTAAACTCTTGATCTTCTATTGAAAACCTATGTTTCTTCTTTCTTTCCTGAGGCAGCTGAGAGTGGCACTGCCCAAAGAGCAGCAAGGACTAGGAAAGACTACACTGAATTTTTGACTCTAGCATAAAGAACAGAAAATGTTCTCATCTATGTCATTATGTAGATCGATAAACCCTAAACATACAGTACTAGATACCATAGCACCACAGTATCAGCACTGGTGTTTGTTTTTGAAACAAAATCATAGACATGATCTATCCCTTTTGAGATCACTTGAATGGAGGGAGAAAATGTTAACCATGCACAGGAAGATATGACAATATTCCTGTTCACAAATACTTTACTAATTCTAGGGAAAAGAGTCAAACAAGAAGAGAGAACAAAACAGGCATCAATGACATGAGATATTAAAATTTTAGGTAAACGTTTTAATATAGTGAATGTCTGGTTTGTTACATTGAAGAACATTCAGTTCGGGCACAGAAATTGATACAAGCAATATCTGGAGACATGTACAGAGCACAAAAGAAAACTTACATGAGTAACATAGAAATAAAAACATGACATTTTTCAAGACCTCAGACTCTAGCAGAGGGAAAGAAATTGTTTGAGGAATGGTTGGGAATTGCAGTTATTGATTTAAAGTGTTAGAGCTAATAAAAGAAAGAAGGGGAAATTTCTCTGAATTGGTTTTATCTTCTATTCTGCATTTCCCGCCAGCCAGATTTGCATTCATTTTTATTTCTTGACTGTAGAAATACATCAGTTGGTCATAGTGCTGCTCCTATAAATATCACAGTACAAAAAAAATGTGTAGATATGTGGCTGAATTTAGTGTTGCAATTAAATAGGTTTTCTTTCCAAAGCAAATTCAACCACCATATTAGAAGTATGATGCTATTTTTCTATTTTATTGCCAAGCAGTCTGTGTGCAATATAAAACCCAATTGTGTGATGAATCATATTTAACTACAGGGATCAAGAAACATCCTCCATCTTAGAAGCAGTGAACCAAAACAGAGTGCAGAAAGCATGAGACTGCTCCCTCATGTGACTGTGACACAGATACTATCTAGCAATGACTTCCTAGCTCCAGGCCATAACATGAGGAACAGGGGAAAAAAACAAACAAACAAACAAACAAACAAACAAACCCAAAAAAACCCCAAAAAACAAAACAAAAAAACAAAACAAAAACAAAACAAACAAAACACAAGAATGAGTTTTGGTTTTACTCCTAGTCATACAATTAGGTCACTACAAGAAAGTGTTATGCATGATCAGCTCTACATCCTAGAAATTACAGCCCTTGATGAACTATATATAAGAGTAGAGTAGCTGTTTTGGGACTGGTCTGCTAGTGTTCTGGATTAAAATAGGAGTGTGTGTGAGACTGTCTGTACTCCCTCTTTCAAAAAAAAAAATGTTGTGCTTCTCATTGTTGAACTTCATAAGATCCTTTCAATCCATTTCTCTAGCCCATTGAGGACTCTCTGGATGGCAGCACAACTCTCTGCATATCAGCCACTCCTCTAAGTTTGGTGTTGTCTGCTGGCTGATGATATACTCCATCCCATCATCCAGATCATTAATGAAGATGATAAACAGAACTGGACCTAGTCCCCCATAATGCTATACCCTGCTATGCCTGGGGTATAGCATTGGCCACTGGTGTTCAGCTAGACTTCATGTCACTGATCACCACCCTTGGACCTGGTTGTCCAGCCAGTTTTCAACCCAAGGGTTCATCCAGCCCATACTTTATCAGCTTCTCTATTAGGATCTCACATGGAACAATGTAGAAAGCCTTACTGAAATCAAGGTAGGCAATATTCACTGCGCTCTCCTCATCTACCCCGCCTCCTTGTGGGAGGTTATCAGGACTTCAGACTCTAAAACTAAATGGACATTTTCTTTGCCCACTGTTACTGTTTTACACATTTCAAAAACATTAGAGACATTGAAAAACTAAAAAATACTGAAATAACTAGGAAGAACACATATCAAAATCTGTATCATTTTGAAAGAAAGATTATTAAATATTTGAAACCCTAATTAACAAAATATGCCCAGCATAACAAATTTAGTTTGATGTGCATTAATAATTGATTGTGGTACTTTCTACACAGACCAAACATCCATCACAACATTAACCAAATTAATATTTACAATGAAAGCAATACACTGTGTAACATTAGAAATCTGCAGTTGTGTGTTAGAAATTAGAAAGGTGTATTAATTTAATTTGCTTACTCTTAATACCTTAAATTACAAATCTGTGGCCAGGCCTAAGACTTATGTCAAGTCAGTAGGGCACTATAGAAGGGTAGACTAATTTATGAATTTTCTTCAGTAATATTTTATGGACATGTCAGTCTGTAGAACACATTCAATCCCATGCAGGGAGCAGTGATGGCAATGGCTGGGCAGGGCTGTGGGGAGCTGGAGACCAGCCCTGCTGCAACCTCACTGAGGCGGGCACTGATGGCCCTGGGGGGCTGACAGGGGGTCCTGGGCCATGGGCAGGGCTAGCAGTGCCTCAGGGCCCAAATAGATTTTGTAATGCATGTAACCCTTAATCACAAATGAAATTCCCTTTTGTACAGGGATTGTCAGAGTAAGGTATAAAAGCCTATGGGGCAGGAACCAGACTTTTAAAAAAAAATCAGTCTAGAAAAAGTAGCTCCCCAAAGACATACAAGGTACATCCTTCTACACATGCCACAGGGACAGAACTACCCCTTCTTTAATGATGGACAAGAGCAGACATGCATCAGACTGCACAAAACCACAGGACAGACAAAGCTCTACTGGCAAAAACTGAACCTCAAGTAAACTTTTGTGAAACTTTAAGGACCAAAAGAAGGTTTTAAGTTTCATCTTGAAGAGCTTATTATCAAAAAATACTTTCTTTCTGGAAGATCAAAGCATCCTATCACCTCAGCTGCATACACACAAGACATTTCATCTGTAAAAGTTAGACAAAGTATATATAGTTAAATATATATAGTTAAGATGAACATAAAATCAAAGTAGGAAATGCCAGAACTAAGACTGCTTATGCAACCCTTTCCTACTCACAGTCATGACATATTATTTACAGGAAGGAAAATCATCTCCCTCACATATCTCTGTTTCATTTATTGCAATGACAGGAGATTCAGATTACTGGAAGACTTGTTCTTTTCCTTGCTTTCTCTATTTTTGACATTCCACCATACATCTAGGACAGCTCAATTTGTCTAAGAGTAGCAGGGAGGTCTCATGGCCTGCATGAATGTATCATTTAATGTAACACAAGTTTGCTCATCTCACAAAGCAGACACACAACGGTCAAGCAATGATGCAACTTTGTTACCATGGGTTCTGGCAGAGAGTTCCCTCCACAGTTTTAAGAAAATTCTTTTCAATGTTCAATGTTTCTGCCAGCAGGAATTTGTAGCAAGTCCTATGCTTTTAAGAACTTCAAGAATTAATTTCTCTAAACAGGAATTTATTCTGGATTTTTAGACAGAAATCAAATTTCCCAGGCAGCTCTAACTAATAATACCGTATCAGAAAGTTTTGCCTGGTCCTTAAATATACTAATTTTATTTTTCTTGGTATGGATGTCTTACTTAGAACTATTATTTTACATAGTGGCAATAGTACAATTTATGTTTTTAAGAGACAAATGAAGCAGCAGATGTATACTGAGTCTGTAGCCATTTAAGGCACTTTACTTTACAGAAAGCTACACCGTGAAGCATTAATTCACACACTTACCTGACCTCTGCTACATGAAAAACTGTACTCAGAAAGCAGCCTTAATAAAGCAAAAAAGTTTGATTAATTAAATTCTTCTGCCTTACTTTTTCTTGGGAACATACCAAATACACTTTTATCCCCTTCTGGAGTCATGGATCTGCATAAATAAATCCTAATATTTTCAGAGGAATAAAATAAGTTCTTCCTCAACTACTTTCTGACACATCATGCCTTCCATACAGAGGAGTGCAGACACACCAGTTCTTGTCACTTGAAGCTTTTTTGTTCTGTGGTGTGATTTTATTCCCACACCCTTCCCCCACTCATCCGTCCCTCTCCCATCTTCCACTCCTGAGATTTTAAGAAAAAAAATCTTTCCGTTTCATCAAAATTGTGCTTTATCTGATGAAAAAACCCCCAAGTCTGCTCACAAATCTTACACTAAAATTGATCAAGCCAACAGAAAGTCCTCACAGAGGAATTAGAATCTGAGTATTACTGTAGCCTTGCTGACTAGTGTACATACTATATCAGAAAGACAATTTATATTGGTTTCTTACATATAGTGTTCTGTTTTCTCACCTGTATAAACAGTATATTTATGGTCCCAGCATTGCAGACTCTCCTACTTGATATTATTACCTGCTTTCTGCAATTATAATTCCCAATATAAAACTTCCTGCAGCTTCCATTACTGGCAATAACCACTTTGCCAAAATAACCTAGCTCTCATTTCTAGAGCAAAAGTGTTTGGCTGTAGCTCAGTTAGGCCCTTGAAGGAAACCAGACAAGAAAGAAAAGCTATGCACTTCCAGTGTTACCTTTGAAGTCAGAGAGCTCTTATATTTACCCCCTTCTTTGGGAAAGCACATATCCTCTTGCGGGTAGGGAGGAAATTATACAGCTTACAGTCCTTCCTCTGTGATGTGCAGAAGGAACCTGCACTGGGAATATTAGAGATGAAAGGAACAGTGTTGGAAAAGGACCAGCTCTAAAGTCCTCCTTCTCTCTCTTACTCCATCTCATAAATGTTAGTTTATGCATGAGACAAGGGCAGGCATTTCAAGTGCAGCAGATGGAAAGCAAGTGTAACTAAAGAGGAGACTTGTGCATCGATTGACTTGCCTGTAAATTGGATTAAAATATTAAGTTAGCATTTCTTAGTGGTAGACAATTTAATTGCCACAGAGTTTTCTGCAACAAACCAGTCACTCAGTTTGAGCTAGTCAGCCACAAAGCTGAACGTTAATACTGTCACAGGTCACTTTCCACAATCCACTAATAACAGGAATGCTGCTATTCAACAAATTACAGAGCTTTGCAAACTATTTTGTTTAACAGCATAAGTGTGCTGCAATGTAACAAGGTCAGACATAGTAGGAATCCATCAATTTGTGCACCCCTGTAAGGCACACACTGGATGAAACACATGGTCTGCACCCTCCAACAATGCAAACCCTGTATTAGCTTCCACAGTTCTGAAGGGAAGGCAGATTTGCAGAGTATTTGAGGTGGAATAATGGCAATCTGCCACATTCTGCTCCCCTTGTTCAAGATCAGCAGACCTTTGCTCAGCAGTGAGTAGATGGAGATGCAAATTAGCAGGAGGAAAGGCAGTGTATGGAGGTGGAGGCATGGTACCAAGAATGCTGGGAGTTCATGCACACATGTTCAGAGACACCAGTATTCTATTTCAAGACATGGACACACTTGGATGATGACCCATGATGTGTTTTCACTTCCTTCTTTTTCCTAGATCAGCTCGTTTTACCCAGCCCATGTCCCATTTACAATTAAAAACATTCATGAGAGGTCCCTCCCTCCTTGAAAGGGGACAGTTCTGTGCATCTACCCAGGAGATGTTTCTAAGTGCTTGAGAGGGGATTTTTTTTTTTCATAGCCTCCATTAACATAAAAATTCTGTGTTACTTAATTGAGTGAAGCATATTTTTCATAGTCTCCTGCTGCAGTTAGGATTATATTAAAATGCCTGAAACAGTTTCTTATGCTCTGTTTATTGTCTTTTTCATCACTCTGTATGAGTGCTGGTTGTACTGATTATCAGCTGCTGTAGTTAGGAAGGAAATAATAGTGTATGGTGGATTTGTAGGATAATGAGATTAAAGTGTGCTTTAAGAATTATTCAAGGAGAGGGAAAGAAAAAAAAAAAGTGAGAGAGAGAAAAAAAGGAAGATAACCAGACCAAAAAGTTAAAATCAAAGGACGCAAGGAAAATAACAGAGGGAAAATAAGGCACAAAAACAGTTTATGGCGTGCTCAAAGTAGCTCAAAAGCATATAGAAGCAGAGAATTCTTGAATGACTTGAATGGTGGTTTCTAGCCAAAAGAGTTGTCTCCCTATCAACTATATGCAGCACTCTTGTCTATGCCAAATAAATGTCTGATTCAAAGCTCATCCAGCTCAACAATATAGTTCATCCTTGGACTTTTATATGCAATAAACAGATGTAGCTGAATACATACCTGTCTTTCAGAAAAAGACAGAGTACAGTTCACTACAGATGTGAAAAGAACTAGTGTTTAGAAGAATACACATGTCCCAGACCTCTGGTGTAAGATGAGCAGTGGGTAATCAGTGACCTGAAACAAGAGAAAGCAAGCACTAAACCATCCTGCAATGGGATGGAAAGTTCACTTTGGGTTGCCAGGTACTCAAAGGGAAGCTCTTTCACCTCCAGCTGTTTTCCTACCTCACACAATCACATTTCAGCTCTCAAGATTTTGAGTAACACAAACTTAGTTCTACAGGAGCAATGAAAAAAAGCAGCACTTATTAAAGGAAAAGTACAAAATTAACATAGTGTTTGAGTTGTCCAGAGTTATACATTATGTTTTTAGAATACTGGAGTCTGTGTGCTGCATGCCAGATTGATCTTTTTTTCTCTTTGGGTGAGTCAGTGTAGACGAGACTATTTCAGCTATATACATGAGTATTCTAGTACCTCCGTATCATCTAGACTGGGGATTAAGAAAGTAAAACAGGCAGGAGGGTTGTTCAGGAATTTAGAAGAAGCCAGCAACACAGACTACTTTAACTGTGCTACATTAGTTAAAAAGTCAAGACTGTGACAAGGTCTCAGGAAAAAAAGGGAAAAGTGGAATTCAAAGAGCTGTGATGGAACAAGGCTCAAACTCACGACAGACAATCTGAATTGGATTAAAACAAAGGAAGAAGAAAATGACAAAAAAGTAGATAGGAGGAGAACTCTAATTAAAAAAAAAAAGGAAATAANGTCTCCCTGGGATGGGCAGTGTGACTCGATGAAACACTGCTATGCAGAGAAGGATGCATTGGGACCCTATTNGGAGAGGTTCGGTGTGTCTCCCTGGGATGGGCAGTGTGACTTGATGAAACACTGCTATGCAGAGAAGGATGAATTGGGACCCTATTCATGGGTAAAACTCTCTCCTAGTCCTTGGCTGGAGGAGGGACGGTGCGCTGGGCTGGGCTGCCAGGGATGGAGCAGGGCCTCCCTGCTGCCCCCTGGATGGCAGCTCTCAGTTCTCTCAGGAAAACCTGCAGCAAAACTCTGGGTGGCAAAATGGCTCTCCCTCTCTGAAGCACAGGGAAACTCAAAAATCCAGGGGTTGGAGCAGGAGAAGAGAGGAGACGAACCGCAGGGGACGAGGCTCTCCGAAGGTGCTGTCTCTCCCTTCAGCAGCTGTTTCTCCTCCCCACCCCAAAAACCAACTGCTGCTTCCCCTACCCCTGCCCCCCGGAGGGGAAAGAAAACAAAGCCCTCTCACTCCCCCTCACCACTCCAGCCATCAAGGTAGTCAGGCAACCCACCTTCACCCATCATCTCTTCCTTTGCTATCTAGCTGTGGGGAAAGATAGGACCATTAACTCCTAATTCATTGGTAGGGGACAAGAAAATTCCACCAGCTCCTAAAAAGCTATAAGCACCAAGCCTGACAGAGTTCAAGAAATGCTTGGACAATGTTCTCAAGTACATGGTGTTATTCCTGGGGATGGTCCTGCACAGGGCCAGGAGTTAGACTAGACGATCCTTGTAGGTCTCTTTCAGCTCAGCATATTCTGTGATAAAGTGCAAAAATAGTAGCATTATCTAAGTGAAAAAATCACCTTAGTGAAAAAAGATTAACATCTTTAAATGTATGATGCAAGAAATTAATTGAATTGACAGAGCTGCTTATAAGATTTTAAATTCATTTATTGCCTGAATACCTCTGACAGGAGTTTAATTAAAGCAGAATCTACAGGGGTCTTTCAGCTTAGTTTCAAACATATTCTTAAGCTGCCTGTTTTTATGATCAGCAATACTGTGGGTAGGTAGGAAGCTAATAAAACCAGTGATCTGCAGGGAATGCAAAGCATCATCTTCCCCATCTGTGCTGGTTCATGCTTGTTTTCTGTTAAAGCCTTCCTGACTGGAATCCATCTTACCTGTGCTGGCAGTTCACTTAGCCTAAACTTACTGACCAGGCTGCTGCTATACTCTGTAGAAATAGGCACCTGCAGGCACTGGTGCCATCAGTTGTCCCAGATATACACTGGGGAAGGACGAAGAAGAAGCAGGCTTAATTCTTACAAATTAAAATGGAGTTAGCAGAAAATTTTCTAAATATAAATGTAGGAAAACACTGGACTAGAAAAATTCCAAAGACTGCCACCACATATTTGTAGAAACACTGTCTAGTACAAATGGACTTATTCTTGCCTTATTCTTTAACTATAGCAGGACCAAAAATTAAACTAGGCAAATTTTATTCAGCCTTTTTCAACTTCAGACCTCTAACAATTTTCCAGAATAGTTGTAGATCTCTTTGGAAATTCTACATATGCAGAATGTATATAATTCATACAAGCCAACAACAGAAATAATTGAAGAATTATTGTATTAGAGAAATCACAATTCTTTCTACTTAGTCTTCTGCATTAAATCAAATGGGATGGTGCTGACACTTTTTGGCAAACCAAAATGAAGCAGTCACTGCATTTCAGTTGCAAATCTTCCTCATCCAGATTATAAAAATTGTTTTTTTCATAGAGTTCACATGAACTTAAGTACATGACCATACATACTCTTGATATAATAACTATTCACTCACCTCACCTCACAGTTCATTGTCTTTTTTGGTTTTTTTTTTGAATGGAATTAATGCTTCAGTCTACTATCAGCAGATAATGGAAGTAATTATTTGTCTTCCTTTAGCTTTTACCCTGAAGCATGAATTGCAATACAATGCAGAAGATTTAGTATGCAGCAATATCCCTCACTTATAACAGGGAAGCATTACTAAAACTAATATTTGAGCAATAATAAGCAGGAATATATCTTGCATTAAGCATTACCAAATGTCAAACCTTCAGACAAAAGCTGTCAATGGCTTCATTAAAATCATTTCCACTAAACAGAAAAATCCTGAGTTAAAACATCTTTCCAAACATCTTAATTTTGTGATGAATACTAGAGGCCGTTACAGCCTTTCCTTGCCATTCATTTGAGGACATTATTCAATGCAATCATATCACAGCAGCAGTTTAATTGACTTAATTTTCCAGGTGATCTCACTGTTCAAACTGAAAATTCAGTTTGCATTTAAGGCACAATATGAAAAGAGAATGAATATTTTGATAGCTGCCACTTTCAGGATAAAATGGTAAAGTTGCAGGTACTCTTTTAATTTTATTTCACTGAGCTAAAAATGCCCAATAACTTTAGCTATTTTTAGAGTAAGGGGCACTTTCTGGATTTGCTGTGTTTTCTTAGGTGCAAGGACTTTCCAGTGCAAACTGCATGACTTTAATCCTTTAGAGATAAAACACTCTGCACTATCAGATGGTTGTCCTGAATAGTCAGAATTGAAAGTACTGAAATGTTTCTTTAGAGATGACCAGAGATGAGCCATCTCCTCAGCTGGTAATTGGAAGTGTCTGGATTTGGGGCAATGGAATAACCACAGGGGAGTGGTCACCAATTTTTTTATAGAACTAAATGGGATGTCAAGTTTCATCAGTTCCTGCAGTACCTAACTGCTTGCATTTTTAAGATCCTCTAGATTTTTCTTTTATTTTATCCTTCCCTTAACATCTTCGATGGCTGCAAAATTTTTTGACATTAAGTTCCTCTGGCATGTTTGTAGGACAGAAGACATTTAAAAGTCACAGGTTAATTCACAAAAGCACTAAAATTGCTTTCCTGTCATTCGTAGATGTTTAGATATAGCTCTTAAATCTTCAGCAATCCCTTACCCTAAAGGCTGAAAAATCAATGGAAGATCTCCACCTTACATTTCCATGGCCACAGGATGAGCAGTATAAATGAAACATGCAAACTTCAGACCAGCTTTTAAATAACAGATTCTTGGGTGTGAGGCTGCATGGAACTGATTGTCCTGCAATCCCACTTTGGAACAGACAGGTCTTAGAGAGAGACGGATCTGTCCAAAACAGTCATGAAGTAAGAATGATCAGTACCTGAGCTCACACTAGACACTCGCACTTTGTGCTACACACGTATTCATCTGGAACAGCATTTAGTCAAGAAGTAGGAATTAAATGAACCTGACATAAATAATAGGACCTTCTGAATATCATTGTCACCTGTAATGGATCACACTGACTACTGCACAGCTGGCAGGATGTGCCACGCCCTTGTTCACCTACTAATAAACTGTTCTGCAAGGGTGGTACTTACTGACATGGAGTACTTTACAAACTTTCACGATTCATGGTGGTGGTAAGGATGCCTGGCTACTGTTATTCTTTTTATTATTTGTATAGTATTCAAGAGCCCAAAGCAATGGAACAGAACCCTGTCACAAATTAATGGGTCTCTACTGCTAACTGGAAATGTCAAAATAAAAATGCATTTAAAGACGCTAATTTTTCAAGCAACATGAATCCTCTGACAGAACTTTATTGCAGTAGCAATGTAATTTATTCCCTCCACCGCCCATGTGAAGAGAATGTGGTTTAGAAAGTTACTGCAATAAACATTAGCTAATTAGCTACATCCAAAAATGTCTTTTTGTTTTCAATGTAAACATAAAAAACGTAATTTACAAAATGGTTGATAGCAGCCTGGTCTACTGGAAGGTGTTGCAGCCTACTGCAGGGGACTTGGAACTAGATAATCTTTAAGGTTCCTTCCAATCCAAATCAAAACCTTTTCATCAGAGAGCAAAGAATTTTTATTAGAGCCTTCTGATGATGCTGTGCTTTTCAGCTCACACTTAATCTTGGAGACAGAATTCCACAGGGACAAAACTAGAATGTTTTTTTTAATGGCCACATTGTTTCAGACTTATTTCTTGTCAAATTTTGTGAGAAGTGAAAGGGAGTGTGGACAGTGATCTTCTCACTCCCACCAGATGAATACTTTCAAGGTCTGTGAACAGATCTTGATTGTAAGACAAACCTATCTACTGTTCAAAACCAAAGAGTGATTTTCTCCATTAAAATTACAAAAGCCCCTAAAGTTGTTGAAGTTGTTCAGTACAGTTCTTACACACCACATCCAGTATTTCTCAGCAGTGAAAGACACTGACAGTTCCCACTCACAGCCTCACGATTTTCTTCACAGTAGTAAACAGGAACATCTGCACTTCGTCCTTCTAATTAGCAACTATTTGTATGCATTCCAAACCCTTCAAAATCTGCTTTCCAAGAATGTTCAAACCCTTTAGAGAGATAAAGGAGACCAAATCTACACTCTGGAGTGTAGCAGAACCCTTTGTTTTCTTCAGAACACAAATTTTCTCCTTTGTTTGTAAACAGAATTAATTTTAACCCGGAAAAGCTTTCTGTAAAGAGGTACAAGCCTTTTTCACATTACCACCAAGGGTGCTGAACCTGCTCTAAAAGGAAAACAAAAAAAAGCATTCAACTAATTATATCAAAAAGCAGTGTTGCTTTCATGCAAAAAAGTTCTTCTAATTTTGAACAAGTCCCTGGAAACGTTGTATTACGTGTTAAACAACAAGATCAAACAATGGAGGGCAAGGTACATAACACAGTATTGAAGAGAGGGGGAAGTATCTGTTGGGGAAGGTATTCACAAGGGTTAACATTAGCCCCTGCAGGCTAATGCCTCAGTGACTTTCTCTAGCCAGTAAAGCGATAAAGGCTTCTCCAGAGAGTGACCGAAACAGCAGATTCATTTAGCTCTTCTGAATCTCTCTGGAGGATGGTCACTTCTGCTAACTTCAGAAGCAGCCTGCAGAGATTAGCCTCAAAAAGATCACACTTGCCTTTGTGAATACTCCCCAGTACTTATCTTCCATCAGTGGCTGAAATTCACTACCAAGATGTACTGGTGAGTACAGTGTATTTAACTGTGTATTGCACACAGGCTGAATTTTACCCAGCTGGAGCTCAGTGCTCCTGCTGGAATCACTGAAACAGCAGCCACAGCACTGCTAGGATGACTGCAGCATTTCATCTTTTCCATTGCTCCATTAAAGTGCTCTGTTTGAAGGCCACCTGCATGCTGTCATACAAAGGATTGCTGGGCTCCTGCACCTTCAGAATCTACTCAAATTGTGCAGTCCTACTGGCACAGCTCCTTCTCTTCCTCTGAGTATTCCTTGTATCACTGGAGCAACAGCAGGAGCTGGGTTTTCACCCTCAAGCTAAACACAAAGAATAAAAATCCTCAACTTTTGATACCTGCTGTCAACAATTTTTATGATTGTTATTGAGTAGCAGCAAGAAAGGAAAATGGCCTTTTCATCTCAAACACAGAATAAAGTTGGATTTTGTGACAAGAAAGCCATATTACTGACAGAACTATTACCAGGGCCTCAGCCATCAGCGTGCTTGCAGCAAGCGTGGATAAAACCCTCCCAAATCTTCGTTCGCAAAGTCTAGCCATGATGATGATGATAATTATCAGGACCATTTCCTAACTTCTCCAGTGCTTCTAGTTTGTCAGATCATCTTGCTTCCCTCACTGAAAAAATTCAGTATCTATGATATTTTATAACCCAAAAGAACAATTACAGTTCTTTGAAAGTTTAGGTGGGACTCTTCATGTTTATGGTTCTGCCAAAATTTATCTTCACAGAGTACCTTTGTAACATAAACCAGCCACCTCTCTACAAATGTTGTTGTTGTTGTTGGCTGGACATCGCGAACGAAGATTTTGGGATAAGCCTGCGCAGTGGATTTTTTAGGTGAGGCACAGTGTGCGCGGAACTGGCCCCACCCCCTTTTCTCCTGAGGTTCACCTTGCCACAGCCGAGCAGCTCGGACGGTGGCAGCTCGGTCCTCAGGATTCGAACCGGCGTCCTCAGAGGAGGAGCCGGCTCCAGAGGTGGCGACTTACACCACTTGGCCAACGCCTGCTGCTCTACAAATGTAGAATACACAAGAACAGACCCTTCAAGCTGACTTCAGCAAAGGCGTGACAAAGTGAATCACAAGCAACGCAAGTCCTTCATTTAACACCAGTCAAATTTTAACCGGAGCCAATACAAACTCCAGGTACAGTTGATATCCAAAGTTTGCCATGAAGTACGGTTAGAGTACAGCCCTTTCCACAATCTTCTAACAACTCCTAAGCCCTATAAAGTCTGGTTCTCAGCTTAGTTTCCTATACAACCATGTCACACATGACTTAACAAAAAGAAGGTAAAGGTCAATTCAACGCGCAAACATTTGCTATAAACATTTTTAGCACTGCAATCGAACCTCTTTACCAAACAGAAAAGCCACGCTCAAGATTTTATAAACTATATTGTGACAAAGTTGTAATGAACAGTTTTGGAGTTACTCTTCCAAATGAACAAATCCCTAGCATGTTACATAAGCATACTTGCACTGCAGTACACCAAATACTTATGCTGTTATGACCTAAGTAACAGAGTAAGAAATGTTAGCCACCATGTGAAATCATTTTCAGGTAATGCTCAATTATATAAACATCAGAACATCCTAGTTTCAAAACGCATTTAACCATGATGGCCTTTTAAAAAATACATTGCATCTTTGACAGGAAAAAAAAAAATCCTGTTTGTTACATTCCAGTATCAGGTGCTTTTCAGGCATCCAGTCAAGATATCTGCAGCCAAAAATTACAAGCAATTAATTGGTTCATCCTAATTATATTGTGGTGTTAGATTAACATAAACTATGCATTCTGCCCTGCAGGGGTAATATTCCATAGAATTCTGCATAATACTTTTTTGGCTTGAAATGAATCTCAGAGCATGCTGATGAGAAGATTAGAGTTTTTAATTACTGTCAAAATCTAATTAAGAATATGAAAGGAACAATATTTGCACTTGTTTCATATGATTTTTTATTAAAATAAAAATACAGAAATTTACAATTCATCTTAGATTTGGAAGATGTTCATTCTCAAATATTGATTTCTGAAGAGTTTTTCTCTATACACACTGCTACACCCAATCAGAAGGGCATTTTGTATTTCTCCATTATCTGACACGTTGTCTGAACATCTTTCTACAACACAATTATAGCACGGGACAGTTGTATTTTTTACACTAGTCATTCAACCAAGCACTACATTGCCCATTTTTCTTTCTGTTCCACTCAGTAGGACAGATAAAAATGCAATATGGTAAGATTTTGCCAAATATATTAAAACACAGGGCAGATAACCAGTTCAAGGAAAGCATCAATTTCTCTACTTGAAATACATGACTGATAGTTTACATCTGACAATTTATAATCTGAACACAAATATTTCTGTGAATTCTATGTTGTTTCCCATGTAACAGGCAGTAACAAAAGAAGACTTTTGAAAAGAATCAGTATTAGTTTACTGAAATAGGAACGATTTATTGGTCCTGTAACTACAAATTCCCAAATCACATTGCAATCCTTCTCAGCTGATGGCACTTCATGTCAGTAGACTAGGTCTCATAAATTCTCTGAAATTGTATTTAACTTCCCAGTACATCAAATAAAGTTTTAAGACACACACATTTCTGTTTTCTCCTTTGTCTAAATTACTTTCTGCAATTAGATCTTAAAATTACTTTGGAACATTTGGCAGCTATGTACTTATTTGAGTAATAAACTCCTGACATTTCCCTTTTACTTGAACTTAATACTTGAAGCAAGTGAAAGCTGTTCCGTTAGATATGGAAGTAACTTTAGAAAAAAAAGATATGAAAAAAACCTTTTAGCATGCAGTAGGAATAATTTCATTGTAGCAAAATCATAACAGTGTTTCCCCCTTCACAAAGTATGCACAACACTATACCATATTTTAAATATCTACTGGTGGTGGCTGTGTGTTTACCCTTGTGGTGTCAGTAACACCTAGAGAGAAGTCCATCTTTCTGTCAGGAACATAACATGAAATAAGACCATTCATCTACTAGTCAGGGAAGAATCAGCACATGAGTTAATGTATTTTAACAAGGAAAGAAACTTTCTCTGCTTTAAAAAAAAAAAAGAAAAAAAAGAAAAAAAAGAAATCCTGGGAGGTCTTTTTTGCTAGCTTTAAGAAAGTCCAATGCATCACTTGCATTCTGAAGTTCCAAAATAAATAGACCTCTGCCACACAGCTTATTCCACAGCTTCAGATGTTATGAACTCCCAACTCGATCTCTGGGAATAAGCCGTAGATCTGAACCATGCTTTAGAAACACATTTCCTAAACAAACAAAGAAAACAATGTGTTACTAACCTAGAAAATACAGTGTTACCTCAATAAACATACACATTTGAAGGATAAAAATGTTAGGTTGTTATGTCAGCATTTCACATCTTCACAGTAATTCCTCTAACAGACCAGAAATGAATTTCTCCTGTTTCCATAGAATTGTATCTTATCCCTCTTACTCCATGAAACCTTTTACTATTAAATAGAAATGCCAGACCTCGCAAGATGTAGCTTTTCAAACTTTGCAGTTCCACACCTGATTATCTGATTTCACTTATACCCCATAATAATTTCAAGACCAGAAAATGAAGTTTTACTTCTCCATGATTACATTTTTATCTTGAGGTCAGTCATGCATTCATTCATTTTTAATTCTCTCCTTGGTTCGACACTTACAAGCTTCTAACTTCGTAACTTCAACTGTACTTTTCTTTTAGGAAGGCTCTCCAAATAACCAAGAATAAATCAGTCTCATTTTAGCACAAAATCCCCTTGACCTTCATATTTTTTACTGCATCGTCTTAATCAAGGTAATCTTTTCAAGAAGACATAATATGAAAATCAGAAATTTCTAATACTTAGTCCAGAATACATGCAGAAAATATTCTAGGCATCTATCATTCAAGCTGCTGCTTTCTTCTGTTAAATGTAACACTTGAAAATGAAACCACATCACTAGAAGTGATGCATTATTTAATTACTACATGGAACATTTATTATTTTTACTTCATACTGCTATTGCACAAAATAGCAGTGATTCTACAAAATCAGGTTTTAACAATAGCTACCTGTTCTTACTCAACTCTGCGCTACCTTGTAAAAACAGAATAACTATATTTGTCTCCCTAGCACCCCATTCCAGGGATGTAGAGTGTTCTCATGAATAAGACGAAGACACAACATCTGTTCAAGTTGTTTGCATATTAGAACACAGCTACCCTTTTTCAAACCCAGGACCAAAACAGTTCAGTATGTTCAACATGACTATTTGAAAATCCGTTCAAAAGAACATATTATCAGAAGACATTCTGGTTTTAGAGATCTGCCAAGACCCTGCACTGGGTATTAAAAAACCCTATAAAATCCACTGAATACTGTCATACCAGCTAAACGGAACTGCTTACTAATCTTACCATTTTAGATGAAAAGTATCCACGTTACACTAGCCATCATAAAACTCTCAACACTTAGGCCACAGTTGCATCTCCTTTAGACAGCAGTTCACCCCACTTCTCAGTCTGTTTTCACCAGAGGTTTTATTAAATTTATGGCATACTATTCTCTGAACTTTCAAGGATTTAAAATGGAAATCAATACAGGAATTAAGTGCTAAGCCCAGACTTTACAACTTTCATTTCTTCTGCTCCAAGAAATCATGTAAGGTAGAATGAAGGTCATACTTGATCACTTTTATTCAGAGATATGGGGAAATATTGGAATAGTATTCTAAAATCCCCAAGGATTATTATGATTTTATTCCTGTGTATCTTATTTTGGGAAGTTTTTGAAGACTAAAGTAACGGTTTAATCTACAGGAACTTCAATATATGAAAAAACAAAAGAAGGAAAAAGGTATATTTTATTCTGATACCAATTATTAAGGCTGAACACAAGATCATTTCTCAATTTTCTATGTTTACCTGTAAACTGAGTAGGAATTGGGTCTTGGATTTAGTATAGGTTCTTTTTTGGTTGTGGGATTTTTTTATTATTTTTGTTTGGTTGTTTTTGTTTTGTTTTTGATTGTTTGTTTTTTCCCTTGGTTTTGTTGTGGGATGTTTCTATTTATTCTTTTTTTTTTTGTCCAGTTGAGGGCAACATCACACAGCATTGTCACGGCAATGATATCTATGTTAAAAAAACATCTATATGCCTAATTTTATATTTGCAGATTAAGAATGTGATTACAATATTTTGCTTCTAGATGCTTTAAATTTACCTGTTCCTTGGTTATGACATCCTGGTTTATACTACTACTGAATAATTCCTCAGCATTTTTAAGACCTTAGGAGAGGTAAAGCAAATCAGCTGGAGATGTTAATTCAATATGCAGAGCTACAAGCACGATGAACTACTGTACAGCTGCTTTCATTCAGGAGTGAAGTACTCCTAAACACATTAACCTTCCAGGACTAAGCTACAACTAATTTGAACTACATAATACTGGGATTCATATGCAGTAACTTACCTGCTGTCTGTGCAGGGTTTATTCCTATACCATCTAAGAAAAAAAATGAAAAAAAAAAAAAAAAGAGAGAGAGAAAAAAGAGGTGAAGATGAAACACACATACATGTTACCATTTACTGCATTAAACTCGCAGTTCAAAAAATATACCAGCATGATATAACTATTAGATTAGGTCTTCATGCAGCTATTTCCTATAATTAAAAACAGTCTTCTCATAGGAGCTAACAAGAAACTTTCAGCACAGAAAAATCCAAGCTATATATCTGGACAAAACTGAATTAGTGGTTTAATACCTTCATCCTATCCATCGGAAATTTAAATAATGCTGCAATATTATTAAAGTCAATTTGCAGTCCATAGAGGTTATGAAATACTAGACAGTATTGCTTTTATCAATAACTCTTCACTGAAATACCAATACAAATACTGTTAAAAAATACATAAACTATATTCTTACCATTTGTTATAATGGCACTTGTTGCTGCAGGAACTTTGAACTAGAGGAAATAAGAGTAGGACAAAATAACATAAGAGACATAGTTAAAGCAGGAACATATGGGGAATATTAAATTATAATGTTAAGTGGTTCAGGTACAAAAAAATAAGAAGAGTTCCTTCAGATTTACAGATATAGCTAACTTTACTTAATGGCAATGAATGACTACTTTAGTAATAATTCCACAAATGTAATGGAAGGTTTTTAATAAGTATTGTGCAAAAATGCACATCTGAGTAGTTCTAACAAATGAAGGAAAAAATCCCAATAGAGATCACACATTGTAAATGTGTACAATAACACTGTCACAATAAACTGATAGTTGTGGAAAGAACTATACATAAATAAAGACTTAAGTCAGCAGTGTTTCCAATATTCTACTTTTAAATTTATGTCCCCACTTAATGATTGATTTTTCTCTTTTAGCTCTGCCAATCCTGAATTGTATACAGTGAGCTTTCATGTGTTATATGATGTGCTGACAGAAAAAAATCTGTTCTGTGATACAGTTATTTTCAAGAAAGAAAAAGAGAAGGAACAAACTCTGTTTTGTGCAATGAAAGTAATTAAAAAAAACATTACTTGGAAAAACCAACCTTTGACGAAGCACTGTGACTGACTCTTGATATATAAGATGACCCTTCGACATCATGGCTACAGTTCTACTGTTCCAGGAATATTCTGGTTTTGATTTGGCCAAAGTTTAGGACTATGAAAAATGTCTCAGTAGAAACTTCTGTCTCAACAGCCACAACTTAAATCCTTCTCTGACCCAAGAGCTTTAGTCACTGAGAGGACACTGCACTTTCCCTAGAGATCAAAAACGTTGCCCAAATTTTGATCTTCTTCATATATTTTTCATACAAGGTACTGTGAAACTGGTACCCAAATTGCAACAAACTGCAGAAGTTAATGCTAAACTATGTAAATCAAGGAAACAAAAACAGTCATATAAAGCTAAAATAATCTCTCATTCTTTTCAATGCCAGTTCAAAACAGCTTCATCCCTGCATAAGAGTAACAGTCTAAATAGTCTGTTTTGCTCTCTGTTTAAAAAGCACTCTGTTCCTCCTGGCCTCATAGAGATGTGAAGAGCTTCAGCACTGATCCAGACTGGCCTGAGGTCAAACAGCAAAACTCACACAGATACTCAAAACACTCACATCAACTAAAATAATGATTTGCTAAATGTGAATATTTGAGTAAATAATTCTTGTCTAAATCTGTTTCTCAGACAACCCTGTCACCAACTAACATTGTGGTTCCATGAGTAGGTGAACTTAACAGCTCCAGTGGCAACCATCCCACCAGAAGTGGCCCATCCCTCTCAGTATCTCTGACTACTCAGTCCTACTCCAACTGCTCCCAGTCCCTCAAACTCGTTTATTAGACTTTTCAGTCTAGGTCTCTATGTAAAGGTTTTGTGGGCACAGCTCTATTAGTTCAGAAAAAAAAAAATAACTGGGAAAACACAGTAAAAAATCAAATTAAATCATCAAGTATTTTTAACAGCATGTAATATTCTGCATAATGTTCTCTTCAGGTAAATTTATAGTAAAACCAATACACAACCTCTCCCCACAAGGCTGTGTTTCCACTAAGAACTGTCACATAGTGGTATAATGATAATAGCAAAAGGAGACTCAAGACATGGAATCCATTGTCCTTCCTAACTATGTTATTACAATTCCAGCGCTTGAATAAATGAGATTTTAAATAACCTAGGATTTCCCACATTTTTCTAAAAGGACAGAGGGTGAATTCCAAGAACAGACTCTCAGTTGAATCTTTTTCTGATTACATGAAGAGAGCCCATCATGCTTTAGAGCACTCGATTTTGCTGTTTACTTCCAGTGAACATCTAATCTTTGTCTGCTTAATCTGAAACACGATACATCTCTTCAAATACATTACAAGAACAATTTAGACACCTATGGCTTAGAATTCCATGTGAAAGATCTAATACCCACTATCCATGTCTTATTCCTTAAGTCAGTTTTTTGACTCTAGCCCATATCTAATCTCAATACTTTCTACGATCGAGCACTGTATGTCTTCCAAAGTCAGAGGCTACTGGAACTGAATGTGAAAAGAGTTTAAGAATTTCCTGAATAAATTCCAAAGGACTTTCTGGATATTCTACCTAAGCAATTTTTAATGTTAAGTATTCAACAGCACTATCTTTTAGTTCTCTTCACTGCCACAAATTATTACATCACTGACATCAAATGGTTTAATTTAATTGCACAGAACAGGAGGTGTGTCAGTGCCTGCTGCTGACATAGGTTGTGCAAGAATCACTAAGTTTAGGATTCTGAAAGTTTTGGCAGGTCTCCACTGAGGCCAATAAAGCTTGTATCCATCCATAACCAACAGCAGTGCTCCCTGTGCTGAATTAACCACTGCATTTTGCCATTAAAAAGGCTTGTTTTCAAGAACATTCAAAATGTTAAACACCGTACCATTGCTCCCCACTTACTTCTTCAGCAGCAAACTTCAGGACAGCTGTGAAAGGTGTGCTTTCAGGCACACTTAACCTGGAATTGCAATGCAAGTAAATACGTGACTGCTGAGACAAACAAAAAAAGCAACTTTATCTCCTATTAAAACAATGGTAGTACTCTTGCCAAAGGTGTGCAAGTGCTACTTAAGTGGAGAAGAGGGCCCTGGTGGGTGTGAGGTGCTTCAAAAGAAGCCTTTCTAGCAAAAAGTAGGAAAACGTGTGAGTTTCAGCAGCTGTGGCAACTCTCAGAAGGTGTGGGATTAAACTCCATGGCAATGTCCTCTCCAGGACAAGAACATAAGGCCTCAAGCTGTGCCAGAGAAGGTTCAGGTTGGACCTCGGGAACAATTTCGCCACGGAAAGAGCTGTCAAGCACTGGAATGGGCTATCCCGGGAGGCGTTTAAGGAAAAGACTGGACGTGTCTCTCAGTACCACGGTCTAGGTGACAGGGTGGTGAACGGTCTAAGGTTGGACACCGTGATTTTAGAGGTGTTTTCCAACCTAATCGACCCTGTGATTCTGAAAAACGGGCAGGGCAGCGGGACAAAGGCCCGAGAGATGAATTAACCATGGACACGGCCTGCCGTTCCAGGGGCGGAATGCTCCGCCGGGGTGGCTTTCAGCAGCCGCCCCCCGTTACCGCTCCACCCGCGCCCGAGGCGACGGCGCAGCCCAGCACTCACACTTTGTAGGGCAGCCGGGGGTCCGAGGTGAGCGTCACTTTAAAGGTGACCTTCGACCTGTGGAGAAAGCAAGGTGTTGTGGGTGAGGCGGGCAGGGCGCGGCGGGACCCCAGCCCGTGCCCCCTCACTCACATGGCGCTGCCGGCACCGCCGCCGCTCCCGCCGACACGTCAGCGCCGCACGGGGGCCTGCGCTCACCCGGGGCTGCCCGCAGCGCGCCTGTACAGAGCCGGGGCAAAACCGCGCCCTGCCGAGCCGCTGCGGCGCAGGGGCCGGCGTGTTCTCCCTCAGAGCCGCGTTGGAGCCGGGCAAGGGAGAGACTGAGGGGCGGGCGAGAGAAACCGTGAGCGGCGAGGAGGGTTTCTGATGAGGCAGTAGCCGAGGGTGTTCCGCGGCCGAGGTAGGACCCAGGTGCCAGTTCCCGGGCGGGTCCATAGAGGGGAGCGGGGCCGGACGGGAGGGGCGGTGTGGGAGTGTCTGTGTGTGTGTGTCTGTGTGCGTAACTATGTGTTTGCGTGAGAGCGTATGTGTCGGTCTCTCTGACGGTGTCTCTCTCTTTGACTGTGTCTGGGTGTGTGTGTCTGACTCTGTGTATGTCTCTCCGTCTTTGTAATGGGGGTCTGGGGAGTGGCTTGTCATCGGGTTTGGTTACCGGAGGCCACGTCTGGAGTGCTGTGTCCCGTTGTGGGCCCCTCAGGACAAGGGAGACGTGGCGGTCCTGGAGAGCGCCCTGCAGCGGGCAGTAAAAGGGACCAGGCGTCTGTCTGGAGCATCTCCCGTGCGAGGGGAGGTTGCCGGAGCTGGGCGTGTTCAGCCTAGGGGTGACTGGGAGGAGGTGTCAGTGTTGCACATTAATTCCTCCAAGGCACGTGCCAAGGATGGTGCCAGGCTCCTCGGTGTTGCCCACAGACAGGGCAAGGAGCAGTGGCCATAAACTAAGACACACAAAGTTCTACCTCAACGTGAGGAAGTACTTCTCTATGTTGAGTGTGGCACAGCACTGGAACGGGCTGCCCGAGGGGGTCGTGAAGTCTCCCTGTCTGAACACATTCCCAATCCACTTGGATGCATTCCTAAGTAACCTACTCTAGGTGACTGTACCTTGGCAGAGGGGTTGGACTGGATGATCTCCAGGAATCCCTTCTATCCATAGTGATTATGTGTTAAACCAAAATGTTCTGCAGGTTCTTGCTCAGGTTGTGCTGGTGAAGATGGGTGCAAACACCGATTCCCACTCCAGTAATGTTTAAAAACATTCACATCTTCCTTATGATGAGGCAGCTAGAATTGGAGTTTTGTTTGGAAAGTGATGGATTCTTCTGTGGCAGAAAATCAGCAGGTTCCAGGTTTGTTTGTTTGTGACTTTTGACAAGTCAGTTTCTCTTGAACTGTAATAACGTGGAGTGGGACTCCAAAGTCGTCTTTAGTGTTTTTCATCTGTTAAAAGAGAGGGTGACCAGGTTTCCAACTATGGGTGTGTCAGTATTATCACTGTAGAAAATATTTTGCCAGACTGCTTACGTATCTTCGCCATTCTCTGCTGTCCGCAGGAAGGACAGCCTTAACTGCACACTGAGGTGCTTGTCATGGCACACTGCTTGCCAGACTAGTCATGGCAAAGCACTTTGTTGTGTGTGCTTTAATTGGGGTTTCATTAGGTTTAGGATAGATGAAATGCTGTCCAAAAGGCATTGGAATAATTAATTTTTTACCTAAGGACTGGTTTGGTGCCCAGGCATGACATTCAGCTTTTCACTCTTGTGCTGTTCTTACCTGAATGTAAACAAAACTGGGGAAAAAAAATCAAAAAATAATAAGGAGAAATTCACTAGCAGCTTGCACAATGGCATTACTATTTCCCAGTATCTCCTGCATTTATGTTACTGTGTCTGCCTTCCATAACTGTATCAAATTGGTAGCTCATGCACATTTTGTAATCCATTAGTGATCTCACGGCTTTTCATTCTCCAGCTTCTATGAGATCACACCTATAATTAGAACTAATTAATAGCTGTCTCTTAGCATTTAACCTTGCATTTTGTGTAGCTAAATGTCATCACATATTGCCCTTTTCAAAATCACTTGGGTTTTTATGTATGTATGATGTTTGCCTTTGATTTATATAGCCCTGTCATTTGCAGCTTTCATTAATGCATTGCTGTTTCCTGTTCAAAGGTCATGAATGCAGAAGTGAAATAAAAGGCTACTCTTTTTAGAACTTAATTTCTTGCTCCTCATTCTGAGTACTTCCCCTCTGAGGAAATAAGCAGACCCAAATCTTCATGTTGTTGAAGCTGGACTTCATTTAGTGCCCAGATTTACTTTGTTAAATTCAGCTTAAGCATATATGTGCTATAATGCTGAGAACATCTAAACGTCTAAATCCAGGCATGGATAGTCCTGCATTCTGGACACATGGTCTTGTCCTCTGTCAAGCAGAGGAACTAACACTTGTGACCAGGGAGAGAATCAGTTGAGGAGATTTGATTTGGTTAAACCCCCCAAAATTTTCTTTTTAGATGATTTTAATCTGATTATCTTCCCAAACCAGCAATAAAAAAGGATGCAAGGAAGAGCATCTCATTGTCAGTGACACTGCGCTGCACCTTAAGTCAGCTTAAGGTACTGTGGAACTGTAGCCTAAGCAGGCATCAAGAATTTGGGAATCAATTTTGGGAGAAGATCTTGGCATCAAGAATCAGGGAGTGGTGGACTGAACATGGTGGGTGCCAGGTGCTGCTCTGTCACTCTCATCAGTTGAGAAGGAGGGGAGAAAACATAACGAAAGGCTTGTGGGTTGAAATAATTTCTTTATACAATTTGTTTTCCCTAGAACTCTTAATTACCTAGACTTAAATATGTTGTGTGATAGCAATGAGACCTAAGTTTGACTTTTCTAGCTATGTAGATGACAGAAGCAATGACAATTTCAACAATTAAAACAGTTGGAATCTTTGGCAATACACAAATGCATTTGTGCAATGAAAAGCTTTTAAATCAGGATAATGTAAAAAAAAAAACCAAAAATCCAAACCAGAAAATAACAAAGACGTTATCTCCCTGAATCCTGTGGATGTGACTAAGGTGAACTAAAATACTGTGGAGGATGGTTGGGCTGCAGGCAGCTTTGGCCTTGAGAGGATGCAGCTGTAGGCATGGGAAAGCAGAAAAAATACACCCATGGCCTTGTGCCAGGCCTGGGAAAGCAGAAGAAGGAGAAAAAGAACTGTGAAGAACAAGATGTGTTTTGAGACTTAGCAGCATGAGGAGGGATGGTGACCACCTATCAGAAGATGGGCTAAGACTTGTGGACAAGACCCCCTAGCAAATGAGATGTAGCACATAGGCGCATGGACAGTAGAAAAATAGGATAAAAGATAAGCTTGTAGTTAATAAAATGCTTTTGCTGTTAGCTTTTAGCCTGACAAAGCCTGAGCCTGTGTCTTTAGTCCATTGTAAAATACCTCTGACAACACTTTGAGGAAGTCCTTCTAGTTGTTAGTAGCATAGCAAGAGAGAAAAGAACTGCGGTATGTAGGAGCTATTCATCCCACATGTCTGTATTGCACCTATCTGCACTTAGTTTAATTGATAAGAAAGATAAAATAATAAGAAAATGAAATTTTGGAAGTATATAAAAAAAATTACCAAGAGCTGTTGATTTGTATTTAGCTGCATGAGCAAGACAGTCAGTTTTCAAAGGGTAAAATTGTTCTAGAAGGTGCATCTATTGCTTGATATAATATGAAACATGCAAGATTACAATGGAGGGGAGAGGGAGCTGTTTGTTTCTTAAGTATTTACATTATAGATGGAGGCATGTTGTCACTAGACACTTGTAGCCTGAATACAGCTTCCTAATAAACATTTTCTGAGTTGCCTTAATTAATTACCATGATTATTTTGTTTATACGAATCATGGGGAAAGAAGTTCCTTGATGGTATTTTCAAACCCCAACACAGAGTACAAAATGCTGGCATGTTGAAAGGAATGTTATTTAGCCAGCTTTAACTCTTCCTGTTCTGTTTCCTATTCTGCCATACTGTAGTCCCTGTCAGATACAATATATTGCTGAGCATTCATTTGGAGCTGCCCCATGATGCAGAATGAGGACTTATAATTTCCTGCTCATCCAACAGGAAGTAAACATGGCCACAGTTTGGACTCTGGCCATAAAATTAAGCGTGTTTGTATTTTTGAAATATTGAAGTATTTTCTCCTCTGCTTGTGAAGTACACAGTGTGACTTCAAATCTTTTAACCTTTGTTGTATTTCTACATTCATCAGTGCATGTGCTGTTTGAAGAACAGCAAATTTTATGCTCCCAAACAAATGCCCATTTGGAGGAAGAGCTTATTGCACAAGCATCTATGCTAAGAACTCTCTGGAAGTATCAAATCTGAAATTTTAAGAAAGGCAGCAAAATGTCTCCCACCTGCAAAATGTGCTTTTAGCCTTGTCAGTTTTGGACTAAATAAGAAACTTTTGACTTCCAGAAAGCTACTGAAAAAGCGCTGAATTAAGCCTTTTAGCAGGTACCTAGGAAATTAAATCTTGTCACCATCATGCTTTTCTTCTATGCTCACAGTAAATGAAACAAATAATCATTGCCAAGTGATGTGTTACAGGAAGCAGAGGGAGGCAGAAGAAACTGTTTCTCCAACCAACCGCTTCCATGCTGAGCACATGGATAAATTCTGATCCCTTCTGCTCTTAGTGAGGCTGTGATTTCACCAGTGTATCTGGCATTGCTTATTCCCACAAAAAAGGAGAAGTCCTGTTTTTTATCCCTAGTTCTGTCTCACAATCTGTTCCTGGATTCCTGCCTGCTTGCTGCTCCTTGCTCTGTCTTTGTGCTTAGTGGACCTACCAGTGAGTCAATCAGCAGAAAACATCAATGTTTCTGTGTTGGTTCGGGGCATTTAGAAAAAGATGTGAGCTGACACAGCAGAGGGGACAAGGAGATCTTCCTGTTTTCTCAGTAGGGGATCACAGAGTCATAGAATTCTTTAGGTTGGAAAAGTGCTTTAAGATCACAGAGTCAAGCATTAACATATTTGGACTTGATGATATTAAAGGTCCTAGGGATAAGGTGTCTTCTTGCTACCATTTCCTATAGTCAGAGGGTAGAGGGTTGGGGTCCTCCTTTAGTGCCCCTTAGCTCTGCTTTGGCTCAGCATGGTGGCATCTCTTGGCTCTCCCCTCATTTCTCTCAAGCTCATCAGTGGTAACCCTGTGACCCATCCCAGTGGGTAGAGGCATCTCCTTGACTGCAGAATCCTGCTATGTCAGCAAGAGTCAGCTGCCTTTCTTGAGTAGAGTCTGGTAGGATCTTTCTGTAGGAAACTCATCCCTCCAGAAAGGAAGGAATAGCACCGCATGATTTCTAAGTTGTTTTTTTTTTGTTACTCCGCAGTGATTACAGGTATACAACATAAATTTAGGCTGTTTAAACTAGCCTGTTGTTACCCACCAGTGAGAAAACTTTGACTTCCTTTAAAGAGGGAATTTCCACTTTCATGAGCCTCCAGCCTATATGAGGCAGGAGCAGTTTTCTATTCTGTACTATGTCACTGTGTTTCTCTGTAAAATATTGACATACACAGGATTTTTAAAAAACCAAAGATAGAGGAAGGTAAGACTTTAGAAATGCTATGCAAAGTTAATTATCAGATAATTTGATACATCTTCATAATCTTCCTTTAACAAAATAATAATTAAAACTAATTACCGTTCTCCTGTCAAACATTTTACAAAAATAATTTGTCATACTGAGATGATCACATAGAAATGTCATACTAGTCATATAGAAATCATAATGCTTCAGAAGTTTTATGTGTGTGTGTAGTTAAATAGCACAGATAATCACATATGAGACCAAGGATTAGTCTGCTGAAGTACCAACACTGGATTTTATTTTTTTTTTTTTATTTTTGACTGCTTTGAAAAAGTGATTATTAAGAAGTCTTTAAATCAAAATGATAATCCAAGAATCAATCTATGGGACAATAGGAAATAGCCTCAAGTTGCACCAGGGGAGGTTTAGATGGATATTAGGAAAAATTTCTTCCCCCAAAAGGTTGTCAAGCATTGGAACAGTCTGCTCAGGGAAGTGATTGAGTCACCACCCCTGGAAGTATTTAAAATATGTGTAGACATGGCACTTCAGGACATGGGTCAGTGGTGGACTTGGTAGGCTTAGGTTTATGCTTGGACTTGGTGATCTTAAAGGTCTTTTCCAGCATAAATGATTCCATGATTCTATGACAATAAGCATTTATCAGGAAAAGTGTCTGGAAGAACTAAAATTGAGTATACTTTCTTGTATTTGACATTTTTTGGTCATGGAATTTGATTTATGTAATAGGGGCATTACATATGTGTACTGTGTCCTGTTTGCTAGAATTTATTTGAAATTGCTTTAACTTTGAAAAGTTTTCCATACAAATAATTTTTTTGGTGTCCTTGTCATGTTAAAAGTAGTTTGATTTATCTCTTTTGTCATGATGACAGTTACAAACTTTTTTAGTGATAGTGTTTTTATATGCAGGAAATACTTTCAGAGTATTTTGCATAAGATTCATATCCATATTTTAATTGGGCTTTAAGAAGTAAAACTCTGTCTTTTGATTAGAGTTGTTCAAAACCCAAGGGATGTGGCCCATGCCTCTGGTGAGGAAAAGAAGATGTTTTTGGGGAAGATATGGATATAAAGCGTGCCCAGATCTAGAGAGTTAACCTTTCTGCTGCAATTGTTAACTGTATCAAAATGCTTTTTTCTTGATTATGCAGGTTTTATGGAAGATTTTATTAACTGTGTTTTGGAGAGTGGTAAGCAGATTGTATTTTGTCAGCTGGTCACCAGTCTCAGAAAATGCGTATGCCTGCGTTACCTGCCTGCTGCAAGCAGCAAATTCTGTGATCTGAGCGTGCTGCTCTGAAAGGGCCCAGTATGTATTTCACCTAATTATGCAGATTCTTTTCTCTAATAAGCTTTCCTGTGTGTTGATTTTCTTGTGTCCATTACCAGGATGGGCAGTTCTGTGATTTATTTTTACTACTGCTGTGTACTGCAGTGGGTTGACTTGCTACTGGAGATAAAACTACCTTATTTACAAGATGATTGAGAGAACTGGACAATATACACAAACATATTACAGACTCCAGTAGTGAGTTACACATAAGAGTGCACTGAGGTGTAAATTCAGGCTAAGAATGTTTTTATTGTAATATCCTTTTCCTTTGTAGAGAATAAATACAAGTCCAACCAAGGTGCTTTTGCAATACTACCAGAGTAGTTTTCTTATGTGCTGTTTCATTTCTTAAGCAGGTTGGGCTTCACAGGCAGATTTAAATTATTACTAAGACCATGAAAATTCAATGAGAGACCAAAATTTCATCCTTTATGTGCAGCCATGATATAAAAAAACCAAAACAACAAAAACAAACCAGCAAGAGTTCTGATTCAACTCCTACTGCAATTTAATTATTCATAAAGTGCCTAGCCTATTGGACTTTTTAATGAAGAATACTTTTTCTTAAACTTGAAATAAATCAGGTTATTTTAGTGACTTCACAGTTAACATTTAACTGAAAAGAGTTGCACAGATCCTCGCTGAAGTGTAGCAAGAAATTAGGCCAAATTATCTTTCCCTTTTTGAAAGCAAATACTGGCAAAGAGAAGGAGCCTAAAGAAGAGTTTAATTTCAGGTCCAGGAAGTTATATATATTAAGATTTCAACAGTGATATCTCTCACAGTTCTCTAAACAAGTTCATCTTGTATATATTCTCTTTATTAAGGCATTTGTTATGAAGATACCTCTCGTATTTTTCCTCTCCTCTTTGTTCTCTCTGGTGGCAAGGCCAGAAGAGAGTTTCTAAAATTTGCAAATATTACTACAAGAGGACAGTTCTCTCTGACAGGGAGCTGAGGTTATACAGATCACTGGTGTTTGAAGGGATTAGAAGAGAGATTTACTGAGGTGGCAGAAGGTAGTGCATCTCTGTGGAAATGAAAGAGAAGTGAAAACCTGTGCTGTGTTTGCAAAGTCTAGACTTTTAAATTGCTAAAGCTTCTTTTAGCAAATAGATAAACATGACCTTTAATTTTCTTCATCCAGAACAGGCCTTTCTAACCTGCTGTGGTTCAGGACTCCAGCCTTCAAACCATGACTGTTTATCGGGCTTTGCATTCTAATTTCTTTGGGTACCAAGCCAAGTATTTGCATGTTGCCTTCCTGTGGACTTCTTAATTGATCAGAGGTTTAGCTGGAATGTTCTGACCTGGGAAATATGCCTCCTCATGTGGTGCTTGCTGTAGCACAAAGCTGAAGATTTATCTGAACATTTAAGATGCTTTTGTGTTAGACAAGGTAAGAAATTTCTTGTTTCTGGATCATTACCCATAAAACAGAATTAATTCTAGGAAGTGCAAAATTATATTGGCCTAAGGGATTTTTAAGCTTTGAAGTGTAACACTGTTTATAAATAATAAAGAAACAAGCAGAGAACAGAAAATGACCTTTAACTAGCTAATGAAGCCTTGAGTTACAACTTCTTTTGCTAAATGAGTTTCTGAGGGATGTATAATTCCTTTCAATGACTTTTTATTTTCTTTCCATTGCAAGGTTTTTTTTATATACCACATTGTCTTGTTAGTATATGTTTATGCTAAATGCTACTGTTTAGCAAGGCTTAAGAAAACATATTAATACCTTTCAATCTTCTGATTGCAATAAATTTTAACTGGAGATCCAACAATACTAGCAGAAATGGTAGGGTTCAGCTGACCAAATGCTGATGCCAGCTATGTAAATATCTATACCTAAGCTAATTCCCTTATGTTCTCTTTAGAGTCAAAGCAAGAAAGGTACTTCTAGTGCACAGTTTGTATCATTCTGAAGTACATATCTGAAAAGGCAAGCTATTTCCTCAAAGTGCCAATTTTTTTCCCAGAAAACAGGGAAAGACTAGGCGGGCTCAGTCTCATACTGACAACTGCTTTATCCAAACAATGGGTTTTGTTGAGATGAATCCCACCCCATGTTCATGCTCCTGGTTGTTCTGGAGCTTCATTATTCAGACTCCTGTTCAGCTGTTCCTCTTGCATAACTTCAGGCACCCAATTGAACTCATATTGATTTTGTATAATTCTCTCATTAGAATATGGAGAGACAAAATAAAACAGATTGTATCAAGCTTTAAAAAAACTCAACAAAATCTCAGTTAACAATGGTGCCTTGCATAAAAGTAAAATCCCATTAAAATTAGAAGAAGAAAGTGTAAATAGGATTTCAGTGTATAATACAGTAATGGCTACCATTCTCATGCAAGAGCAGTTGAATAACCACATTTCACATTTCAGGAACAACTTCATTTGAGCCTAATGTGTTGCCTTCACAGAAGGCATCTTTCATCTGTACAGTTAAGGTTTTCCTCCTCTGAAAAGAGAAAAAAAATGCATTTTAATGATGATTTAAATGCTCACTTAGATGTCTATCCTTCATGCCCTCAATCATGCGGATTTATGCTGGATAAATTGTCCCACCCCATGGAGTCAGTTTAGGTTATTATATTTCTGACTTTAGCAGATAATCCTCTTTTTCTGAAAGCTCCATTACAACTTTTCCCTTCAACATTTGCTTTGGTGACACACCCAAAGATAAATCAGGATTATCATTGTTAGAAGGGCAGAGTGGTGTACAGAAAATATAGAACAGAGTAGTAAATAGTGCCATAGAACTGAATAGAAGAAATTAACTGGAAAAAAAAAAAGCAAAAGTGAAATTGAATGAACTCATTGGAAAGAATGTATCAGAATTTTGGAACGGTTGAGATGGGAAGGGATTTCTGGAAGTCATTTGGTCTAATCATCCTCCTCAAATAGGGCCACCTAGAGCAGATGACTCCTGAGTGTCTTCAAGGTTGAAGATTCTGTCATTTCCCTGGACAACCTGTGCCAGTGCTCAGTCACATTCACAGTGAAAAAGCGTTTCCTGCTTTTCAGAGAGAACTTCCATTGACTCTGGTCCCAATTCAATACATGATTTCAGAGGAATTGAGCTGTGTGGGAAAGTGATGGAAGAAGAAAGAAATACAAATTAGAGTGGAAAAAGTGGAGAAAATTTGTGGGTATCACCTGTTTACTACCCAGGAGAGTGGGTAAAATGGTAAAATCACAAGGATTATTAATTTTGTAGTAAGGTCTTTGAAATGGAAAAATGAATTGGCAAATATCAAACACACTGTAACTTGCAAAATCTACCCAAAACTCAACTGATAGACGAAAAAAGAAACACCTCTGAATATTACAGTTTTTTATAGTTTCATTATTGATTACATCTGTACAATCTTCATTTGGACACTTGTTATAGTCTGGCAAAAAAACTGCTGGCAGCATGCTATCATGTATATTTCTTCCTCTTCTATATCAAATTTTTTTTTTATCCTGCATAATTCCAGTATTGCTTACTTTTTTCTCTTTGTTTTTTTGCTTTCTTTTGTTGATCCTTACTTTATTATCATTCTATGCATATTTTTCTCTATTCCTCTGCCTTTCTCATGCTGTACTCAATCATATTTGTATTGCAAAAATTGTCACTTCTTCACGAATTCTCACCTTCCATCTGTTTTTCCTTAAGCCTAGAGGTAGCTGCTGCAAGACTGTTATCTAACCTTAAATTCATAGTATTATCTGTTACATTAAAATGTGCTGTCTGATGTAGGCAATAAGCTCCTGGATCTGGTTTGTTTTCCCATATAGAGTAAATCAGTGATACTGATTCAGACTGTGTATTCCAAATGAATAACCTGTATGGAGGAGCAAATGTAAATGTTGCCTAAAAAGAGGATTATTGTTTTTCCTCTCTATTGCATCATATTCAACCTACTGTAAAAACAGCAGATTTCCAAACACAGGAGACCTGTTCTAAAAATTAAAAAATACTGCATGGAAAGGGTATACATTATATAATAAAATGTATCATATTAACATGTATCATACAATTAAAAAATATATCAAATTAACAATTTTGCTTATTTTTATATGATTCACAATGAATGTTATTTTTTAAGTAACTTTAGGAACTAAAATAGTAATGTGACATTCCATATGACATAATGACCAGACTTACTATACAGGTTGCAACAGGAATCGTATTTTTACAGAATTGAGAGTTTCAAAGTTAGTAGGCTCCAAAATCATACTAATTAAATTAACAACTAAAGACAAATAGCCTCAGAAATAATTTAGTTTGTTAAACTTACTGTTTTTACTGGATCTGTACCATAGCTTTTAATCCATATTTTTTCTGTATACCTTTCTATCACAAATAAGCTGTTCATCTTCAATAAAGCTGTTGTGGAAAAGCTTCTGTAAAGGAAAAAGTGTTTTTAGTTCAAGGAAATCCTGTAGACTCGAAAGTTCCTGCAACCTGTCATTTTTATAGGAAATTGTTTAGATGATTTAGGGGATTTGAGAAGTTTTTGTTTTATTTTATTTTGATTTTTAATTAGAGGTATTTATTTCAAAAGGGAGAATGTCAGAGACATTAGTTAAGTTTAGGTTTTTGAGGAGTATATGTAGCTTCTAAGTGAAATCCATGCTCTGTTCTACAGATTCAGATTAGTCAAAAATCCCAAGATCAGATCAGAGTTCATTCTCTCTGTTTTGCCTGTTGTTTTCTTGCACAGGGTATGCTGAAATAATGCATGAGGTAGAACATGTCTCTTTCAGGTAAAGCTCCTATTGACTCCCTATATAGGAAAATGGGTGTGGAAACTAATGGTCTCCTGAAGTAGAATGATTGTGTTTGTGCAGTGACTTGGTGCTGCATACAAAATGGTCTTGGTTGCTTTTTGTCACTATTTTGTCAGACTAAACTAGTCTTTTTCACTTCAAAGAGATTCTTATTAACTCTGTTTCAAAGCCCACGAAAGCATGTTTTATCAAAGGCTTTATCAGCACTGTGGAAACAGATTTTCTAAGAAATCCTATTGACTTCTTGAGTCAATTATTCTGTTAAAGCTGCTTGTATGATTTTCAGAACATGAATGCTATAGGAAAAAAGTAATCTTGCTATTTTCTGGAATGCTGAAGTTTTACAGAATCATGGAATATTCAAGGCTGTAAGGCATCTCTGTAAGGCCGATCATCTACTGCACCTCTCCTCCTCAAAGTAGGGTCACCTAAAGCTGATTGCCCACCTCCTCTTCTAGTTAGGTTTTGAATATTTCCAGGGTTGAAGACTCCACAGCCTCTCTAGGCAACCTATGCCGGTTTTTGACTACCCTCACAGTAAAAGGATCACCTCCTTTAATCTGCTGGTGATTCTCAGTATGAAACCCAGGAAGCAGCTGGTCTCCTTTTCCAGTGGGCATGCTAATGGCTCGTGGTCATCTTGCTGTGCACCTGTTCCCAGGTCCTCTTCTGCAAAACTGCTTTCCAACTACCCAGTCCAGGCCTGTACTGGTGCAGCAATTAGCAGTATCAGTGTTTATATCCTGGAATGATATGAAGAAAAATGGATTAATCATATAATTATGTGACAGATGTTATATCCAGAAGAACAAAATACTCAAGAGTATTTTGCTGGCTGATGGCAGCAGTTAAATCCACTCCCTTAGTCTTCTCCACTTAGGCCTGAAGAAACCCACATTACCAGTCCTTTCCTTGTATGTTGCATGCCTGAAGTTGACTTGTTTAATTTATCAAAATCTTCCTTGCACAGAATACTCCGGATGCAGCCTCAGGTGATGTGTACAGAAGAACTGCTTCCCCTGATCTGCTGACCTCACTCCTTTTGATGCAGCCCAATAACGTGCTTGACTTTTGTTACTCACTTTTCTGCATGACTGATCTTCCCAAGCAGTTTTGTTGCCTGTTGTTATTCCATCCCAGACACAGGACTTGAATTTTCCCTTGTTGAACTTTGTGAGGTTCTGGTCAGCCCATTTCTCCAGTTTCTTGATGGATAGAGAGACACCATGTTCTCTTGTTCTTCCCTGAGCAGCCATGCCCATAAGCATACTGATTTTGTGATTTTCCACAAGCTTTCTTGTAGTGCAGTTCTGTCTCTTTATTAAGTCTTTCAGTAAAGATATTCTCCCCAGCTGTAACCCCCAAGGAGCACCACTACCAGCTGGATATTGACCACAATCTCTTAAGTGCATCAGTTTAGCTAATTTTCCACCTGCATTATATTCCACCCTTTGAAACCATATCTCTTTGCTTAAAGGAGACAATGGGAGACCACCCTGAAAACTATAGCAAAAGAGGGTAAATGACATGCACTGCTTTCCCATCATCTCATCACAGAAAGCTATCAAGTTGCTCAAGCAGAGTTTGCCCTTTGGAAATTGGTACTGACTGTAGCCAGTCAAATCAAGTCTGTCACATGCCCTTGATAAGGGATCCAGGAGGATTTGCTCTGTAACCCCGTCACTGATGTAAGAATGACTGTTTTTGTAGTGCCTCAGAGCCTCTTTCTTACCTTTGCTAGGTCTGATGTTTGTATTTTACCAGTCATACCAACTCCCATAGTTGCCTCAGCCTTTGAAAGATCTAATAGTGTAGCTTTACAGTGACACTGGCCAGTGCCCTCAACACTGTCTTGTTTACTGAAAAATGATCTTTGTCTTAGACGCTGTGCTTTAGCATACACAATTCTGCTTGTCTCTTTCTCACTGTACACATACATATAAAGAAAGAGGGAAATATATAGGTTACTGCAGTGGAATTCCAAGCCAGTCGTAGGAGATTATAGATTGTTCAAGAGAATTTTCAAAGACATGAGAGCTTAGGTTCCTGAACTTTTTGAAGTCAAGGGGAGTTTTGCAATTTACTTCAGTGGATCTGAAATTTCACTCACAATTATTCTTGACTTTATAAAAGTTGGGATATAAGCTGCCTTTGAACAAAGGATAGAAATTTCTTTGAAATTTTGTTCTAAAATTTTAGAAAAATTAACTGGAATTGTAAAAATAATGATAATAAAAAAAGAACTAGAAAGCTAGAACATTTACTTTTTTTTTTGCCTATGAACTCTGGTTGAATTGCATTAAAAAAATGGGGTGTGACCTTCATGAAAATTAATTTCAATTTTTTTATTTACAACAGATCTTTATACTTTATAATGGATTCATTTTAGCCCAGTCACATGACTCTGTTCATACAAATTCTGCACATAGGATCCCCTTCAGACCAATAATGTGCATTATGCATGTAGTGGTCAAGATTCTGACCGAAAGAGATGATGTCTGGGAAAGTGAAGTGGTTCAGTGGTTCAGTCTCTTGGGAGTGGTTCAGTGGTTGCAAAAGTTCAGTGATCCTTTTGGGTCCCTTCTAACTCAGGATATGTTATGATTCTCTGACTGAAACTGTTGTTTTAAGAAAGAGAAAATCCTTCATTTTAGGTCAGTGTTTAAATGTGAGTCTACACTTAAACTGTCTTAATGAAGATTAAGAGATTGCAATCAACAGTATTGCAGTAGCTGCAATAGGGAGTCAAATGAGATGTGAATCTTTTTGCTGTCTAAATATAATGTAGGTCAGTGTGATAGGCAGTGAAAGATCAAGAAAATTAGTGTAATACTTAAATAAAGGAGATAAAATTTTCTCACTGGTCTGCCCAAGACAAACTCAGGAGGAAAGAATTCATTTAGTCAATACTCAAGCTAGATACAACTAAGTTTCCACTAAAAAAAAAAAAAAGAAAAATGTTTTCTAAATATGTGCTTCACTAGGCACATCTACTGAACTGTATGACATTCTTCTACAAACCCGTAGAAAAAGGAAAGGATTAGTTTTGAGCCACATGAAATAATGAATTAAGCTAAAAAGACATAGATATGATTATTCCAGAACAACTGGGCTCTTAATCCAGTCTGTTTAATAGAAACTGAAAATGAACACATCCTACTTTTAATATTCACAAATATCTTAGTTGGGGACAGTTACTTTTGCTGTTGGCAACAGTTTAGTTAGGATCTGGGTTTTTTTAAACTTTAGTGCTGCAAAACTTATTTAGAAGCAATGTGTTAAAATTTGCTTTGCTTGTTCAAAAATGCTTGTTTCACCTTGTATTAAGTCTTGTCTGATCAAGCCAGAGAATTTTTTTCACCTTGTATCCTAATATAATATACACTAATAGCAGTAGTGTGACTTTTTCATCAACATATCTTTAGGAAGCAACAGCTCCTGCCTCATTACCTGACTTGGAGGAGTTAGGCAAGGTGAGTGAGGCAAAGAGCCTTTTATCATGCAGTAGTACGGTATGTGCCATATTCGTGCCATCTCATGTCACCCGGATGTCCTTCTTGTGGATCTTGCATATGTCCAATCAGTCAGTGTGAAACCCATGCTGAAGATCCTGCTTGAAAAGGCAAATTCCTTAGTGATGGTGTGTCTTATGCAAGTGGCTCCAGACCTTTTCCAGAGTCTCAAAGAATTCCTCAGAATGGTCTAGCATACACTCTTCTTTCCCACTATAAAAAGGGTGTGAAAACCACTGAAACATCTGATTTTGCTACTTTCTCATTTGTTCATGTAATTAGATCATTGTGGGGCAGTGGTGTTTGGGTAGGGGATAATTCTGTTTCTGAAAAATATTTTTCCTAGTGTCATTTGGAACATCCTTTGTTAAACTAAGCCCACTACATGGGGCTGGCAGAGATGATATAGTTCAGAGAGATTTACATCCTTCTTCTCAGTGTCATACCCAGGATACATCCTGTAATGAGTGATTGGTCAGCTGAATTATTCTCTAGTCTCTGACAGAGTGTCTGCATCTCTGCAGAGTACAACAGTCTAACCACCTAGATTTTAGTGATTGTAATGTCTGTCTGAATCCCACTCTAGTTGCCTTGAATCCCATTAAAAGCAGCTCTTCTGACTTAAGATTCATCTGCACTATTTGATATGTTTGCCTTAAGGTAATTTTTATCCTTAAAATGTCTGTTTCTCTGCTGCTTGTTAGTCATTACTGAGGGGATGCCACATGCATGTCCCTGATTTTTGTGTATTCCACCCCAATTGTGTTTGGTGGCTCAGCAGTGCAGCTTAGCAATGCAGATTAGTTTGGCATAGAAAGTATTGAATCTTATTGTCAACAAGAGGCATGATAGGTCAAATTAATTGTCTTTCCAATAATGAGTAAAAGAGAGACTGTCATAACCTACCTGCATTTTTGTAGATTAAAAAACATTCAAATTATTTTTGGTAATAGATTGCTATTATTATTTATCATGCCTTAATTATGGCTATTTATATTGCCTTTTCTGTCTCTTCAGTCATATTCAGCATGTATTATTCTTCCCTGGGTATTATTGATATTGTACAGCTTAATAATAAAGTAAAAATGGATGTTCCAGTAAATTAGCACTTTTATCTACCTAAAGAGGACTGAAAAAGAAGTAAAGAAGAATAAAAATTTAAGAGTTATTGCTCAAACACCAAATAAAATTTCTAGCTCAAGAAAACTGGGTGTAATATACCTACTTTCAAAAAGTATAACCACCTTTATTATCAGAGGGGTGTGAGGAGTAAATTTCCCATCTTTTCTTGTGCTTTCTGACATATATATATATATATATATATATACACATATATATATATATAGTATCTAGATATTACTACAAGATGTTACTACAAGAGAGGAGGCCCAAAGAAGAGATACAAGGACTGCCTGAAACAACACCTCAACCTTGGCCGTACTGACCACTATCAGTGGCCCACTCTGGCCTCCAGTCGGGAGTCGTGGAGACACACAATCTATAACGCTGCTGTCTCCTTTGAAACAGCACGCAGAATCAGTCTGGAGGAGAAAAGACACCGCAGAGAGAACTGTGCCTTAACAGTACCACCTACGGAAACTTTCTGCTGTGCCTTTTGCAACCGGATTTGCCTCTCTCGCATTGGCCTTATCAGCCATCAGCGCGCTTGCAGCAAGCGTGGGTAAAACCCACCCAAATCTTCATTCGCGAAGTCTAGCCATGATGATGATGATATATATATAATATATAGATGTTACTACATAGTCAGTTTTATGGAGGATTTGTAAGTTTCTTAATGTGCAAATGGTTTCTGAGACATATGCATATATATAAATGCTGTAATTTTTGTTCAGTAGAGTAATCCTACCCTAGTGTAAAAGCTTTTTCTTTTATTAGTAAGGACTTACATTCTCCATGTGGAGAACCTGAAAAAGATATTATTTGTCATTAACTTGATTTTGTATTAAACCAAGTTATATTAGTCAGTTATATTCTCAGAATGTGGAAAAGTAATTAAAGTAAGTAGGTACCTTGTGACATGAAGTTTATTCATAGATTTTGATTTAGCAGCTTTGCCAGTAGTGAAAGAAGTATAAAGCTGAAGAAAACACTGGGTGAAGAAACACATGCTACTCTATTAGAAATAGAAAACAAGTAAGAATGAAGACAGAAAACACAGATTTGTGTTTTAGGCCTACTTCATTTCCTTATTTAGCCCATTTCCAAAACTAGTCTTTCCCTGCTTATCAGTGCTAAGGATTGTTTAACTAATGCATGTTTAAACATATTTAAATCAGCTAGCATAGCAAGTTTTTGGCATAATCCTGTTTGAACTGTGTATATAATTTTTATTCCTTAAAATTTATAGTGCAAAGCCCTACCTTATTTAAATAAAATGATAAGAAAACAGGCTTATCGTGCATAATTCCCTGTATGTGCTTTGGAAATGGAGAAGTCTCATCCAGAATTTCATAGAGGAGTGGAAAGTGATACAGTGCCATTATTCTTTAAGAAAATAAGCAGCCCCCCCCAAAAAAGTATTTTAACAGTGTAATCAGGCTTGTTATTGTAAGCTACAGTGGGGAACATGTAATAAAGGAGCTCTGCTGCTACCTTTTCATTCTTGAGATGGAGTTGTAAAAGTCTCTCCCTCTCCCAAGGCCCTGTTTCACTGGCGGCTTTCCCAAGGACTCACTGACCTTGGTGAGATCGAGATGCTGTATTTCTGTACCTTCAAAGGAATGGAACAACAGTTTGCTGGACCCACACACACATGGTTTATTTTACTGTTGACATCTAAAGTAACTAAGACTCTAAAGATTAAACCTAAAATTCTGCTTTACAATGAAAGACTGAAAGGCACACATCGAAAATGGTTTGATGTTTTCTGTATGAAAATCAGCAGCCTCATTTGATTCTGTCAGGAGTGAAAAAGTGGTTTTAACAGAGAAACTGGTTGTTCTGATGGCAACACAACTGGAAGCATCAGAGATGCAAATTCCATTTTGTTGTACCAGCAAAGGCAGGTGGAACACAGATGGGAGAAACATTCTCTGGCTGTGACTTTTGCTTGATCATGCTACCAGCACAGAAACCCCAGTGAATGTTTGGACTACAGACAGTAATAGCCTTTACTTCTACATGTTGTTTTCAAATTGTCAGATAACTATCTCATACATACTCTAAATAATAAGCAGTTGTTTTTTCCTGTGTCACAAGGTTTTGGAAATTTGTGTGTGGATGACCCAGGTAAGAAGAGAGAGAGCATCAAATCTTATTTGGTTTTGTTGTATGACCAGACGTGCCTCCTGTTGAACTGCATCTTGAAGTGTAAGAGAGAAAAGCATTTTGAGTATACATAGAAGCCCTTAGAAGATAAAAACAATTTCCTCAACCTTGTTTTTTTGCTTTAATTTACAAAGGTGTGGTGACTCTGACTTGTCTATCTCATTTATTCTCACTAAGGCTCCCCACCATTATGGGCTATATGTCCTATATGTTGACCTTTGAAAAATCCAGTAGCAGCTCATATTTTTTCTTTGCACAAAGAAAGTTAAATAACTGTCTTTTTTGCATTAACAACTTATTGATCGAGAAAATGTCAAAACAGATAGCAAGATATGACATTTTAGTACAACAAAATTCAATAGTCCTTTTTGTGATATTTTCTTGAGTTGGAAAATACTAATTCAGAATGAAGGTAGAGGACAGAAACTCAGATGTGTCAGTGGAGTATAACAAATCCAGAAGAAGGGCTCAGTTTTACTTAAGTTCATTTATTATTTTGTATCTGCAGGCATTATAAACAAAGTCACCTAAGGAATAAAATTGACACAAATGCAAGAGTTGCTCATTATGAATCAGAAAAGTATTCTGAGCCAAGAAAGATTTGTTTCAAAAGTCTGGGACTGATAATCCTGAAAGTAGTGGTTTCGTATGGTCTTTTAAAAAAGTATTTCTTTTGTAAAGGCAGACAAATATGAAACACCCTTGAATTCATCTTCTTAGTCCAGTTTGGCATAGAAAGCACGTGATTAGAAATCAGCTGCCCTGCCCTTGGCTGGGAATCTGTGATGTGAAGACAAAAGAACTACTAATACTAAGAAATACTAATGCATTCAAAGAAAAGACTTTCCCAACATTTGTCCTATTGTTTTATCTTAACCATCATGCCTTAAGCATAGCTAGTTCAAAGGAACACTGTAGTTGAGTGCTACAACATTCTGTGCTGAGCTTGTTGCTTCCTGTGTTGGGGTATAGGGAAGGTGGCCCCAGGTTTCTCAGAAGAGCACGGCTGCAGGATAAGAGAAAATTGCCACAAGATGTGACAAAGGAAGTTCTGGCCAGATAGTAGAAAAAAAAGAATTCCATGAGGGTGATTTGACACTGGCACAGATTATTATCCAGAGAGGCTGAGAAATCTTCATTGTTGGCAATGCTCAGACCTCGATGACGTATGGCCCTGTGCTCACTGAGCTAGTTGACCCTGCTCTATGTGGGTTTTTTATCAGATGACCTGCAGGATCCTGTCCAACTTCTGTTGTTCTGTGATTCTGTGGATCCAAGGCTAAGCTAAAGCTATGAGCTCTTCCTTACCTGATTATATGCCCTATCTTTTTATCTTGTTCTTTTTGCTTTTAGAGTCTAGTCAAAATAAGATACCTAAAAGTTATTAATAACTCTTGGGCTCTTTTCCAGCCTTAGATTCAAGCTTCTTGTCTCCATTGTTGAACATCTCCAAGGTATTATCCTGTTTATATCATCATCCCTGTCAAGAATTAATGCATTGCAGTTCTCTCTGACCTAATCCACTAGATTTATCCCACATAAAGAACAACTGAAAAAATTAAAATCTCCTTGTTCAAAGGAACCAAGAGCTGTTTCTTTTATTTCAGAGAAAGCCTTTGATCTAATGAACTGAACTCTGAAAAAGTTTGCATAGAGTCAAAACTTCCAAGCAGGAGTGGAATGGTTTTGTTTTATTGTAATTGAGTCATCTTAAAGAAATGGCAATAGAGAGACCCAGAGAGCCTGGTTTTGCCACTGGTAATAACAGCACAAGGAACTACATATGGTAGCAATAGATCAGGAATATTTTCTCTGCGAATAGCACAATATATGTCACTGAGCCATAGACAACCTTTTCTAAAAATCAAGTGAATCTATCAGATTTTAGTAAAATATGTGATAAATTCCCAATGCTGCATATTAAATCAAAATACCATAGAATATGTTATGCAGACTGCAAGTATAGCTGAGTGGCAGAAGGGAATAAAAAACTTGGGAACTAGAGTGAATAAGGAAGAAAATAAAAGTGCTTGTGCAGCAAAATGGGTTCTTCAGATTTTGTCTGGCTTCATGGAAACTGCTGCAGTAAAGAACACAGACTAAGGGAGAGCAGCTTGAGTCTGTGTTTCAGACAGACATACCTTAGCAACCAGTGATTTTTAGGGAAGAAACGATAGACTGCATCAAAGGTACAGTGAGTTTCGAGTACTTCAAAGACTATTTTTTATGATACAAGCTTTAAATCACTCATTTCAAAAAGCAGACCATAGTGGGAAAGTTTGTGAATGACTGAATCAATAAAAAGAGCGTTTAGTTAAAATGCCATTTTCCTAAGCAAGCTGCTGAAAGTAGGATGGGCAAACCTATTAAGAACTGAAGCAATATGACATGCAAAGGTGTATTTCAAGGAACAGTAAGTTTCCTGATTTGCATGTTAGTCTTGCTGTGTGCTGCTAACACCTGGGAAGGCAATTAGTCCCTCTGAACATATTTTTATGGGGATTATTGCTTAAGTAACAGACATTAGAATTGTTTATCCCAATAACAGTGAAAATTTGTGAGGTAGCTAGGTTTAAGAATAACACCCAAAATGATTGTTATAAGATTTCTGTTTATAGTACAATAAAGACTACATAATAATATAATCATTTTATATAAAGAAAATGGTTTTGTTTTGTTGAAGATCATTACATGAAAACCATTTACATGAAACAAAGAATGAGGGAATGATCAGTAGTAGTTCAGTGGGGGGAAGGCAGCCCTAATGTTCAAATGGTAGCTGGAATTTTAGCAGATCTCTTTATAACAACTCAGCATTTTGAAAAATCTTGGTAGGTTCCAAGTACTCATAATCAGAAAGGTCCCATAAATGCATATATATGTGTGTGTATATGTTGTCCTAGCACAGTAAGCTGTTGCAGAATTTCATCAGAGAGTACAGAACTCTTCCTGTGGTCAAACCTTAAAAATAATTTTGCCGACTCATTTTCCCCCCATTTTCATCCTTATATATTTTTTACAGTCCTGTATGGAATCACTGACAGTGTCTTTACTTACGTGATTTAGTGTTCAGCTTTCCTGCTGCTGTTAAATACAATAGTGAAATTTCAAATAGCAATCAATTAGTCATCATCTAAATCACAGGCAAATAGAATGTGATTTAGTAAGCTATTTTAGTGGTCAGTTCAATAACTACCCTATATACAGATGCCCACGTTCAAGACTTCCATTTTATTTCCTTCCAAGATATTGTGGGGAGGAGAAGAATAGAATGCAACTGAACAAGGCATTCTCTACCATTTCATATCTGTCAAGGATTTTCTTTCTTGAACCCCATAAAACAACTGCTTCCAGACTTTTGAAAATTCCCATCTCCTAGAGTCGAGGATTGTCAGGGGATTTATTGAAACCATTCTGATGAGTGGTTCACAAACCTTTCATAATGAAATGTATCTTTTTATCACCACAGTGTGGTTTTTCCAACTGTGATTTCCAAGAGGAGAATATTTCAGAGCAAATAAACTGGTAGAGCTCAGAAGGGAGGCAAGTATCTAGTTAGCATTATATTTTAGATGCTTTCCTGTTGAAATAGTTTTGCCCTTTTTCTGATCGGGTCAGAAGTTTGCAGTATATAACAGCTCTGAAAAAGCTTGGATGTATAAAGGAGTTTGTTCAGAACACTGTCAGGCTATTTCATCATTGGGTATTTCTCTGAGAAGGGTAAGTTACTGAAGAAGATAATGACTCGCTGAGAAGGATTTTAGTGATGATCAGTTTTAGCTATGTTTTGGAAGACAAATACAGTGTTTGTCAATCTGTTTAAAGAGCTTCCCGGAGAGGAGTTTATGTGTTTGCAGAAATTGAGTTTCTGTTTTCATAAGTAAACACTGTAAATCATGAACACAAATCCACAGAAAATTAGAAACAAATAGGTACATTATACTTCAAGTTATGGGGTTGAAGTTTCCACATCACTTAGAAAATAATAATTTTATTTAATGGGCATATTACTGAAAGTACATAAAGATTGATTGTTTTATTCTAGAGTTACTGCTTCTGTTATTGGTATGTATGAACACTGAAAGTGTCTTTCAAATGTTAATCTTTCTGCTTTCCTTCAGACAAATTCTATTGACCATTTCAAGATTTAGTAAGGAAAAAATCTTGAGAAAGGATTTCTAAATTTCTTAGACAGCCTTTTAAAATTATATACTCTCTCAGTACATTAAGCCTAAACCTACCTAGAACAACTTGCACTATATTGTGTAGCTGCTTTGGAAAAAAGCATTTCCCTTGACAATAGGTCCAGCAGCTGACTTGGGGAGGCTGTGTGCATTTGGACTGGCGTGTTAGTTTTCAGAGAAGGATTACTGTGTCTTTCTCTGTGTTTTCCTGGCTTTTAAATACTGACTTTTACTTCCTAGGTTTCCTCAGAAATCCTTCTGATTTGTTTGGCTTCTTCCTGCATCTATGGTAAGAAGTGTGAGCAAACTGAAGAGAGGAGGGTTTGCTCCTTTGTGCTTTCATTAGAAGGGAGGCTGTAGGTTATTATTTCTCTCTCTATCCAGAAAGGCCAGAAAAAGGGGGCCCAGAGTCTTTCATGCCTCTGTGTTCAGCCAGCTTGGTGCTACAGGCTCTCCAGGAAGGAAAGAGCGGTAGGTGTAGGAGGTAGGAGAAGGGCAAACGTGCTGTTGAGTAGGTTGGACTGTTTCACAGCTAGAGCTGCAGCTTTTTTTCAACAGGAGGGAGCTCTAAATGCATTAGCGAGCCATTTGGTTCAGAGAAAATAAAAGATGTGAAGAAATAAAAGAGAAAAACCACCCCTCCCCTTCTTTTACATTTGAACACACTGGATTTTCATGATAATCCATTAACCTACACATAGCCTTTCATTAGAGTCCTTGGGAAGCTGGAATATTTTTGGCAATGTACTGTTACAAAAAATACAAGTTAAAAAGTCCCTTCCAGAAACTGAAGGGGTCATAGAGAAATTTCAGTCTTTTTTTCTGAGACTACTAAGAAGTGTGTGAAATTGCATGAATATCAGATATGTTTCACATCATATTTGAATGATTTTTGTGATGAATAAACCTCCCCCCCCCAATTTACAGTAATTTTCCTACTTATTATTCAGTACATAGGGCACAAATAAAGTCTTTTGAGGATGTGTAATTAGGAAAAAAGTACTTTAAGGTTGGAGAAATTATGCAGTTTTAGTTTGGAAGGTAGTTCAAAAAATAGGCAGGATTAAACACTATTTGAACTGGTAAATTGTTCTGATTATCACAGAACTATTCCCTTAGTTTCACTGAAGGGATCTGCAGTCTAGTTTACATGGTAGCACATTGTTTTCCGTGTTCAGCCTGAGTCACTGCTACGATGCTTTATGCCATTTATTTTAGAGTTGTTTCAAGGACCTTCAAGGTGCCCATTTAATTACCTAAGCTACTATCTTCTTAACTGCTGTCTGGGATGACACCAAATGTAATTGTGATTAACAGTGTCACAAATAATACTATCCATATTGTACTAAGCAGTTTTTTAACAGTTTTTGAAATAAATTTTAAATATATTTATTTTGAAATAAAGTCACTGATCAAAACCTCTTTAAAGAGTAATATTTTCTCTGCATTTTTGGTAGGCTTCTCAAAATGTCGTCCCATAGACCTTTCAAGGAATTATATTCCCATTTCTGTGCATTAATGTAAGCAAACAACATTTTTTTATAGAATTCGCCTTTCCAGATACCTATCTGAAGGCCATACAACTGACTGAGAAGGTGATGCAAATTTATGGAGAAATGAAAACTAATTTTTTTTCATTTGGTTATCTGTTGTACATGAGAGATGCTATACAAAACATTTATCAGATCCTGTATCTTGTTGCAGCAATATTTTATCCTTCTTTATAATAGCTATTTTATAGCTCTGAAACTTCCAACAGCTCTCTGTGAGTTCAGAAATTTTTGTATCAGCTGTTGGATAAGAAATTTTCGTTGATTTTCCACAAGGTGGCACATAAGAATCAGTCTGACTGTACTTTAATTAATATAATTCAGTTAATACATGCTTTGTAAATGTCAAATGCATGTGCACACTCAATGAAGAAGGAATACGTTCACAGTGTGGAGTACTGTAAATGGCTATTGAAATACATTGTAGAAAGTGCTGCTCTATCACTAGCTGAGTTCTAAAGTTGACTACTATTATATAGTTTACAGAATAACATATAAAAATTAAATCTAACCTAAGAACATCACAGTTATTTGTATCATGAAGTGAAATTAAAAACTGATTCACAGTTTTTAAATTAAAAACTGATTCTGTGGATTTGTCCAGTTAACATAGGAGACATTATTTTTTCATGATTCAATATTATTTATTAATGCTTATGTTTTATGAAAGGCAAACATTAGTATCAATATGTTTTCTTAATGTAGATAAATAATTTTTAAAGTATTTGTTTATTATTAAAAACTCTTCATACAGTGATTTAATTTGTGAGTTAATGTGCAGTTTCTGTGTTCTAAATTAAGCTGCCATGCTACCACAATTTAGTCTTGATTTTGCATATCTAACACTGTTAAGCTACTGAGTTGCTTCTTCCCGTGCTGGAGATCTCCTCATCCCCTGAATTTCCTAGTGTTGCAGTAAAAGAAATAAAATTTGCTGACCTACCACTGTAGTTGCTACTATAGTAGTTTTTCCATCTTATTTAGAAGCTGAGTGGACAAAAAATCTAAGAAACTCTGTGCGTTTAGTGGATTTTGCAGAAAAGAGATTTTTGGCATCTAAAAAAACAGGCAGTGATCTAAGCAGTGAATAGTATACTGTAGGTCCAGATCAGTCCTACAAAGAAAGAAAATTACATTTTAACCAGACTGCAAACACCTTACACAAACCATCTAATTTTTCAGTCACTCTGCAGCAGAACTCTATTTCTTTCTACAAAAGTGAAATACAATCTAGCAGTACATAGCATGTTCTCAAGTCCTTATAAAAGACATCTTATTGCCATCTGCTATGAAAAGTTCCCTGAAAAATATCTTGCCTTTTGAACTTTTTACTCAGAAAGATTATTTTTCCCATGGGTGGTAGAAGAGCAACTTCATTTTAAGTGGGCAGGGAACATCTATATCATATCTATGATAAATGTGGCTGAGAGAAATATGTCCAAGGGACGAAAAGGAAGGAAAAACACCCCTGAAACAGCAGGTCTTTGACAACCAAATTCTAAATTCAGAGACATTATCATAAGTAACAGAGTCAATTAGCATTGTGTCTGAAACACATAGCATTCTTAACCCAGGAGAATGTCAACAGCGAATTGTTGAATCTGATCCTTGATCTGAGATTGATCATCTCTAGAAATGATCATTACTGAAATTAGTCCTTTATCAACTAAAATTATCAGGACACAGAGGTGTCTCTGCACCTGGGGCCTGAAGGAAAGGACTTTCCAATTTTGCTGTTGGCATTTTCCCTATGTTTCTATCCAGAAAAAAATAACATTGGAAGTTCCCACATGCCATCATTTCAGGAAACCAAATTTCCAGCAATGTAGAAAAGATAGAAAATGATAGAAGGATAAACAAGCAATTAAGAACTGTAATGAGCTCGGGCATGGTGCAGAGAGTTTTGCATTCACATATATTGATAGTGGATAGTCTTGTGCATAGTGCAGCTACTAGTCTGTTCACATTAGTGATCTGAAGTCACAGGACTCCTTACCCAAGCACATCATATCGACAGCTGAAGAACAGTTAGCAGCATTGGAGGCAGAAGGATTTGTAATTTTATGGCTGCGATGACCGATACTTGTAATTTTCCACTAAAATTGCTCCCTTAAGCTGTGATACAGTATTTGAGTATTGGTTAATTTTTTTTTTTGCTGAAAGAACTGCTGCCCAAACCACTGCCATGTGCCCACTTGCACTCCTGGAGGTGAAGAGTTACTGGATTTGTTTCTACTGACAGAAGACTCCATTTGAGTTTTATTTTGAGGAACTAGCTCATTCACAAGCTGTCTCAAGATGCTTGCAACTTAAAAAAAGTGAAGTAAGAACTATCAGGGGTTGTGGTTTTAACCCCCTTATTTCCTCAGCTTCCTTGTGCACAAGAGCCTGAATCTGGGGCAGCAGAGCTGTGGGTCATTGCTGAGCATTAACTGGCTGTTTTTAAAGCTGTTCCTCCACAGTATGCCAGAGGCTGCATGTGCCTCCTGGGAATGTTTTTTCTACAATGATTTTGACCTTCCTTGAATCATAGGACAAGTTACTTTTGTGTTACTATTGCTAGAACACTTGCAAACCCTTGCAACCCCAAAAGCATTGGCTGGTGTACAAAGCAGCTCATTAGCTTTCTGAAAAATTGCATTTATCAATAATTAAGTAAATAAGACAAGAATATGATGTTCTTACACCTCTTGGATTGCTGCCTGATAGGTTTTGTAACTTTATCAACACTTTTTTTCAGTCTATGAAGGATTTCCATTCACTTAATGATTATGCCAAAATAATTTCAGCTAGAATTATACTACTAAATACAAAAGTATAGAAATATAGTTAAAGTAATTCCTTGAAAATCTAATAACATTCTTATAGTAGTATCAAAAGATTTGAAATAATATTATCCATTTGTATGCTGAAAAAGAAATCCAGGATTGCAGTTTAACTATTTATAATTAAATAGAAGTAAAGTGTGCTGGATAAAACGTCAGTGACAAATATTCAGGTGACTAAAAATGGTTTTGGATTTTCTGTCACTATAGAAAAAGGAATTTTTTTTTTATTATTATTCTTAATAAGATTTGCTATTCAGAGAATTTAAAGTAAGAATGTAAACAAGCTGACTACTTTGTACTTCATTATTGCAGTGAACATGGCCCCAGAGCAAACCCAATGTTTTTGACACTCTCCCCTGAGCTTATTCATTAAACAAGCTGACTTGTTTCTGCTTTGAAGAGACAGAAATCAGAAGGCTGAAACTTCATGTCCTCAATCATAGTAGGTATAGATAATGTTTGTGATGCCAAGTAATTATGTTACTGCTAACCCACCAAAACATTAGTATAACATTGAGATTTCAGTAAAATCAATTTTGTTTCTCTCTGCCTTTTTAATAATGTTAGTCCTATTGGTACATTTGTTATTGATTTTAAAGGTCACTAAGCCCATACCTGTGGATATGGCCCTAAATCAGATTTACCTTCCTTGATGTCAAAAAGGCAAAGTTAGTCTTAATAAGATAGCTTTCTGTTGACATATGGCATGGTTTCAAACAAGCTGTAAATTTCTATCTTCATGTTACCAGTGGCTTTTCGCTGTGGTCCATTTCAAAATATCTTTGCCTTTCTTTTACATTTCATCAAGCTTCAGCAAGTAGCTGGAATAGGTATTGTGTGAACCTTCCTTTTACTGCATTTGCTACATCTGTATTTGATTTTTGTTTTCCTCTCTATTACCAAGATGCTGGAATGGAGGCCACATGGTGAGGTCCCTCCATATCTTCTGTCATTCTCACTGCATCACTCTGGAAACATTTGCTTAGATTTAACTAAGTCTAAAACTAAAATAGGGTTTTAGTAAAATTTTATTAACTGAAACCACATTTTTGAATGTAAGAATTCATGTTCCTGATCACTTTGACAAAGAAATTATGTTAAAATAATATAATGTCCCCCTTGGTATCAGGGAGCTAAAGCTGGTTGTTCTCTATTGATCAAATAGTTTCTTGAGTTCCCAGTTATGCATTTACTGAATACATTTATCGAATATTTAATCAAGTTTAGTGTGTTCCTAATGACAAAGGCTGTAAAACTCATCTATTGAGCCAAACCTTATTTTAGTGGACTGGCTAGGGAGATTATTAGTGGTACAGCTATTTTTTTTCCCCAGCCAGTACTACAAAATCAACAGTATAGAAATTCTCCACCTCAATAGCTGCACATTTCTGCCTTATGCTAATAGAATCAATTTTACTTTTCCTAGCTTGTATGCATTAGCATGATAACCCGTAGAAGTAACCTGTCGTGTCAATCTTTACATTTTATCTAGAGGAAAATGTGTATATTAGAAAAAGAAAATTCTCAGAATAAAGGGTTTGCACTGCGGGTTTTTTTTTCTTGTTTTCTTTTCATTGTATTTATAAATCCTCAAATGCTGAGCTCTCTATTTTGACTTCAGTGGATTTTTACTCTCAAACTTGAGGTGACATTTATCTAATCCAGTCAAATCTATAGAAACATCTGAGCTACTTCCTCAAACTCCAAGTATTGTCAAAGGAGAATAACAATGTTTTAAGCCATATCTGGCCTGTTTCAGAAGGTCATATTAGAAAGAAATAAAGTATGTCAATAAAAAGCTTATTTCTCTCCCTTGTCTATAAGAGGGAGTATTATTATTATCTATTAGTATATTAGTATTATATTATCTGTGAGGGGGCATAGTTATTAATGATGCCTCAGATGATGGAAGTCTGCAGGACAGTCTCATCTGCTGTAATAGCCTACAACTATGTCTTTACTGTTTAGAGAAAAAGAATTGGACAGTCTTTGGGATTTGTAGAACATTGACTTACTTGACAGCTATACTTGATGAGTTCATAATTTATATATGGGCCTAAGTGAAATCTCTCAACACTGTGCTGCAAAAGCCTGATAGTAGATGCTCTATCAGAAGTGCTGCAACTTGCTGGCCTGGACTGTCTTCTTGAGAGAGCTCTCATGCACAGCAGTGCTCTGAGGCTGAACGGCTTCAGTGGGTTTTGTCTTGCCTAAATGTAGATGTTGTGTCTGAACCAGGTATCCTTATTGTCAGACGAGAAAAAATAGGCACTTTCAGGCCACAATTCATCAGATCTAATTACATTTTTACCTTAGGATGAGACAAATTCCTCAGATATGTTCATATCTCTCCACATATAAAAGGTATTTCACTGGGTAGTTCATCTGTGAAGACCTAAATTCCAGAAGTCTGTAGGCAGGTGAGATGAATTCTTCCTATGAAATTCATGTCATACAGTGAGACAGATATCTTGACCTTAGTTTCATTGAAATTATATTTTCTGGAGTGTTTGCCTCATTCTTTTATGTCTGTGCTTTACCTTATATATACCCTAAGAGTGTTGACTCCCTGACATTGCTTTCTCCAGGAATTCCTAAATTCATAGAGGCCATAAAAATGTACTTACTCCATTAATGAGCTGCTTTCAATGTAAGCCTTTGAAATGACTCTACAGTCCCCTTTCTGGACAGTCCAAATCAGATTAATTGCCTTGGGTGCTGATAAGAAAGGAACATGAAAGGTGGCTTATCATGAAAATGTTTAGCAAGGATTAAAATACCCTTCTGAATTGTTACAGGTGTCTTACTTTATTGCATAATCTCTTAATCAATATATATCAAGAACGAAAAGTTATAAGTTCCATACTGCTTAAGGAATGAAAGATACTACTAATTTTAAACAGAGATCTGAATAATTTGGAATTTGCAATATATTTGGATTTAATAGTACCCAAATCTCACTGGTGCACACATGGGGGACACATGTCTTGTGAGTAAGCTGAATCTTTTATCAGATGCCTGATAATATGCATTTCCACTATGTCTCTAAGTACTGCATCGAAACATATCTAGGCCAGATACTCTTAATAATTTCTAAGCTCACATGTTGTTCCTAGCCTATCCTGTTCTTCAGTTGAAAGCTTTGAAAATACATCAGTCATAAAAGCATAGATATGGTTTATTTCTCAGTGACTATTACTCTACATATGCAAGCAAGATACTTATTTTTGAGCTTACCAGTAGCATCAGTTATGACAAATATTCATTAGAGCTGAACATACCAATGTTGTAATATTTTTCTTTGATTTAATGTATTAAAATTAAGCCATTAGTTTTCTGTGCAATCCATTTCAAATGATGATGACTGCCTTTCTACAAAGACAAATGGCCCTGAAAAACATGTTTTAGAAATACCATCATGACAAGAAAGATTTGTATCAGTAGTGGGGTAATTACATTTCTTAAAAGCTTTTCCATTCCAATATCAACTAGGAATACTGTGGCTTTCTTCCACTGTCTCATAACACCCTGAACATGGTTTGTCTTTTTTATGTTTTCTGCTGTAGAGGTGTGCATTTATGATTACAAACCTGAGTGATGAAGTTGTCAGGATTATCTGGACTCTCTTGACTATTTGAAAACAAACATAGTAATATAGAGAAGCATAGAAACTGTGATCCATTGTAGTTCTCATCTTAACATTTGTAATTTTCAAAGGTTAAATTTGTAGTATATGAATTCTGTAAAATTTATTTTTTTCTAAACAAATTACTTCTATACAAATAGATGCATTTCTAGAATGAGCTAAATTGAATGACAAAATTGCCAGAGAAAGGATGTCTTTCTTAGTGTGGGAAACACAAATACGTATGCAAGCACCTCTGTGTATCATAAACCCTGAATCCTTATGGTGAAGCTCTGTGGGAAAATTTATCCTTAGATTGTACAGATTTGGAGTAATGTCTGATTACCATCAAAAGTTATCATATCTGCATTCATGGTGGAGAACCCCAAAGCAGGTCTAGATACGCTGTTGTATAAAATATACATGTATACTTTTTGTAAAGCTCATGAAACTGTAATTGCAGGACTTTGATTTTCAAAGGTATTATTTACTCAGTCTTGTCTTTTTGCAAGGACGGATGTTGCCTCTGTGACCCATATACTCCTAGATAGCTCTATTCTTAGCTGATTTATGGTGATAACCTCTAGAAGTAGTTCAAAATAATAATGTGTGATGGGTGGATGAGGCACCATCAGCATCAAGAGTAAAGCTATGGATGTATGACTTTGCTATAGCAGTAACACCTCTAGTTTTGAAAACCAAAGAGACCCCCATGCACTTTAGTAGTGGTGTTTGTAGATTAGTTGTGAATTTTGACAGGGCTGTTACAGTGCAGCAGGAGACAAAGGCACCTAGAGTAGGTACCCCTACACAGCAGGACAAATGCCACCAAGGCAGCTGTAAAAAACTGTAGTGAGATCACTCAGTTAAGTAACAACCAGCAATTTATAGGGGTATGGACTGTGGCAACAGGACACCATTCCTGATTTTTAGCAGCAATCTTTCCAAAGTGTGAAAAGGATGGAAGAAGGACAAACTATAAGATTATATTGAGAATTAAGACATTAATAGAAAACATAAGAACGCCACTTGCAACAGATCAAAAGGTCAGACTGATAGAAAAATGGTGATCTGAGGCAGAAACTCCTCTTTTACCATAATACAACTAAATAAGCTTAGCAGAAAAGGCTATTAGAACATTATTCTTTAAATTAACAGTGATATATTGGAGAAAGAACATGATTTCACATGTGTGTTGTCGTTTTGGAGTCAAATTATATTTCTTGATTAGTATTCATCTATATATTTAAGTAGGTCACTAGTCATTATCTATTTATGTTATGCCAGTTCAGAATAAATAACTACTACATTTCACTGATAGAACTGTAAGCTTCAAATACTCTATAGTTAGATACATGAAAGTGCTTATTTATTTGGGGAAGTAAACTATCCATGTCTAATTGAAATGTCAAATGTAAAATGGATCACAATTCTGACTGATCTAATTTCTTTAAATACACTGCTGTTCTTAAAGGTGTAAATACTGTCTTTTTTACTGTCTGTGTGTGTATGCTTTTCTCTCAGCCTTTGCTGAGAGGCAAGTCTATTGTTTGGTGATCAGTATTGTTCAGAAGCTTAGTCTGAAGCCTTCATGCACTTGCTACTGATTCAAAACTGTTTCAAAACCCAAACCCAGGTTCAAATACCCCTTCAGTCAGAGTTTCAAACCTGTAATCCTTACTGTGAGCTGAGCTTGATAGCTGGATCTACCTGCATTTGACACGTAAAGCAAGCTCCAGTGTGGTAACCAAAGGCTGCTTTACATCAGACACCCATGTTTTGGGCCCCTTAGGGGTGCTTTGACTGTGAATTTTCTCAGCTCTTCTGCTAATGTCTGTAAAGGCAATACCTGTTTTTCAGCCTCATTTACACTCACCTACCACCTCACAAGCTGTCAAAAGCTCACTCAAGTGCTAAAATATGAATACAAATCTGAAATAACTAAGTTAAACTTAGAGCAATTGTTTTTTTCTCTTATTTTTGGCTTGTAATTTGCATCTTGTTCATGAAGCCTGAAGACGGTCCTTGCTTATCTGAAAGCTGGTCTGTTTATCTGCTGATATAACTTGGTGTAATAAAAGACAATATTATTCCTTACAACACGTACACCGTTTAGGAGCAACTGCAGAGAGTTTTATTTAAAGTGTTAGCAGGTAGCTGAATGTTAGTGATCACATGGTTATCTGTGACTGTGAAACAGATGACGAAAATTACTATTTACCTGCCTGTTCTCACAGACTATTTAGGAGGTTTGCTAGCTGCCCATACTTTTACTGCCTTTGATGGGGCTGTCTGCGTGGTGGCCGGTCCTCTGAACTGAGGGAGATGTCTACTGGCACAGCAGGTAGCTGAAGCGCATAGGTGGGCAACACAAATGATCAGTACCTTCCTTAGGAGCTTATTTTAAACATAAACATTAGCAATATTTAAAACTAAGTGAAGTAAATAACACCCAGGTAAAGTGTAATTATGTCACTTCTTGACTTTCTTTGGTGAAAACGTAGAAAGGGACAAAGTGTCCCTGAAGGCAAAGGCTAGTTCATGTGATGTGGTTTGTACAGTTATGGCAATCAACAAGAGAGTTAATAAGTTCAGCTACTTATAACAAAAACACAATATGCATGTAGCAACCTTAATTTCTCACTCCTTTAAAAGTTTAGGCATGCAGTTATACAAAAATGGCTGTAGTCATAGCTGGCCGGAACAGATTTATTTTGTGTCAGAGATCTTGGACACTCTGCTGCCAGTTTTTTTGTTCATAATATTGCATCTATAGAGCAGCATTTTGTGTTCTTCAGCTTTTAAAAGCAGACAATTGCAAGCTACATTACCTTAGAGTAAACGGCAGATCTGCATTTCTTCATATTTAAACAGGATGAGCTCTTTTTATACCCATGTGAAAAAAATGTAATTTCATGGATGTTTTGAGAGGGCCCATCAATTGATTTCAGAAGGCTGAGAAAGCTTTTGATCTTTCCTGAAAATTAATGAACTATTGAACAAAAAAAGAAGCCAGAAAAAAAAACCACCCTCGTTTTTCCTCTGCAAATAAAATAGTTTACCATAAAGAGAAATAGGTCTATGTGATGAATCAATACAATGGATTTACATCTCTACCAGAAAATTCAAAACCAATGTACATGGTGTAAAACATAGAACTACACGACAAATGGAGAGCAGGTGAACTCAGAGGAAGGGGGGCTGGGACCAGCTTTGCTACATTGAAGGTTATAATGCTGTTACACATCTCCTTACCAATATCATAGTCTACATTTTCATAATCTCTTTGGTCTTTTCCATGTGGCCTTAGTAAATCATCTGATCTGGTAGCTACCAGACACAGTCTCAGATTAACAGTAAAGAAGGTCTCTACCTCTACCTTGAAGTAAAAACATGTCAAGGGTGTAACTTCTTACTTTTTTGCTGAATGCATTATAGAGGATTCCCTTTCTTCCATAAAGTTTTGGGTGAAGATGAATGTGTGTATATATGTATGTATAGATATAGATATATAGTGTATGTGTTTCATGTTTTCAAAACCAAAACTGACATTTTAGAAAACCTTAGAAAAACTCATGTCATCCCTTGGTTCATGTTCTAATGAAATATTGTAAGTTAGCTCATGCTACTGTCTCAGCTAGAACTAGTCTGTTTTCTTCACCAAAGGCATACAAAGCAAGACAGGACTATTTTCAAACCTGACAGCCTTCTTCTCCTCCATTAAAATGAATCAGGTCAGCTGGTGAAACATTTGTTTGGGGCTTAATTGAACAAGTCATGGACTTTCAGTTTTAAATGTGAAGCAGCCTGTTGAGCTGGGACCATTTTGTTCCTCAGTGAAGTAAATCAATTTAACACTTAGATAGTCATTGTGCATTCAACTTTAATTTTTACTTAGGTTTTGCCCAATACTATTTTTCCTCTTTCACACATTAGGAAAGGTGATAGGGGTTTTGGAAATTTTTAATCCCAGTTGCTAAGGCAAACACTCTTCAAATCAGGCCTTCTTCTGGGAGAGGACAGTAGGAAACACGCTCAGTCCTATAGTCTTTTAGTGCCTTTCTCACCCTGCCCTCTGAAAGGGGAAATACTTTTTCTTGTGCTTTCTATAGCTATCTGAAAGAAAACCTTGACCATCTCCATTCTTGCCTATTCCTGGTCTACCTAGAGTTAACAGGTAAGGCTGGGGGCAGGAAAACCACAGTAATATATCCAGGGGTCTGAGCTGGGCATAGCAGAGCAGACACCAATGGTAACTGAAGGTGAATAGAGCCAGAGGGGTGATGGCTAGAGTACAACGTGACTTCTAGATAACACTAGTGCTTGAGCTGTTCAACATCAATAAAAGTCTTGGATTTTAACTTAAGTGTGAACATTGTTAGATTTTTTACTCTAGTACCATAGAACATAACCCAAAGAACATAAGGAAGATGCCTCTTTTTGGATGGTGACAATATCAGACTAGAAAATAGTTAGAAGAGCTCCAAACAACATGTTTCTGTGTCCAAACCCTACCTGTTTTCACTGATCTTTCTAACTAGTATCTCAATATAAAAACATATTTGCAACTTTTAAGTAATACGGTTTGATACCTTGTCAGTCAAGTCAGTGGGACGCTGAAAAAGACATTGAAAAAAATTTTCTTCTTGCAGAACCAAATGCTCTTTAAAACATCTTGGGGTAAATAAAATGATTGGCAGTTATAAGATACTTATTGAGTTGATGACATGAGAATCTGCCAAGTACAAGTGGAAGAAAAGCAGAAGAAAACAAGATCAAACAATGACTGTGTTCAAGGAGAAGTACTCATAACTTTGGGATAGGTAGCTCAGCCTTGATTTTGCAAGAGATTTTTTTCACTTTTAAGTTGTACACCGAATAGTTTCTAGAACTCTTTTCTCCTGTGCAGCATTTGTAATCTTTATTTATGTACAGCAAGAATATTGAGCCCTACAAGAAATGCTCAGGTCAAAAAAAGGACAGGCTTAAGCATTCAGCTCCTGTCAAACCCACTTAGATTTATGAGAAACATGGGAATTTTCCGTACCTAGTACAGCCCTGGGATACAACGTGCTTAATGTGTTGCCTTCATACCCTAGACTTGGGTGTATTGGCTTTATTTAATTGCACCCTAAGGCTTGCACAGAAGAAAAAGAAAACCTTTTAAAATACATTAAATATGACATACATACCATCTGTGAGACACCAGGCATGTCAGGGGCATGTGGATCTGCTGCTTTGATAATTTTCAGCATTGTTCAATGCTGGATCTTTCAGGGGAACAACACTCAATTACTAACGGTGATTGTACTAAATAGGTCAGATAAGCAGACTCTGAGTCTCACAGCAGCATCAGTTTCTACCCTGAAGTACTTAAAAGATTTTAAAAGGCACATGGTAGAAGAAACAAGATGGAAAGATTGTAACAGGCAACCCAGAGGCAGCGTGAGTGATTAGACCATGCTTCTTGGAAGGATTGATTTAATTGCCAAACAAAGTACTGTGGAAAATGGAGATATCTTTAATTCAAGAAAGGTGCTTGTTTAGCTGGACTACCTTTCTTTGATAAGGGCATCACCTCAGGGGATTTGCAGTCTGCTCTGCTCTGTGTGGTTGTGGAATTGTAAGCCAGCAGTAACAATGGATCCTCACTACCAACCATTTCTTATTTTGGGAATCTATTACAGCGTTTTTCTAAAAAAGTGTTATTTCTTTAGCACCTAGAATACTGCAGTATTTGGGAAGAAAAGTTTCACAATAAACAATCTCTTCTAGTCTTTGGACATGTTGTCTTGGAAAAAAAAAAACCCCAACTAAAAACCAACCAAACAACAACAAAAACCCTGAGCAAAGTAGGGCATTCTAATGGGCAAAAGGCAATTGCACTGTTCCAAAGATGTGTGACATGTGGGCTTGGCACTGGGAAAAAGATGGACAGATGAGACAGCTGTATATGTCTCATGATAATGCTCAAATAATGATATGCACATCATAGCAGCTCATGAGGGCGTATTATGGTATGTCTGTTCCTCATATTCTGTTGCAAACTTAATTTCCCTCAGGCAAAACAGTTTTTATGCTTTCTTGTGCTATACCTTTGAACATCTTTGATGCTAACTATTTTCTAAAGCATATTTTGTCTGACTACAAAGAAAAATAATTTCTTATTAAAAAGTGCATACCACTAAGAAAAAACAAATCCACTATATTTCTACATCCTTCTACTCGATGTGTTTCCAGTTATACCGCCACATTTGATTGTTTGTCATTGATTTAATGATAGTATCTCAAGGCAGCATTTGGCATCAAAAGCTCATCAAGGCCTCCAATGAATAATCAAACTAGCAACTCATCCCTGCTAATCCACATCACTACTGGAAGGACCAGATTAGGCCCCGAAATCACTCTAAATTCAAGTGGAGACTGCCTGGAAGGCCAGGTATTTGGAGATTTCAAGAGCAGTATTTATTTTCATATGTAATTCTTCACAGAACCATTTTTGCTGGATGTTTCTATTTGAGAAGTTATGGGATGATCTTTAGCTAGGAAAGTATGTCTTGTGAGAGATTCCTTAAAGCTTATATACTGTGAGGACATTTATCTCCTTGATTCTGCTGCCCACCACACTTTATGTCTGACATACAATCCTTGTATTTCAGAGAGAAGTATGACTTAAAAATATGCAACAATTATAAAGATGTGGGCTGTTATTTTATAGGATTATTTTTATAAATCTCTTCCACTGTTTTGAGATCTTTTCAGGACAGAATAGATTAAACCACTGCTGAGATGACTTAAACCACCATTAAACTTTAACACATACCCATCATATTTCAGAATTAGCTGGAGAAGAAAAGTGCACACCACACCAGTGGTAACCAGTCTAGCTGTGTACATGATGCATGAAACTGTAGCTCTTCAGTGTATGACACTTTTTGTGGAGTCACTTTTAAAAGAAGATAAATGAATTACACTCAGTTTACTTCAAATCACAAAACACCATTAGCTATCACAATCAGACATTGTTACAACCCATACTTAAACAAATATTCAGGTTGGCAGCCATTCAGTCTTCTCACACACTGTCAATGATTCTGAAATTATCCTGTCTGGATTGTTTTAGGCTGTGCTCTACAGACCTGGACTGTTTCAGCATGGGAGCAGAACTGGCCATTCAGAAGTGATACTGTGCAGCTCACAGTTACCACACAGCTAAACTTCTAAATTCTGAAAAAGCAGCAAAACATTTCTTAATTCATGGACCCCAAGGATTTTGTTTTATTTTATAAAATATGCATATTGTGTAAAGGAGAGACTTCATAAAATGTATTTTGAGAGATAGTTACTTCTTTTTCCAGTAACACCATGGGGAACAATTCCTCTCTCCCTGGAATTTCTCTGTGCAAGATACTGGAATAAACATAGAGATAGTAATAAACAGAGATAAATAGCCATAAATAGAGAGAATGTCTGGGTTATCTGGTCTCAAACTGTACACAACTTTCTCAACATAAAGGAAAAGAATAGGGAACCCTGAATTAAATATAAAAACCTATAGAAGTATTTAGTAAATACTTTTAACTCAAAATATTAGGTGTTTTTGTATTATTAACTTTTTAAAGCAGTATTTCCTCAAGCAATTTTCCCTGAGGAATTGAAGTAGAAAGGAAGCAACTGGAGAAAATCTTAATGGAAAGTATATGAACAACTTCTGCAACTTTCACGGTTCTGAAAGAGATACCTATGCTTAGGTTTTAAATCATTTAGATTTCAGTAGTATTGAATTTTCAATAGGTGAATGTCAGTGGCAGTTCATGTGTTCAACAAAAATCTCAAGAAGACTCATGTTCAATCATGCTCCCTTGGATTCCAGATCAAGTTTAGAAGTTGAACAAAATCCCTGATCTGCAACAACAGTTGTGGGAATGGATTCGGAATGTCACTGATAGTGTTTTGACCACTGAAGTGTTTAATGTTGTTTGAAATGTTTTTGCCTTCTCCATGTGTTTCCTCCCCCCCGGAGGCCATGTCTTCCCCTTCCCAGAATCCATGTGTACCCCTTCCCAGAATTCTCCATGTGTTTCCCCCCAGAATCCCCTGTGTCCTTCCCAGAGATCCTCTATGTCTTCCCAAGACCCCCCATCTGTAGGCAGAGGGGCGGGGTCCACCTTGTTGCCTGAAGCCCTTCCCACCTCTATGCAAATTCCCTCGTCCCTATTGGCCCAAAGCCACAACAATCCTCTTTCCCCCCATTGGACTCCCTCCAAGGGCTATAAAAACCCCTGTTTTGTGAATAAACTCTCTCTGTCTGCACCGTCCCCAAGCTGTGTGGTCTCTGTGTCCTCTGCCCAGGGCTCGGCAACCACGTGTTTGGGGGGAGCAGGGGGAGCACCCCTTCCTCCTAGGCTCATGGACTGAAAACCCTACCTAGGAGACTAAACTCATACTGCTGTGACCTCAGCACTACCAACACCATATCTAACGAGGCTTAGACTATATCCCAACCAGGATAAACAGTTCCCTGGCACTAGGGAAGAAAACTTTCCCTTCCAAAATATGCTGATGATCATGATGGTGATGATGATGATGATGACTATGATGACGACTAGGGTAGCTAGCACACGTAAGGTGACATGAAAAAAACAAACTTCCCCCTGTATTTTGTTAGAGTCCTGCTGAAAGAAATCTAGACCTGTGAGTGAAGGAATTATCTATGTTTGGATTTTCTCACCAAAAATGTCTGGAGAACAGAGTGTCATGCAATTTTTATGAGCAAACAGAACTGTGCCAGCCTATTAGCTGATATTCCTACAAACACAAGCTGCAAGACTCAATACTTTGCCTATCTGCTAGGTGACAGGAGCATAATAACATAAAGAAAAATAAGGAAGAGTTTTGATGTATAATCAACCCACCTGATTCCTAATTTAAATGATTAGAGTAGGAGTAGATTCACACTTGGCTCCAGTGGTAGTCAAAAGTGTGAGAGTCAAAGTGTGTTCTGAAGATACCTTAAGAACAAGACATATCAGCAATTAAATGTAGAGAATCTAGAGCAAATGGAAGTAAGCCAGAGAAAAAAATCCCAACTAATTCTGGAGTACAGAAATAAATGGGTAGAGTCTAGGCCGCATTATTTAAAGACATAAACCCCATTCACTTTCCAAGGGAAATAAAAGATGGTACTCTTTTCTCATAAACATATCAGCTTCTTTGTTTGGAACGATAATTTCAAATTGCACAGAACTTAATGTTTCAGGGTTATCTTGTCTAAATTTTTTCAAACACATTTGTCTATGGTTCTGCTGTGCTCTGATAATTCAAGATGTTCTGAGAGAATAACTGGTCTTGGTCACTTGCCCTATCACATTATGAGATCAATTTTATGTCTTGATCACTTTGGTGAATGCAATCAAAAAGAAAACAAAAAATTATTTTCCAACAGTTCGAATAGTTTTGCTAGGGAAAGCAAGAGTGCAGTACTTTTGCTTAGGAATAATTGTTCATATAACTCCATTCATCCATAAAGGAAAAGAAAATAACATAAAATTACTTCATAATTTGACATCAGTGAGCAATCTCTGTGTATATTGAATTTCAAAGTGTTATTCTGGCTAATATATTTAACAAATGCTGGGAAAAAGTCCTTTTCAAATGTAAGTTTTCAATCATGTCATTGCATATTTTTTCAATAATATAGTTCTCTCTTTTTTTTGTTTTCTTGTTCAAGAATATTAAAGTGCTATTTTGAGATCTATTGCTGTCTTAGTGATATAACTAAGAACAGTTTTGAAAGACATTTCTTTCTCTGTATATGAAGTATATTGTCCTCTGCTTAAGAAACCAATTGGAGGCAAATAGTCCTGTTAGATGCATTTTGTAATAAGATGAATTTTCGGAAAACTCATCTAAAACCACAATGACGGGCTTTGGGATTGCATTTTATCTAATATGGTGGAAGTTCTGTGACAGGATGTTGAAGTTCCTTGGCCATTTAATGTCCTATGGATCCTGGCTCTCTTGAATCCTGTCTCTCAGAATACCTTGATTGCAAAGGGAAATCTTTATGCCACAGAATGCTGTAGCCGCTGAGCTCATTTGGAAGGCCTCTGAAGGAAATTTTTTGAGCAGGGCTCTTAGGGAGAGCAGAAGTTCACAACCAAGAAGACAAAACATCTTAAAATAATTTTTTTGGTCAAAGTGCTCCTGACTAGAGCACCAGATCCCAGTCCTGGCTGAAATTTATCAAAACCCCTTTCCCTTATAAGATTTCTCAATATAAGGTTACCAATGAGCAGACTCTTCTGTGGCGGAATCCTTATCCTCCTATGGAAGTTTTACTTTCATCTATTAATACTGTAGGCCCTCTGCCTCTAAAATGTATCTCAGTCCATGTTTTCCAGTAATACCTGACATCATATGGTATTTTTAATCCTCCCTAATAATTATAGAAAACACCTTTGGTGTTGTATAAACATGTTCCTTTAAGATTTGCTAGAGGTAACCTGAGCTTGTCTTGAAACAGCATCACAGCAAAGTTTCAAAATAAAAAAAAGTTAAGCTTAGCAATTGATTAGTGAATTGTACTTGTCATCTCCTATAGGTGGAAGATGTTACAGAAAGCAGTACTTTTTTTCTCCCTAAAGCTTTGTTTTTCCAGGTCAGCTATAAATATTCTTCTGCATCAATTTTGAAAGGCTGTTCTTGTTCTGTGTTTTAAAGGCTTAGTTGTGCTTTGAAACATATACCTGCAAAAATGCTGAAGCAGCAGAGAACATCCATTTTTGTCCCTGCCCGAATATGTGCAACCAAATGGGGACAAGCAGTTATTTCCTAATAATTTTTACTTTATCAAAAGGAAAATTATCTGTGACAATTTTTTGTACTGTTGCACCAGTCACTTCCCTGTTCATTGCTCTGTTCTTTATTTCTATTTTTTTTTTCCTGTGTAATCTCACATTTCTATTTGTGTGTCCCTTACTTCCCATTGGTATTTCCACAGTGCCATATAAAGATTTAATTGGATGAAAACTGTTTGAAGCAGAGCAACATGGTGTTGGCTTAATTAGGCAGTTAAATTTAGTTAGAGGAGTCTCTTTCTTACAGGTCTTCAGAGATTCATTGATTACATACAAACATGGAAATGTAAATTAGAAAGTTTGATCCACCTGATGCTGGAAACCCAGATGCAAATTTGAAGTTTGAATTATAAAGAGAATTTTACAATCAAGTATAACTAATAGGATTTACATTTGAACAAAAACAAACAAAAAAAAGATGTTTCAAGAATAAAATGGAGTTGCATAAGAATAAATGAACTGCTAAGTTAGGGGTACATAAATATGATTGAACAACTTATTAGCGAAGACTTAGAACATGCTTTAAATGGAGCTTTTTTCTTTCACTTCGTACTTAGTACAGGATCCGTTTGCTTTTTTTTTTTTTAAAAAAAAAAAAAGAAATAACCCTGAATAATAATTTCCAGATGTCCAGTCCTGCTCTTTAACAAATCCTCATGTTTGTATTCTACAAAACTTAGGAGTTCTGCATGCAAGGCTAAGGGAGGGTTCATGGTTGTGTGCTTGTTACAAACTTCAATAATGATAACAAGATGGATAATTTCAGTGTCTTCTGTCCAAAGTTCATGACAATTCATTGCAGAGTTGAATGAGTGTTGGTCCCTGTTTTTATGACCAGGTGACCAACCTGGTGGATGAGGGGAAGGCTGTAGGTGTAATCTACTTGGACTTCACCAAAGCTTTTGTCACGGTCTCCCATGGCATACTCCTGGAAAAGTTGGCAGTCCCTGGCTTGGACAGGTGCACTCTCTGCTGGGTTAAGAACTGGATGGATGGCTGGGCCCAGAGAGTGCTGGTGAAAGGTGAGGTATCCAGCTGGCAGCAAGTCACTAATGGTCTCCCCCAGGGATTAGTGATTGGCCCAGTTCTGTTTAACATCTTTATTCATGGTCTGAATGAGCAGATTGAGTGCACCATTAGCAAATTTGAGGACAACATGGGGTTGAGTCGGGGTTGAGTCAGTTTTTATCTGCTGGAGGGTAGGAAGGCCCTGCAGAGAGACCAAGGCAAGCTGAGTTGATGGGCTGAGACCAATGGCATGAGGTTCAACAAGACCAGGTTCTGGATCCTGCATTTGTATTACAATGGCATCGTACAGTGCTACAGTCTGGGCACAGAGTGGCTGGAGAGCAGCCCAGCGGTAAGGGACTTTTGTAAAGGGTGAAGAAATACTTGTAATTAATTTTATCTAGAGGAACTTTACAGGGAAATGAAGAGAACATTCATTTCTATCTATGGAGACCAGAGGAGAAGCCTTGACAACTAGCAATAATAACACATCATTTCTGTAATGCTAAAATTAATCTCATAACTTCAGTGTCAAAACTCGCAAGTAATCTTGGTTGCTATATAAATTGGCTCTGCTTTATACTTTATGCATTTTTTTGTCACCCATGGATAAAGATTATTTAGAAAAATGGACCTTTATGTGACCCAATTTAGTCATTGTTATGTTCTTACAGACTAAAAATGACACAGAAATTCCACATGTCAATCTGTGCCAGAGTACCATGGATATTATAAAGGAAAATAGGACTTGGAAAAAGACAGTTTGTTCAAACCTACAACTGCAAAAAACTCTTGTACAGATGTTATTCTGGCGTTATCTACTATGTACTTTTCAAAGAAACACACTACAGCATGGTTCCTAGCTTCTATAGTAATTGCAACCAAAAGTTATTATACATTAGCAGAGCTTAATCTGTTTAAGCTATTAAAGAAAAATAAAATTAACCTAATGCAGGTATAAGTAATTTTACAGAGGAAAACTCTAGCTATTAATGACTATGTTACTATAGTGGAGAGAGGATAATCCTGCAGCTAAGGCTTAGATAGAAGTTGAATGTAAATGCATTTGAATTATAGAGGAATAGATTCATAACAATGTTTAAGCATTAAAAATAAAAATCTATATTAAAATTATGAACTCTGCATCTTTTAATACCTTCCAAAAACTGGTATTTGGTGTTTGTCAGTAAAGATTCTACAGAGATGTAGAGGAGACCTTGGGAGAGGCCTGAATAGACATCTCATGACAGATAAAAGACTTGCAAACTGTCGCCTCCCTGTCTCCCAGATGCTTGAAGCTACCTCGACTTTGGGGATACACCCTGAACCTCGATGAGAACTCCATTGTATTGCTAATATGTCCATTACCGTGTGTCTCTCCCTAGTGAATGGTGTGTTATCCCATAGTTATAACATCTCCTCCCAATGTTATTCCGTACTTGTAATATTCCACCCATGTTTAGCATAAGTCGAACCCTGAGATGAATATTCATTTTACTGAGCATATATATGGTGTTATAGTTTCAATAAAGTTATTCCTGCTTCCCCCTCCACAAGCGGGGATCGTGCCTGACTGCAACAAAAACTATTACCCATTTTTTGGGTCTGAATTGATGGATCTGTTTTCACCTACAGATCTCAGATAATTTTCTAGGGAGACATTAATAGAATAAAGGAAAAGGGATAAATTACTTTCTACATTACATTTCCCATCCATTTATTTTAATATGACAAATCTAGCATAACATTTAAATATTTACCATCATTGCTCACCAGAAAGAACAGTTCATCTACTCAGATAGGAGAAATAACAGTTTCCGGATGATTAATATTGAGAGTTTCACTTTGACTTGCTTCTTTTAGGGTATTTCCTTGAAGTTAGGAGCTACAAAATTTTATCACTGTTCAACTTTTATGTTACATTTTCTCTTTATTAATCTGAGACAGCATATGTGTGCTGAACCTTCATCAGTTCCTCCACCCAGTGCACAGCTGTCTCTGAGAAATGATGGATTTTAAGAGCCATCTCTGAGATTCATTTAAGCATGTAAATTAAATTGAAAAGAAAAGAAATTTTTGTTGCTAATTAAGTATTGCAGCCACAAATATTGTTACAGAAGGTACATTCATTAGATATTAGACAGACTTTGTGTCCTACTTTAAGAGGAAATATTTGGCTCCTGGTTCCAGGAATGTGTCACTTGTACATAGAATATCAAGCATTTCAGTGCAGTGTAAACCAGACATCTGCAAACATTGAAGAATAAAGCCAATGTGGTCTCACCACATTTTTGGACGAAGAAACCAAAATCTTCTGACCTTACATAAAACCAATTTTTAAAAAAATAATTAGAAAATTTAAAAAAAAAATTATCTTAGAATACACCTGTTTAATGGGGGAAGTGAATTTTTCTAGGAGCTTGCAAGCATTTCTGTTCAAATCAATGCTTTTTGATATTGTTAGAAAGCAGGAGGGAAAATTCACTAGGCAATTAATAGAAAATCAGAGAATTTCATTTGTCTTTCAGGGTTTCTAATAATTAGGTAATAATGAGAAGTCCACTCACTTTTCATGGTCTATTTAGCTTTTTGGGAATTGGTTAAACATTGATTTATTTGTGGTCAAGAAGTTTTATACAGTCAGGTAATCTTTTTGCAATCTTAGATAAAGTCCTTGATATCCAATGGCTGGAAACATACAAGAAAACCTAAAAGTAAAATGTTTTAGAAAGACAGGGCTGGATGTTGGAATAACAGGGCTGGGGCTGAATAAAATTACCTTTTCTTTATATTATCCAGAAGAATAATTAAGAAAAACAAAAACAAAAACAAAACAAAACAAAAACAAACAAACAAACAAACAAAAACCAAAAAACAAAAAACAAACAAAACAACAAGTAACTGGTGTCCAGACCATTGAGAAACCTTTCAAAACAATCATTCCTTTCGAGAAGTGGCACTAAAAACATAATGGGCAGGGGAATATGGAGAGACAGCAAGCATCAGACATCTAAGGAGAGCCTAAAGCAGCTTAGAAATCTGCATAATTTAGACTTGTGTCTTATCTTAGCTATGCATTAATTCCTTAGTCCACTTGTTCAGTTTGAGTAGTTCAAAACTAAAGTGTTATGGTTCATGCCCTTCTTGGCTTAGTCAAAAGGCTACAGTATGAGACTTATGTAAACTCTCAAATTGTGTCCATTTGTAGTCTAGACTAAGAGGTTCTTGCTTGCCCATGGGCACTGTACTGTGAAAGTAGAGTGCTACAGGCCGCATCCCTCTTACTGCCTCATATCAGCAGCCAGCAACCACACCTCATGTTCTTTGGAGGGCACTGTTGACAGCCAGGTAACCCTTGAGCCATTCCGTGGGGATGGCTCCTATCTATGCAAGAATGACTGAGTCAAATGTTCTGATTTCTCCTTTGCCGCAAGTCAGACTGGGTAATCAAAACAGTTCTTTCTACGCTGGTGTGCATTCAGCCTCTTAGCTGTCTTTAAAAAGAAAAATGTCAGGCATTTATATTCCATCAGATTTCCAGAATGAAAAAGAAAGCAATTTGCTGACATTTCAGAGCACTTGCAAATAGGTAATGTGCTATAAAAATTGATGAGGCAATTATTCAACACATTAAAGGATTCAGAGAAATGGTCAAGGATTAAAAATTGGAGAAGAGAAGCAGAGTTAAGAAACTCACTTTAAGAAAATTGACAAATACAGGACAGTAAAAAATGAGGAAATAGTTTAATCCTTTAAGAGCTTAGTGAATTATATATTAAAACAACAACTATCACAACAAAAGTGAAAGCAAAGGTAAACAAAAATCAATGAAAACTTTGAAAAGTAACTCTAGGGTTTTTTTTTTAATGTGTTTGTATACAATATAGCATCCTACCTTGTCAGATTCACTAAGGAAAGTGATAGAAGGACAATGGGAAAGAAGTTAGGTACCAGCCTGGCCTTTTCTTCTCATACTTTAATGCATTTCATGGGGAGCAGTTATGGAACCTAACATATTCCTCCTCACCACATTGCAGTTGAGTCCACGGTAAATTTGTGCAGAGTTGATAATCTAGACAAAGTCAGATAAAAAGTACTAGGTCTTAATGGAAGCTATATTCCTGCCTTTCTGTATTTTGTATATTTTGTGTGTTTGACACTTCCTAGAACCAGAAATATTGAAAGTGACTAAGGAAGTCAACATTCTAGTAACTTTTGGAATTACTTTTCCTCCTATGCCCATCCTTTTCCCTGATTTAGAATCAAACTATTCTTATGCCAATATATTACCAGATGTCAGTTAAACAAACAAAAAGAAATTACTTATACAGACAATCAACATCATAACCACTGGCAAAATTCTCTATTAGTCTGCTGCAGGCTGAGACAGAGATTTGTTCTGTCCTGTGCCTGGAAAGAAGACCTGTGATTATTAGATACTCTAGATTTCAAAATTAATTGAAGCCTGGCATTGTGGAAATCAGTGCAAATGGTAGTGATTCAGTGGATCAGGTTCTCCTTTCTTCTCCTTCTTTTCACTTTGTTAGACAACTAATATGAACCTATGTATCTGTAACCACAAGTCAGACAAATAAATAGTGCCAGAGGGAAAAAGCAAGTCTTTGAAAAATTGCCTGATTTTGAAGAGTTAGATAATCTCCATTTATTGACCACATAGTGATCCTGGGAAAAAAAATCATCATCTCTGTGGTTTTTAAATATGCATTTTGCACAGTATTAAAATTGTGCTAGATCTTCAGCCATTGTTTTGCTTCCACAACTTTTACTTTGCCAGCAATGGGTTTTCTCCCAGTATATTTTCAAAAATCTGCCTCTGTGTAGTAATTCAAGCAACCATTGGTGGCAATTAATATGATAAATTGTAATTGCAATTCTGGAGCATGTCTACTCTAACATACAGTGAATCAGTAACATAATCACAGACTGCCATTTTAAAGGTCATTCTTGTTTCCCAGTTTATTTGCCACAACGTAAAAAAAATAACTTGCCCTCAAGATAAAGCAATATGAAAGAAATCTTAATAGAGTCCTGCAATGCAAACAGTTAAGAAAGTTATTTCTAAAAAGGACTCTTTTAATGACAATTAATTGGTTTGAAAGTCTAGAAGTAAAAAATGTTCTAATATGCATAAAGCTGAGAGTTCCAAAGTTACAAGCATGTTCAGGAAAGAAAACCAGATAATTGCTGGGAAATTTGGTCCCTGTTTTGACATTGATAGAATCAAAAATGTGAATTTAGTTCAGATTTGCTTTGTCAGAAATCCCAAGGCTACCTTAAGACTATTAAATGCTCAGGTGCTTTTCAAGGAAAAAGTGATGAGAATAGATGTTCAAAATAATTGATAAAAGCAGTGATTAAGTCAGACACTGAGTAAGTAGAAAAATGACCCAGCATTTTGTTTAAGAGAGAGTAATTTATCCCTAGTATATAATAAAAATAAAAGGCAAATTAAAAATAAAACTAATTTTAAAAGGAGTAGAGGGGAATGCTTGTAGAAATAGAATTGCTATGGTCAGTTTATTCAATATTATATATGAAATGTTTAGATAAAAGGCACTTCGGAGTGCCATAGTAGTGGTAAAGTGTCTTCTCTATCACAGTTTATGAAGCTTGATTGAAACCAAAAAATATATGAACCATTCATTCATTGCCTGACAAAAGCACAACAGATCTTGTGAGAGATTGTCAGTGATTACCATTTCCCCAGCTGAATGCCATATCCCAGCTCTTTGGGGTAGATTTATCATCACATGTTCAGGCTTCAGTGTAACATTTCTTTCTCTTAGAATGTGTGTGAATGTGGATTGAGAGTGCTGTTTCACGGATGTTTTTAGGAACCTTCTCATTAAAAAGAGAATGCATTCAGCACAGTTCCACAAATGGGCTTGCTCTCATGTTACTCCTGTCTAAATCTTGATCAAATGTCAACTATGTTCCATGGTGTCATCTAGACCATCTATCTATAACTTCTTATTATTCAAAATACTTATTTAGTCCCTCTCCAGATGACTTGGGACCACAGGTATGCCAGCTGAGGGTGCTTGGACATTATGGGTATCCAAGCCTCCTCAACTGGATTAAGATGGACTTCATGAATTTACTTATGCTCAGACATTTTCAGAGTTTTTCTTCCCAACGTACAGCCATTATGAGATTTTTCTTTTCAAATTGTATTAAAAAGATTGAATTATGACTAGTTAGTGTGTTTAGGCCCATACAAATGTATGCATTTGTGCTATGAAAGCTGATTTGAAACAGCAGTGCTGTTGAGATAAAGAGAACTTACTTTAGTTCTGAATGAACTTGCCATGCACAGTAATTCTTTTTTCCCCCATCATTAAGGCTGTATTTACAAATGTTTTGTTTCTATCACTTCTATAGTTTTCCCAAATCAATAATGATCAAGAATAGTGGAAAAAAAAAATAAAAACAAAATCCAAAAACATTTTAGAGGTGCTTGTTCATTGCAGTGTGGGCTAGAGCCTGAGCTGCTCTCCAGGATCAGTCCCTGGCATGGATGATGTCAGACATATAGGCATCTACTCAGTACTATAGTACATTGGTACCAAGAATGGAGTTTGCAGCTGGCATAATTTTTCTCCACTTCAGTGTCTGCATTCCTCCTACAACCCAAAAATCCACTTGGACCACACTAGATAAGCATTCCTATGCCTTGATCCCTATAATCCCCTGTAGTTTAATCCCTCCCTTAGCACAACAGCTAGGCACCTGATGGCTGATTCTGTTCTGCAAGCACTGCTGGTTAAATGGTCTGCAATGCATTAAACATTGGCAAAAGTCAAGGGGTAATATAGATGCTGCTCCTACTTTTGCTCCAGCTGAGGCAGCAGGGATGGAAAGAGAGATTTCTGGTATCAGAGCAAGACCAGATGTGTGCACTTCTCTGGAGGTCAGACAATGGGGTGCCTGCGTGGGACTTGAGAGGCTCTGGGTTATTTTATATGGGAGTCATGTAGTGTCTGGAGAGCAGGACTCTCCTTTTACAGGCTGCATTTGTGTTCATTTGTGCAGACTTTTACACATGTCCCTGGGCTTTACTGTGCCACAACTATCGGTAGAAGGGGCATCTTCAACTTTCTTCAGGTAAGGCAGCTTCTCGTGTAGGGTTATGGGTCTTTTGTGTCTCACAGTTTGTGCATAGCCTGGCCTCATGTTCTCCTGTTTTACAGAAATTCATTCTCTGCCAGAAGACAGCTACATTAAGAGAGAATGGAAAAAATGGGGCAAATAAGTCTGCTTAAAAACTTCTGTATCTACCTTATCCACCATAATACCTGGTCCATGTGACATATGTTTCTGTGTCATCTCATGCTGCATGTGGCCCATCACCATCTCTTGGCTGCTACATCTAGCACAGGCACAAGTGCCACTAGTGGTAGAGTTTTCTGTGATAAAAGGATTGTTTAGATATTAAATTCAGGTAAGTACCTGCAGCTGTGAATCCAAATTTCTTGTACCCAAGGCTGCAGAAATCCTCTTTGGTCAAGACAAAGCTCAGATTTCATCTGTATTACTTCTTTTTGGTGTTTACTGATGGCAAATTTAAGTGCTCAACATGTCACCAGTCATGAGTCTCTCCTGGTTAGATAAGCAAAGGTTTACAGGCAAAATGCTGCCATTATGTGAAGTAAGAGTAGGATCACTGCCTGCACAGCTTTCCCTGAGGAATTTAGGCAGTTTGGGACTAGCTCTGTTTCAAGGCTGGTATACAAGTATCTAAAAATCCCATTACTGGCAGAACAAACACATGTTCTGAACTGCTGGTTTTACCTCTGCTGAGGTAGCAACATCACAGGCTGACCATAGCAATAATTAAGGGCATTTCAAAATTAATTTCCTCTGCCATGGCAAAGGTCACATTCCTCATTAAGCATAAAATGCATCTTCCTATGCAGTTTTATCACAAGGAACCAGTACATGCAAGAGACATAAATGCATGAAGAGTTTAAACAATATTCTTGAAAGTGCTCATCACACAGGTTTACTGTACTTGTTTTACTCCATGGAATGCATTGTCTTTTGCTTGTTCCTTGTTCCTCACCTTCAAAGTAAATTATGTCAGCGCTAGAGCTTTGTAACAGATACTTCATCCACAAGTGCAATTCGATAAAAATATTTATCTAGTAGCTGAAAGTGGAGAATTTTTATCTGGAAACCTCCTGACTTTTAACTGTGGTGTGTCAGAATGGTAGTCACTGAACTCTGGAGCAGCAGAACAGTAGTCTGCAAAGGGCTGTGGAATGCCAAGCCTGAAATCCTTCCATTAAGGAGGTTTAGAAATGTTAACTCACTCTGACCTCTTGAATTTAGGGAGGATCATCTGCTGCAAGTCTTCATTCTATGTCAGTGTCATTTAAGATAGGTTAGAAACATGGCATGTGTAAAGAAGCAGAGGTGGTCCATCAGGAATCATGTGTTTGTGGTTACATATGTGTGAGGTGGACTCACCGAATGTTGTGTGTGTGCATGGGGGATAGACACACACATCTTCAAGGGTACCTTGGGTAGGTGTGTTTTTGAGCGGAGGGTCTTGCACCTACCTTGCTCCCAACCAACCTCGGAAAATTCTCTTCATTTTCCTGCTGTGGAAATGGTCTTCTTCTTTTATAGCACCAAGACTGAAAGCAGAAAGTCAAGAGCAACAAGGGCAGAGGAAGGGCTCCAGGGAGCTTTCACCTATCTGTACTGGGAAACAAGAGATCTGAGTGGCCTTGGTCTGGGGTGCAGGCTCAGAGCCGTGCTTTGTGGTTGGTGTCAGCAATGCTGAGCTGTCCCAGGCTTTACTGCGGCCGCATCGGATGGTCACTTGGTTGAGCACCAGAGCAGGGTGGGAAACTTGGGTTACACAGTGGTTGGTCATCTCCTGGAAGGGTTCTGGGGACAACTTAATACACTAAAGCTAAGTGGAGTGGGCTGCCTTTGGTCACCTCTAAACACAGCTGCAGCTCCAAAGGGCACATGGTGAAGCACGGCCTCTCCACAGTTGTAGGATCATAGGGAATGAGATACTTCATTTGTCTTTCAAATCCACCCTTGATTGAATCTCCTCTACTCTATTAGTGATAAGACAAGGTGCCAGATTTCTTTATATTTGAATGAATATGACTTAGGGGAATGTGGCTAAATTACTCTGTAAGTGGGTTTGTCTCACAATTATCAGAGGTTGTTTAAAAATGTGGGAATGAGGTTATGTCTGAGTGCCATGAGAAGACAGGAAAAAGACATTATGCTGTCCCTGACTGTGCCAGTACTGCAAATAGCCATAACTATGCATGACTGAGGAATATGCTACCAAATGTTGGCCTGAAACACATGCTGCCTTTTGAGATCTGAAGAACAAATCTTTACAAGGATTACTTTCATTTTTCTATTCATTATTGAGGCAGACAGTTTTTCTGATGGGATTCAGAGCCATTTTAATGATGTACAAAAAGTCTAATTAGCATGTAAAATAATATCTCACTCTTTACATTTTCTAGGTTTGTTCTGGGAAAATGTTTTAGTAATTATGCTGTGGATGCCAAATGGTGGGAAGAAAACTCATTTATAAGATATTTGACATATGTCTCATTTTGTCAAATTTAGTTTTCTGTGTGTTGAGGAGAAATAGCAAATTTTTCTTTTACTCCTTTTTTTTTTTTTTCTTTTTCCCCCCAGTGATGGGATTGCTTTTGTTTGCTTATGCATGCATTGCTTACTTCTCTTCAATATAATTTCTTTATCAGGCAAACAAGATAACAAGACTAATTTGAGTCAATAGCCTGCTACTTTATAGAACCTGGAGTGAAATTTGTATTAGGAAAATGTTATGGTTTAAGGTACGCCAAAATGAAATTGTATTACATTTATAATTAGATTTGAAATAGTTTAGGAAACATTGTTTTGAAAGACAGTTTCATTAAAGCCATTAAATTAGAAAAAAATTACCTGCATTGTAACTTGGAGAGCAGGTCCTAAGGAAGTTGTGAGGAAGAAGACCAATGACTGGAAATAATTTTCATATGATTGTTGAAGTTGTAGGGATCAAAATAAATGTTTTATTTTGGGAGAAAGTTTGACAATTATATGGATACAGAAACAACCTACCATTATGACAAGCTTAATCCTTCAAAACTGATGGAGCTACCTTCTTAGTAATTTGAGTTCTTGAAGTAAAGATATTAAAGTTGCCACATAAAAAAAAAAATTTAAAAAAAAAGAAACATTGTACGTTCTATGATGACTTGTTCTTATTTGTAGGTTTATTAGTGTATAGGCTAAAATTTTTCAAAAATGCATGATCACAAGCCTTAACATATTGTCGTATCTTTTTTTTTCCTCTCTATAATCACATATATTCACTTTACAATAGTTCTCTTTCTGACATGTGTTGCCTTTCTGAAAATAATGCAGTGCAACAACATCTAAGATATGTGGTTCAGGCCATTCATTCAAAGTTAGTTTTGAAACCCCAGTAATGAGAAAAAGGTTCTTGTCTGTTATCTGACACTTCCATCATCCTAATAAATGTATCTCAAGATATTTGAAAATAATCTCAAAAAATTGAAGCATCATGAGATTAAAACGGTCTAGAAAGTGTTGCCATTTTTTGTATCTTAACAGTCACAAATAACTCTTACAAAACACTGAATTTATTCTAAGACATATCTTGATGCCTGTGAAGGATAAAATGTCAATGAAAACCAAGCTGTAGAGGAGAGAGGTCTTAGGAATCTTATGCTCCAAAGCAATCTTATTTCATTGTACTTGGTAGCATTAGTAGCATTGTAGTGCAATCCATGCTAGCGTTTTATAATCCTAGATTGATTACAGGTTCAGCATTCACAAACTGATACCTCAAACAACACACACACTATCAAATACCCAGCAAGAGGAAGCCATAGCTCCTCCTCATGCAGGTATGGAAAGATAATATTTATGTATTTTATAAATAGTTTGTACTGTGTTTGCTTCTGAAGTTTGATTTGGAAACCTAACCTGCCCATAGGAGAAAATTAATTTGGTGAGAACAATGTAAAATGGGTATCCTTACAAATACATGGACCAATTTACTCCTTCTAGATTCAAGGCCAGGAATAGAAACAACTAAAATCATACCTGTAACTGCTTAGTGATACCACCACCCCTCTGTGAGAACAAGTGCTTTATTCCAGTCAGTGTCACTGTTATACTGTGCAAAGATACGTACATGAGAAAAGGTGTAGGTGAGAAAAACCTCATCTTCATTCTCAGCAGTGGTGTCCCTCAGTTTCTTTTTCTTCCCAGTGGTAGAGAGGATAGTTGTCCTCCTTGTTTTATATCTTTTTGTGGTTCCAACTAAAAGTCTATTGATGATAGGGCATTTGCTAACAGATCTCCAAAGAAGCATTTGATAGGGTGCTGTGTGGGCAATTACAAAGGAATTGAAGCAGAGTGGATTTTATACATAAAATACTTAGATGAATAAGAAGCTGAGTAAAGGGGCTGTGACAAAAGGTTGTTTGTAAGAAATCACAGGCCTGAGGAAGTTCAGAATAGTAGAATTCCTTAATGAAAAAAGATAAATGCATGTTAATGAAATGGAGGCAACAAGGCAAAAGACATCATTAACAACAATTTGTTTAGGTTACATCATTCTTTTAAAAAGACATGGTGCTTAAGACTTTGATAAAACTTCATGGGGGGCATGACCTATGTATGTACAAACATATGAATGTGCATGTACCTAAGCATATATATATAAACCTACAAAAACGATACTCATCTTCTTACCTAAACTGGCCATGCAGTAAGTCATCACAGAAAATTGAACCAGACCAAAACTAAAGCCTGTAGAAAACATAATGAAAGGAAAAGAAGTAATATTTTCAATCAGAGCTGCTCCCTGCAGCACTATATTGCAGAGGTGCAGCAGAGCCTGATGAATGGGAGGGTCAGGGAAGCATGAGAGGCAGAGCTGGGAGGGCTGACAGGACATGTTTATATTTGTATGCTGTCATGGACTGCATGCTGAGCTCTGAAGGAAGGGAAACGGATTAGCCTGAGCTCAACATCAAGTTGATGTTGAGACCTGACCTGCAGCCAGTGATGGATGCTGCAATTGGCCACACAGACTTGCCTGAGTGCTGGAGGAGCTCAGGTGTTTCTACTGAGCACTGTGTGTAGCCATGCCATTCCACACAGAGTGGTGTTGTCAGGGTGCTGCTCAGTTACCTGTGGCACACACATTTAAAATCACATCCAGCCAGCCAGGCTGGCACAAGGAAAGACTGTGCTTAGGCAGTACCTCAGCAGGTTACAGCTCATACAAATGTTCAGAGTCACTTCTGGATCACATCTGCTAAGGTCTGAATCTGGAGCAAAAGCTGCAGCTTCTCACACGGTCCAGACAAGGTGAATTGCTGTGACATGTCTCTTTGAGGTGTTTTCTCACTCTTCGTTGCATTTCCATTATCACACTGAATCTCTACACGTCATGGAAAAACTCTCCAGAAAAAGGGAGGATTTAACAAGAATTGTTTCAAATCAAAGAAGTCTGTCAGAAAATTATGAGTCTCCCACAGTGTAACACCAATTATTTCACTAATAAAAACTGTTCTGGAATCAAAATGTAGAACATTCAGATAACCACAGGGTGTCTAATCATAGTTATTAGGAATAGGGCTTGTCTACTAGTTTTGTATTTATTTCACTCCTGGTAATTTGCCTACAAATATGTTTTACTGTCCTTAGGTTCAGCTAAACATTATGAGACTCAAATTAATGGAATGACTCAACTAGTAATCTGATGATTCAGATACCTCACTGATGGGAGTTCAGGAGGCAATTTCAATAAATAAGTAAAAAAAAGAGAAAAAACCCACTATCTGAAAATACAAAGTGAAAACTCTAGGTTTAAATGTTCATTTTGCTTTATTACATATTCTCTCTGGGCCTTGGTTTGCTCTTTTCTGAAAAGCATAAATGTGTTGAATTAGCTAGGTTTTTTTCTACTGTGCCCTTGAACTTCAATGCAGTTATATCCAACAATTCTATAGAGAATCTACTGGCATGAAAACTGCTCCTGTTCATAGTCATAATCTAGGTTATTATTGTGCCATGCTTTAACTAGCTAAATCCAAAAGTGCTAAACAATGTATATTGACTACTGCACAAAGGTATTCTGCAATCTAACTGAACTCAAATATAGTGGGGAAAAAAGTGTAAGACAGAATCTGAATTTTCCATGGAAAATTCCAGAGGTACAGTGTAGTAATTTCATGACTTTAATACTCTCCTTGATATAAAATGCTTTCCTTCAGCAGAGTTGGTTTATAGCAGTGTGAATTATTAGAAGTCACAATAATCAAAACTAATCTGCCCACAATTTGGGCAGTCTGCATGATTTCACAAGGTTTTGTGGGTTTATTTTTGTAGGAGTAGTAGTGCCTTTAGCCATTATAGGAAGGACTTTATATTCCCTTTAAAAGGCAAAACTCTAGTTGCAGCAAAAGAACCCAAACTCTACAGATTACCACTTATGCTCTGTTATGCTACCGCGTAGCTGTACTATTGCCATATTCACCTTTCTTTTCCCCTTTCCCCCAAGGTGTTTGTCATATCACATGTATTCAGAATAGTCCATTTGTAATTATCATTCTCTGAAGGAAGTTCTTTTTTCAGAAATGTATCTGTACTACAGTACCTCTTGGGAGCCTTAGGCAGAGATCAAAGCTACGCTGTACTACATACACTGACTAAACACATAAGAAAACACAGCCTTTTCCACAAAGCTTCCAGTGTAAGAGGAGAAAGGCAGCAAATAGATACAAAGCAATTGAGTTGCATCTCCTCATTTAATAATGCCTAAAGCAGGACAAAACCTCTAACCTCATCTGAGTGCTTCTTATAGCCAAAATGAGTTATGGGCCCCTTCAGAATTGCTCAAATAGAGAAATCCAGTGGGGGTAACTGCACTTGGAAGTCACTATTTTTATTCAGGGACTTCTGAAGGAAACTGGACTGACTTGCTGTGATTAGACAGCCAGTTTCTAGTGACTAGGATTCAGCATCCTGGCACTGTTACAATTATCACTGTTTTTACTGCTGCCTTTATTTGTTCATAAACAGCCTTAATTCTAGCACATTCCCTCACTGTGACCTTTTGTCCTAATACATTTGAAAAGTCTTTCTCTTCCTTATTACTTTATTGGCTAGCATTAAGTGATTTTTGTTTATCTAGCTGGGGTACTGAGAGAAATAATTAATGTTTGTGTACTGCTTTGAAAGTGAGCATAATTGGATCAAATGCTAGTTTGAGAAAGATGCTTTTTGATGTTCTTATCTGTTTTGTTCAGGCATTAATTGACTATGTATTCATCTTCCTCCCACTCTTACAGTTGCAAGTTCGATTCTGTTTTAACCTTTGATCTTTGGGTGGTTTTTCTAAAAACTCAAAATAGCCACTCTTGATCTCCTCCGTTCATCTCTTTCAGAGGTCTGAGAGTCCAGGGAGAAGAAGATGAAGACAATTTTTCAGTTACAGAGGTGGTGTGATGGACATGTATCCTAGTGAAGTGGAATGAGGAAAAATGTTCTGAAGGGCTGTAGGGAAGGGAAAACAGGATTACCACTAAAGAAAGGAAGAGAGAAATCTCAGTAGTTCTTGTCCCTGTGTTTTTGTTTCTTGCAAAGAGAAGTTCTTCACTGGGATGGGTTTCCTGTTTCATCTGATGAGTAGAAAGTTCTTTCTGTTTTTGAAGGAGTTTTTGATTGTCGTTTTCAAGTTCTTCAGAGAATTGAGGGGAAATGCAAGTAAAACAATTGATCAAATGATGGATTTACAACAAGAAGGAAAAGAAAAATGTAATGGCCAACTCTCATTTGACATGGATTCAGATTATTTCTCTGTAGATGAGAACCTTTGACTCTTGAAAATTATGAAAATAAACTGGACTAAACCACAGAAAAACATATAACAATCTAGAAATATTGGGGGAAAAAAAAAAAAAAAAGATTTACAAGGTGTCCCAAAACTGCTTGAATTTCTAGAACTTTGAGATTTTGTACAAACAGCTACATTTTCTTTTATATCTTTCACAAAAATATGGGGTAATTTAAGCTTACAAATGCTAACAATCTTCATCTGACATTGATAGAATTACCCGAATCTGAGGCACTGGCTAGATGTTTTTCAAATGCCTGACTCTCCAGAAGCTGAAAAACATATAAATATTGCTATCTCTCAGTTGACTCACACTAAAACATGTTAACATTTTGAAAGCTCACACACAGATACACAAAAAAATTCCAAATAAAGTATATAGAAGTAAAGAAAAAAAAACAAACAACAAGATATCTAGTCCTTACTAGTCTGGAAAGAATTTCTATGAAAAATTATAAGAAATACATACAGATCTGAAGACATTTTCAAAATTCAACCACTGCTTTAGAATGGATGGAAACATTGTTCATATACTTTTTAATGTCATGTGAGTATTTGACCATATAAGCTTCATTTAATCTTGAAAATTAAATGTCTCTTTTTAGTACCAAAAATTCAGTATGGCTGGAAGCAGTTTTTTTGTGATTACATTTTTGACCGGATATTGCAAGCAGTGCCATGAGATTTAGCTGACCATCTGTACAGCTTGTATATTAGATAGTAATTCTCACAAACTTAGTACAGCTTTTATGGTAGGTTGCTTGCAAGGTGTTGATAAGCTAAAACTTCATTCTCTCTGTCATTCTCACCTCAGTACCAAAAAATTAGTAAAATTCACCACCTGTAAAAGGACAAATAAAACAACAAAACTAGTGGATTAGAGGGTGGATTAGGTATTATTCCTTTTTTCTTTTGTAATCCAGAATAACCTGCTCTATAATAGTTTTCCATTTAATGTAATTCTGGATGTGTAATCATCAAAAGGGTTAATAGAATTAAAGTTTCTGTTATTTTAGTGGTATTATTTTCAGGCAGAGCTTTTAAATTAGAGAACAAATGCCGGTAGATTAGATTTTAAGTGGAGAAAAGCAGAGACATGATAATTTTTACCTTCTATTAATTACCAAATGGACCAATAAAAAGAAGAAATTAAAATTATTTGCCACTGATTTTGCTAGATTTACCTTTCCTGAATGGTAACTTCCTTGGATTAAATCACTGATAATGCCATCCAGACAAAGAAAAGATAGAAAAGTGGATGGAGATAATTTCAATTAATTTACACAAAACCTTTCTTGTACTTACGTATATGATCTTATGTATGTCTTAGTGCTCACTGCATCCCAGGCATGCATAAAATTTATCTTGACCTTCTCACAGGATTTGCAAAGTCTCTTGTATAGGCTGGTCATTCATTGCTTCAGCTGTATTTTATTGTTGTTGTTGTTATCCATATTATTAGACCTTACCTTATTATTATCAAAATGTATCAAAGGAACTTAAAAACTATTGCAGTGTTTTCTCAGTTTCAGAAAATGCACTTCAACTTAAAAGAGTTAGTGTAACCATTTGGTCTTACCAAATAAGAAAATGAGAAACAGCTATGAGAAACAGCACAAAACTTCATACTAACTCTTTGCTCCTTTCTGCCTTTCCAATATTTCCCTTGTTCTACTGGTTCAAGTTAATAATTTTTTGATCTTAATTTTTGTTCAGACTTTGATATAACTGTGATCTGGATAAAACTGTTGGAACTGTATCAAGCCATCCTAAAATTTTGGTGAATGGTGTGGGAAATAAAGGTGTTAGATGCTATAGAGAGAACTTTTCAGAGCAGAAGGGAAAAGGGCAAAGAACACATGCACTTTGAGAGCTGCCTAGAGTGATCTTCTCTCCAGTCTGTCTGAGAGGACCAGAGTGCAGTTTAACATGTGATTTCTCTGTTTTCTGAAAAGCACCAGCCTTTACTTAATAGCTAGACTTCAACTGGGCTTTAAATATTACAGTGGAACCAGCAAGCAGCATTAAATCATTTCCTGAGCTAGAAATAATAGCCAAAAACCTAATCTGAAGGAAGTGCAGCCAAATATCAAGTTGTAATTAGCAGAGGTCTACATGTTACCTTTTGAAACCCACTCTCTGAGAGAATTGAAATATTACTCACCAATGCATTCAAAGTGCACTTGGATGTGTCTCTTCTTTAAGTTTTCAGTATGTTCCGTGACCTACACTCTTACCTAGAAGCATTTGATCTGCTTTTTCTTTTCTTCAAGATCAGCCAGACATTCTCGCTGCAGAGAAAGGACTTGGGATTTCTGTAATGTTTAAAGTCCTTAAAAAGCATCACCAAACCCAACAGCCTGAGGACACCTTTCAGAATACATTCAGCTGCTATTCAAGGACTCATGTGGATAGTGGGTTTATCATTTAAAATTACTGTTTCCTTGTAGTTCGTAACCAATTTTACTTTAAAATACAGGCTCAGTTCATCAGTATCTGTAGGTCAGCTATATCAGCCTTGGCAAATAATTCAACACCATGGGAGCAGATGGGTAGATCAAAGACACTACATCTATCCTGCAGGTGTCTCAACACATTTAAATCTAACCAGATACAGTTTGATTCCCTAAAACAAACATTCCTGGCTCCATGCAGTTTGAAGCTACTTAAAGGAAAGACCACTCATTCAGATCCACATGTACATTTTGGGGCTCAGGGAATGTGGTGGACAGTTTCCGCTTAGTTGCTTAAGAAATGGACAGCATTCACCTGGGCACAAACCACTTACTCTAGGCCCCTGCATGGGGACTGCAGATTGCTCAGGAATTCTGTTAAATGGTTTGATTAATCTAGATCAAAACAGTGTCAAGGGCACTAACTTCAACATCGGTTCATTGCAAATGTATTTATGGCAAGCTGTGTTTATCTCCAAATACTGCAGGAAATCTTGTAGAACAAACACTACCAGAAGTGCATCACATGAAGGTGTAATACCTAGAGCAGCTAAAACCATTACATATAGTTTTATACAAGAAATACAGGAGTTTGAGAACGAGATTTCAAGAGAGAGAAAAGCCTAATTATATTCTACAATGAGTTATAAGGAAGTAAAATTATCATTGCCTTAGCTACTTTGGAGTCCAAACATGTTCTGGAAAATTTGTGCTTTTCCTTTGGGAAGCCAAAAGACAGAAGGAACAAATGAGAAAGTGCATGATTTTTGAAAGTAGGATCCCTTTTATCTGTTATGGGGTTTTTAGCACTTCCAAAAAATTGTTCTGGTTTGTTGGGAATTTACAATTCTTCCAAGATTGATACTGAACTGACAATGTATTCAGCTGCAAAAAAAGGCAACCATTGTGACTATGAAATATAATTAGTTAATATAATTTTTTATTATATTAGTCTTTTTATTAATATTAGAAAGTATCAGAGGCTTGAATGAACAGTAGAAAATCATAAGACAAAGAGAGGGGAAAGCATCATACATAATCGTGACAGAATAAGCAATTGATATGATTAGATTACAAAACAAATTTAGTGTCTCAAAGACAAGAAAAGAACATGTACTTTTGGGTCATCTCAGCTCCCAAATGTTATTGATGTAGACCTGGGCTTTTCATTTTAAACAATCTTAATTCAATCAGATTTTTCTACTGACTTTGACAGTACATTTATTTAGCTGTCATGGTGCACTGTCGTGGTCCAAAAGGGAAACAGGGCACGGTCCACACGGGGAGGGTCTGAACATGCGTGAACACTTTATTAAGGAGAGCATGGGATACTTATAGGGTTTGTTCGGAGGGTTCTAGAACTTGGGTGGTGTTAGGGGCGGAACGCGACGCAAAAGGACAAGGGAAGGAGGGTTTATAACTCATAAGGGAGAACTGGGGGTGCCTCAGCTCCACAGGGTGGAGCTGCATTGCGCCACCAGCTAGCCAATGAGGTTTTGGGGTACATGAACCAGTCAGGGGGCTGTAACCGGGGTTTCCAGAACTAAGCAGAACAGTTGGACATACAGAAGTAATAGAATGGTATTAATTACCTATCTAATACAGCTTTTTGTTCTAACTATAACATTTAAACAGTATGAAAACTTGCAGAAAAGGCAGCTTTATGGCAAGGGTTTACAGCAGTTGTCTGTGACAGCAGTAAACAGTTTCATCCATAAGTAAACATTATTTTCTTGGCAGTTTCTGACAGGTGTCTATCCCGACAGTGCACCCTTCATTCAATGAGCTTTAACACTTACATAATTGCATATTTTTTTTCCCCCTTGATTTTTAAGTCCCTCAATTTTTGGAGTGAGTCTGGCCCTGGGATTTGAATTCAAACTCATCACACTCTATGTAAGGTGTCTGTTGTGTTGAAGTACTCATAGAACATGGAAGCTTCCCCCACCATTTCCACTTAACAAATAGTTCATCAAAATGTTTAAAGTAATTTGCATGTGCAGGAAATCTGGAGGCACATTTGAGCTTCTTCATACAAAGCTACAATGTAAGTATATGTATTTATTGCAATATATGTCTTCATTAGTATTTGGCTTAGTGTCTGAAAATGTCTCATTTCCACAATTAAATATTTCAACTGAGAGCCCTAGTCTGTGATCCATATAATAGCTGTATTAAGATGTTTGGTGGTGAGCTAATATTTATTTCATGATTAGGAGGATGAAAGTTATTAAACCACATAATTTCTGAGAACATTCACCCTAGTATGGAAGATTCTGAAATGAGATTACTTGAACCTTCAAAAATGGGCAATTATGGGAGACAATTTCTGATAACCTCATTAAGGAGGTTACTCAGATTGCACAAATGATGGCTTTTACAAACAGACAAACTGCCAAAAATACTATCTTGCTAGGAATATGTGTATTGCATGTACCTCCTTGACATCATAATTTTTGCTCTGTTACCTTTGTGGTCTGATGATTGAAAGCAAAACAGTGGCCATTTGATTGTTCCAAAAGTTGGAAAATTATTCAAAAATCTTTTTAATTAGATTTTTTTTTCATTTATAGTTGAAAAAATAGATTTGGAAAACAATAGTGAAGGGTATGGTTTCTTCAAATTTCTAGAAAATTTATAGAATGGCTTTCTGCTAAAGTTTGTCATCATGTCTGTCCTATAGAACTGGTTCCTCGTGTTACAGCAGGTAACCTTCAACCTATTTTAAATAAACATTATAAAAAATATTGACTGTGTTAGAAGCTAATAATCACAACAGCATAATATTGAAAATGTTATTGTAAAAAAAACAGACTTCTGAGGATGTTCAAGCAAATGATAGAGATTTATCTACAGTCAGGGATATCTCATGCTGAAATTTCAAAGGTGTTCTATTCTTTTATTATCTCCTCATCACAACAACAATGTAACAGAAACATCTTCTGTTGCTCCAGTTTCTTGGGAGCTATTAAGAGCAGGAAACTACATAGAGATATATGTTTGTATAAATAGCTGCTACATTTCAGATGCTTACATGTGTATATAAATACACACAGTTATATATGCATGTAAATATTTACAGAAATAAGGCAGAAGCAAGTAAAATCATGCAAGCATTTGTTGTTGTAGAATCAATACTGAAAAGAGACAAAAAGAAAAAGAAACAGTAACTATCTCTGAGCTTATTTTCTTTGGGATCTTAATTTCACTGTTTTCACAGGTTTGATACACCTTGAGTTCTAACAGAGATCTGATTTTGTGCAACCATCAAGTACACTGACTTGACTCTGAACATGTAAAACTTCTTATGGTCCTTTGGAAGGGATCTGATGTTTGTAGGCATTTTCAAATCATTGTTTCTCCAAAAACAGCTCTATAGTTGCTCTACTAGATTCACTTTTCCCATAGTTTTCTGGACTGATAAATTGTTTGATAATTTCTTTTATGTTGTCAACATAAAAGTCTTAAATAAAAGTAGGTATCTTAAAAGGATAAAATATTTTTCCTTATTTACTTGGGGGTTTTTTTGAGACTTGCATTTTTGATCTCTTTCTACTGAGAATACTGCTAATTCCAATGTATTTTCTAATTTCTGTCAAGGCCATGATATTCTTTACATGCCTGCTTTTCTAGACCAAGCAAAAATAAATTTCTTCATCTAACTGAAATCTGCTGATGAAGCATCTCTTGATGTCCAAAAAAGTAGGCAGGAAAAATCCATCAAGACCTAAATGTTTCAAAAGTCATCAGGAGTGCACCTGTGCTTGGAAACTATATTGGACCAGAGTTCAGGCTCTCACACCTTCCCTCAGTCACTCACAAGGTTTAGTTACTAGCATGCTCCCTGCTGCAGTTATACAGTGAATGAGCCCTCTTCCAGGCAAATCCCAGACTTCAGATCAATGTTTGTCCACAGTTCTGGAGACAGCATGGACCACAGACTCTTCTTGATAAGCAGGATAGATTGGGCATCATAATTTGAGCTGGACAAGACAGTTAAGCCATATGGACATGAACCATGCCAAACCACTTTTCCTGAGGATAGAGAATGGGCACTAGTCCAAGAGAGACATTTGTTTAGTATGTGCATACAGCCTAGCTTCCCAGAATATCAAGTCACTAAGAAGGTGGATCTTGAAATCAGCAGAAATACTTTGGATAAAACCAGTCTCCCAAAATAAAATCCCATATGCTTGCAAGAAACCTGGGTCCAATTCATTGCCAAGCAATCTCTGTGGGTCATGGTTAAATATAGCTCATATACATGGTCCATAGGAAGCCCACAGCAAGTCTCTTACTGGACTAAATCCTGCTTCCTGCACTGAGTCATGCAGACCTGTAGTAACATTTTAGTAACATTTTCAGAGTCTATATTGATTTCACGTGGTGTGTAAGGTAACAATAACATCCATACCAAGGTCATTTGCTTTCCACTCATGGTTTCTTTTCTGAAACATCAGTGTGTTTCTATATATTCTATTTATCTAATGTTTTGTTTGTTTCCTGTTTCTAAACAGTATTTCAGTTAACTCATAGGGATAATTTGTTTCTAAGTTGCTTTAGCTTCCTATCAAGAATTCCTCAAATGTGATGAAGGTGACATGTTGCTTCTGAGACAAGCTATTATATGTGAATCTGCATGGAATACACACAATAACAACAACAATAATATATATTATATATGTAATTTCACGGCTTTGCCTAGTAAATTGCATTAATGGAAACCAACTATGTGCATACTTGGTTTCCTTGATCATTATTCTTTCTCATGATGCTGTCAAATAATAGATGCACCATGCATAATTGCTGGAAAACAAAGTTAATTTGAAACATTGTTGGGTATCATTGTTTGAATTTCGGAATTCAGTTTCTTCTCACTTTTAACAGTTTAAATATTAATCTTTTTAGTTGGGTTATTTCGCTTTTACACCAGTGATACTGCAAGGCAGCCAGTCCTTTCAATGCCTGACACACATGACTCTGTTTGTACCGACAAATTACGTGTGCATCCCAGGCACTACAGCCAATTGGTAGAGCTCTTTTGTGGATTTTCCTAGTCTCTGTAACAGAGTGGCTATGTGCAAAAGACCCTCTGGGAAAGGCACCTGCAGCACATTCTGCTTAGGTATCATGCCTGGGAATTATTAGGAAGAGCAAATGGTAAAATGGTTAGGTGCCAAAATCACATCGAGGAATGTTTCAGAAACTCAGTAGTATGGCCAAATATGCACCTGGTGTCTGGGAATATTCCTGGGCATCGTTTGATATATTAATACAGACAAAGACATTAGGGTCTGTGGTTCTAATGGAAAATAGGAAATGTAACTGAGTGCCTCTACTGAAAAATGGTAAATGGTATTATAAATTTTGTCTGTATTGTCTCATCTTCTACTTCATAGAATTTAACTATTCAGAACAGTTGACTGTACTAGACTCTAAAATTTTTCCATATTTCCTACCTCCTAATGAAAAAGGAAAGTTTGTTTTAGAGCCATTTGTAGTCTGCAAATCTCTTTATAGAAAATCCACCTTTCACCTGCTTTCCTGACTAGAAGAGCAGTAAGAATACACTGACTGCATTCAAAATAATTTTGGACACATTTCTTAATAAGTTTGCATTCAGATGTCACTAGCCCTTTTAGGACATAGACATGTATTTTTGTTAGGTCAGTAATTGAATTTACTGTTGTTGCTATGAATCTTTGTTTTATTATGTTCTCTTCCCTCGATGCTGAACTCTGAAAGTGCATAATACTTTTTAAAAGATCTCCCAGATTTCTTCTTGTGGCTTTTTTTATTCACTCTCCTATACTTTTCCAAATCTATTTAATATGGAAATATTGAAAATCCTCTAGAGGACATGAAACACAAGATATAGATCTTGTTATTGCACCTTTTTCAGAAGTCATTGAGAACTTTGGCCAAGATTTCACAGATCTAACAAACCTGGCAAAGCGTGTCCACTAAAAAAATTCTCTCTTGTGGTTTCTTACCTTGAATGGCATCAGTGACACGTCAGTGTTGTGAATCATACCAAATAAACTCTGCCATGTGATGGCATAAAAGCACCCTAAAGACTTATGTCAGACCAGCCACAACTTCCTGACTAATCTCATATACTGCAGATACTCTTACCCCTCTCTGGGTACAGGTCATAGTCTGCTTACCTAGTAAAACCATAGCAACTGCACAAGTGAGTCAGAGAGTGGCCAGAAACATGAACAGAGTCAATAGTGCCTGATAACCTCAGACTCCTGACAAATCACAGTAGAATATCATATTGCCAAAGACCAGGAGAAAACACAAATCCCTGAATTTTCATGATGGTCATGTATTAATACACATTATCATTCATTATATGTCTTATACTGAGAACTGTCTCCCACTGATAGGAGTCTATGTTCTTTATTTAATAGTGAAACACTGATGAATATAAGTATAAAATCTGGGTGCAAAAAGACTCTGGAAACTAAGTTCACATCGGCAATATAAGCCTCTTATAGTTTAATTTCAGTGAAGTAATTTTAAACTGGAAGAGAAAGGAAGAGAGAAGCAATGCATTAAGATATCTTATGAATTATTGACACAATATTAACAGAATTCACTTGATTTCTGTTTAACTCTGGAATATGACTGCACTTTTATTTTTTTCCCAAATATCACCCTGTAGCTATTATATAAATGCTACTTAACATTAAACAATTTCTGAGGGAAAATAAAAGGATCTAATATTCCTTTTTTGTAGGGATTTGGATTATTCCTTGTTAAATGAATAATTTAAAAGAAAATATTTTAAATTTATTTGCAAATTAATTTATAAGTTATAACATTTACATTATTGAATTATAAATTATTTTTTAAAACAAGGTTCCCTTTAAAGGAATGTGATTTTTAGGGCAACCACAATAGATACTAACCTTCACAAATAAAGAGAAAGTTTTCCTCTACATCTGTTAAAAATAATCTAAAGGATGACCAATTCCCAGTACTTAGAAAGTGGCATTTAGAGAAAAACATAGTCTACTTCTTTAATAAGCCCACTTGAATGTATGCAGAAATGGTGGGCAACTCATAGTTAAGAGATGAGACTACCTGGATTAAAGGACAAAATGTGACGTTATTGGGTTTGGGTTATGTGTTTTGAAGTTAGTTGCCAATCTACTGAAAATGGAAACACTTCATTTTAAGTTATGCAAGTAAACTCTTTTTTAGAATTGTCTTTACTATAGCATACGTCTGCTGGTTTTTCTGCACCTTGTTTAGATTAAATAGTTATGAATCCATCTTTACTACTGGGCAGCCTTCTTCAGCTCAGAATTTAAAACTACACTTGCCTCTTGGTGAAAGTTGTGCAGGCCTGGGGCCCTCATCTCTTGACTGTCCAAACTACCACTTTTTCAAAGTGACTTCTGGTTCTCTCTAGAGGCTCATACCTGGTGTTCCTTCACAAAGAAACCAAAGAAGATAGTAGATAGTGCAGAGCTTAGTCCTAGACCTAGAAGGATGCTAACATTTGTAGGGTTAATATTGTCCCAGACAAGAGAAGCTGGAGTACCTCTCTACAAGACACTTAAATATACTCACTTCAATGACAGCAGATTATGCATTCAATCTTTTTTTAACTGATGGCAACTTCTGTGCCTTCAGCTTCGTCAAGTACCTTTGACTAAACTCTTCCTTCAAATAAGAAGGAGATTGCTGTTTTAAATCTAATGTGCCACCTCTATTTTGAAATGAAAAGGCAGATGCATTTTCTATGAATAGAAGTCACTGAGTAAAATCTAGATTTTAAAGTGATGATTTTTTTAAATTTCTTTACTGAACTGCATTATCTGAACTTATCTTTCTAGTAAGTGGAGTGCCAGAAAAAAACAAATATTTGGACAATCTGTGAGATCAAAGCAGGGCAAAAGTATGTACATCCAAACTTTGGACTTTAACACTGGCAAAAAATCTTATGCATTATGAAATTCCTCCAAACTAAATTCATAGAATCATAGAATAGCTTGGCTTGGATCATCTAATTCCCAATTCCTGCCATGGGCAGGGATACCTTCCACTAGACCAGGTTGCTCAAAGCACCCTCCAGCTTGCCTTGAACACTTCCAGGGATGGAGCATCCACAGCTTCTTAGGTCAACCTGTGCCAGTGCCTCACCACCCTCACAGTGAAGAATAACTGATCTACACCAACCCTCTTTCTCTTTAAAGCCATTGCCCCTTGTCCCATCACTGCATGACTTTCTAAAAAAATGCCTCTCCCACTCTCTCTCCTTTAGGTACTGGAAGGCTGATAGAAAGTGTCCCCAGAGCCTTCTTTTCTCCAGGCTGAACAGCCTCAAGTCTCTCAGTCTGTCTTCAGAGGAGAGGTGTTCTTCCAGTATCTACCAGTGCAGTACTCCAGGTTTAGAAGGCCATCATATTTTTCTGGTGCAAGTTGCCCCTAGTGAATTCATGTTAGTGTCACAAATCACCTTATTATTTTCCATGTGCCTTAGCAATTCTACTCCTGTGAATGGAAAGGTCTGCAGGCCACAAAGTTTCCTGCCTCTTCTGCCTGAAAGGATTGTGTGATGTCTCTGAACAAGCACAAACACAACACAGCCCCTGTTTGTCTCTCAGACACAAAATCAAGAGTCTGGATAGGAGACTTGTGCTGATAGGAGTGGTGGGCTAGTTTCCTTTACCATCAGCTCATCAGTGTGATGGCTGGATCATTGTCTTGAGGTGGCACGCACGTCACTGTGCCTCAGGGTATTCAGATCCATCCTCCCCAGGCAGACAACTCAGCTGCCAGCCTTGCCTTCAGCAAGCGGGAGTCATTATCATTTTTTACATTGTTCATAACTCAGCATTGCATCTTACATGCATGGTAACTTGCTGCAATAGATGAAACCTTCTAAAAATATAAACTTTAAATTAAGGAAATCTCCGTAAGTAATTTTTGTCCTAACATTCATAACTCATGGAATAAGAAGAGATAAAGTTAGACAGGATGTTTTAAATGCCTATTAAACTGTTATGGTCATCTAATCGGTCTGGCTCCCTCCTACATTTTTAAGAAAAAAAATTAAAATGAAACCACTTAGTAGTTTCTGCATGAATAAAACTTTGAGAACAGAAGTCTAACTTCAGAGACTACAGCTCAGGCACTTGTAAAGCTCTGCCTTTACTTAGTATCGACAAACCTTCCACTCTATCATCTTTGCATAAGTGACATATCTTAAAAAGAATTTAAAAAAAACCTAAATTACTAGAAGTTACATTTTTAAAAGATTTTATCATGGAAAGTCATAGTACATCAGTGTTAAAATGTGCAAATTGATGATGCCACATTATTTTTTTTCTGGAGGAACCACTTACAAATGCAAGAAGTTTTTTCAGTGCAGAATGTTAACAGTGCATCTCAGATGCCTAATCCACATGGAGGCTTCTCTCGTTCATTCTGTAACTAAACCCTTACTCTGGGGAAGGAACTGGTCTGAGTAGAAATGGTACTACATCCAGTGTTGTAAAGTGTATAAACAGTGCAGTGATACAAAGCTACCAAGGTGTTACCCTGGCAAGTTTTGTTTGTTGCTCGTTTGCACTAGTTTTGTCTTACAGCTGTTGGGAGCTACTATCACTTTTGTCACTGTTTCACATAAAATCAAGCTCCCTAGTCAAAATACTGAATCTACCTTTTGAAGAAGTTCTATATATAGTAAAATTTTTCACTAATTATGCCCTATTCCTCACAAGTGCATTGTAGCACCCACAGTCTATATTTTCTGCATTTTCTTCAAAGCAGTAAAAATCAAATACTTCTGTGGCCCATGGAGTGCCTAACCACTAGTCAAAGGAAATGTATCTATCTTCAAAGGTTATACTAATGTTAAGAGGTTTGTCCTGAATATTCAGTATTTGGAATAAACTCTGAAACATTTGGAAATTTGTCAAAGGTTAAGACAATTGACCACAGCAAATATTTATAAGGTTTTTCTCTAAATATTCAAAATATTACAACAAAAATATTTTGAAAATGTATAAGCTTATTTTGTGCATGAAGAGAAGAATCTTGACATTTATTTATGGCAGTAATTCAGAACTTCATCAGAAGTCTTTTTGTTTCAGTGACAGGACTGAAAGAGATTAAAGAAAAGGAAATGTAATTTGTTGGCATGTGCACTTCTGTGAGTTTTCCAAAACCAGAGATGTAAGTCCATGAATTAGTTTCCTTTTGAATAAAGAGCACAGAAAAGATTAAATGCATAAGAAAGAATAAGTTAACATAGTTTGACTTATTCCTGTGGCAACCACCAATGTTTTATCAGAGAAAAACCTGCAGGCTGTATTGCAGAGTGGATTTTGCACTGTCTACGACTAGGTGAATTACTAGTGTAACTTGCAGAGATTTGATTTAAAAAATAGAAAGTTCTGTTCAATTTTATGTGCAAGTTTCAGCTAAGGTTTTATGTTCAAATTAGTGTCCTCAGAGGATAGTTTTCATTAGAATTCGCAATATTTTGATTTCTTCCTTATACTGTCACTAAAAATTACTCCTATCATGATGACTTCAAAGGCCTTTACCTTTTGTCCAGCAATGTGTGTGAACTATTTCTGCTTTTATATTCGTGCTGTAATTCTGAAGCTATTATTGAACAGCACTCATCTGTTCAAATATTGACTGCATTTCAGGTACTTTATAATCCCCATTAAGTAAATATTTATAAGTCAGAATTGTAAAAATAATTCCTCTAGTTGTTTGAGTCTACTGAAGTGTTAGAAGAGCAAATGAGGATGTCTATAGCCTTAACCCTGAGACTGCTTCTATACAGTGATAGCAAAGGAGTCACAGGCATTTCCCTGCCACTGAAGCAGGACAGGAGGGATCAGCTCCACTCAGTAAAGCTGACAGGTTAGTCACCCCCAAGGCCTTCAGAGGTAGGCTGGGCACACTGTTTAGGATGAATGGAAACTGCTTATTAGAACTTCAAGGCTTGGGAGGGAGTGAACCATCCTCTGAAAAGTAATGAATTGAGATTCAGAGGAGCAAGTGAAGTAAGAGTTAGAGTGTGGATGATTAGAGGCATGGGATTTGAGTCTTTCCCCTCCTCTTCTTGATTTGAACAGATGGTGTGCTTTGAGAAGCAGCGAAGCTGTCTGCCTCAGTTTACCATGCTATTCATCCTTTTCTGAGAAAGCAGAAAAATTACAGAGGGTGCAAAAGCAATCTGAATTAAAAAAAAAAAAAAGAAAAAGATAAATGTTTTGTCATGAGAGCTTTCACCACGATCTGGGAAACTGAGTAACATTATTTAGGAAAAGAAAGAAAAGCAATACTGCATGGTCCTGTGCAAGGATGGAATGTTTAACTGAACCCTAAAACTAGGTGAAATTATATTAGAAATCTTCCTGAAAATAAATATGTAAAAGCAAACAAATAAACAAACAATGCTTAGCATATCAACATTATTAATTGCAAAATTATTAGATCTATAGGAGAAAAAGACACTTGGTTTTATTTCCAGCAGCAGTGTTTCATATTTCCAAAGACATGTTGGTGAAATTTATCTTTATCAAAATTTTTATGAAGAATTTTGCCTTTATTTAGTCCACAGTGCAAAATACTTTCATCTTCAAAAATACCAACTTCTGTTATTTATTTCTAATTTTAATGCTGAAACCAAGCTTTTCTGCTAACTTGGCAATATTTTGCTGGTTCAAGAGATAGTTTCACTACTGGGCAACATGTCTTCCTAAATAAAAAGATGTCTCTATGCCTAACTTTTATTGTTGATGTTTAAAAAAAAAAGTATAAATATGTTTAAATGTTCTAAATAAATAATAATTTTAAACAACCATTAAATATTAAAATATTAAGTACTAAAATTGCTGAAATAGTTGTTTGTCTACATGTTATAGACTCAAATATTACATCATCATCAAAGAATACTAAACTGCACTAGTCATAGAAACCCTAGTTTTGACCTTTTCAGTGAGTTGAGTAGCATATTGGTTTATAAACTTTCTGGAGTGAATGCAGTCCAGCTTAATAGGGTGTAATGGGAAAAGCAAGCCTGGAAGCAGTATAGTTAAGCAACAACACAACAAACTTGAGAGAGGCAATTGCTGGGCAATGGCATATTTCCAAGCCACAGGACTCAGCTGTTCTGTTGGCTGGAAACAAGAAGGCCAAAGAGATACTCTGCATCTGAAAGTCTGTTCCTAGAAGAGGAGTCAGCCAGTGAATGGCCCCTGTGCAAGGGAAGGGAAGCTGACAAAAGTGAGCATCCCCACCAAAAAAAAACCTACTCAGGTGGACCTACTTGAAGATTTTTAAATGTTCCTTTTGCTGAAGTAATTTGTTACTCTGTAAAAAATGGCTTCTTTAAATAAAATGTTCATTTATGATGGTGCACCATTATGATGGGAGAGGAGAGAGAGAAAAAGAGCTGCCATTCAGCAGTGTTCTAGACTTCCCACCTCGCCCCCCCAGGAGAAAGTTGGAATTATGGTCACTTAAGGGGGTCATACACCTGTGAAAAAAAAGTGTGGGTGGTTCCAGGTTATGTGCAGGCTGTGAAGGGGTTGGCACAGAACAGAGACTATTTGTAAATTTCGTTTTAATCAGAGATGCTATCTCCCTCATAATAAAATAAATTAATAAATGGAAATGTATGCATCCAAGCAAATTATAACTTAGGCCTAGTTATCAACACCAAAAAATATTATTTCAAATGGAAAATATAAAATGGAATACTGAAAACTTCTCAAAGGCCTCAAGAACTGCAAAGATAAAAAGTACGAAATCAATAGATAAACCGCATTCTTCATGCCTTACTTGTTTAAAGTAGTGTGAGAACCGGCCTAAATCAAAACATCAGAGCATATCTTGCAGAACTCCAAGACACTGCCATCTGAAATTGGATGGTTTTGATTTTTTTCTTAAAATATTCTTCAACATGATTAATAAAACTCTCCTTTGACAGAAATTACACCCTAAAAACTTTTTCTAAAGACACTTTTGTCTTCTTGAATTAGGAGAGTGAACCTCAAACAAATTTTTCTTTTTATCTAACAAATATATCATTTTTATTTCTTTTTCTGGTCACAAGCACACATTAATTCAGGGTGAACAATAAACATAACAAAATATATATGTTGAGGAATCAGGATACAATTATCAAAATTTCAAGGCACTGTGCCCTTGCTCTTACTGCCTTTCACAGGTAGCAGAGTTTATTATCCTCTTTGCTGAGACAGGAGACCTCTTTTCAATTTTTCATGTTCTTGTCAAGGACGTTTTAAAGCATTTTATGATGTCAGCTTCCTGTGAGTGCAATATTTTAGTAAAGAAGTCTAAGAAGATTAAAGCACAGACCATGCACAAAGGTTTATTTGATCTTCACTGTTTTATTTAATTGTGCTTTGTTTACAGACTTGTTTGATGCTGGCTTGATTTTTTTTTTCATTCTTCCAATGACTGAAAAAAAGATATATAAATATATATGTATAAATTCTTGCGGGGAACACTGATCAGAAATTTTTTGTTTATCACAGTCTTTCCATTGTCACCAACAGCTGTTGCTTTGATAGCAACTTTCTCTTTTGGTTTAAAACCATGAAAAGGAGATCTCTACAGCTAATGGAAATATTTATTTTTTTTAATTTCTCCTAGAATTTCATTGTGAACTGAGGGGCTAGTAGGAACAATTTCACATATTAGTGATTTCTCTTAATAAGTTATGGGGAAAATATACGGTTTGATCATTTTATATGAACTTATTGATCATGTTGGAATGTGCATGTACCACCTGGCACAACATATAAAATCTGAGAGAATAGGGTGTGTGATATTGCTAACACTATGACTCCATTCATGTAGAGACAAAACTTATACTTTCGTTTATTATTGCATTTTCTGACTTGAGTGATTGTATTTTATGGCTCAGTGATTTTTCTCTGAAGAGGTGTTCTCAGTGACTATTGAATGTTTTGGAGAGATATCACTGACTGATTGCTTGCTGGTTCATTTGCAGTGTTAATTACATGAACACTGTAGCTCTCTCCATGATGGATAGGAAGCTGTTTGACAGGAAGCTCTTTTCCAGAAATGGAACACCAGTTTCCTCCAGAACTGATTTTTCCTTCTTTAGTGCATTCACTTAATTGAACACATCTAATGGCTTCTGATAATTGCACTAAAAAGGTCTCAAAACAAAATGAAAAAAAAAAAAAAGACAAAAATCTAGCAGGGTTTTATGAGCTCTTTGTTATTTTTTAGATTTTATGGTTTGTCTTGGAATCATAAAAATAAAAGCTTAATGTAGATGACAACTACAACAGAAAAGAAAAAAAATGCTCTCAGGCTAACAAAACAAACAATTTTTCTCATCATGACCAGGTTTAAGTTAGTGACAATACAACAAAACAAAGACTTTATCAGTGTGCTCAACCATTTTTGAACAGATGTCTGAAATGTTTTAATTGCAGTTGCAGGGTTGTGATGAAGAGTTGGTCTAGTCAATACCTCCAAGATCCCATTCCAGTCTTATTTTCTGTGACCTCTAGAAACTAAAAACAAGTAAATATTTAACAAAGTTCTGCATGTTCTGGGCCAAAATAATTTTATTTTAGTATGTTCTCTAGATGCTTCAGATACTGTGTGGTGATGAAAAAACACTGTGACATCTGTACCGTCCCACATTTTTGTCTTGATGAAAAAAAATCTCGGAAGTAGAACCAGAAATCTTTTTCTCATCCACCTGAGGCTTAATCCCATTTCCCTCTTTCCTGTTCACTTTTTAGACAGATGTTTCTGGTATTGATGGATTATCAAAAGTACTTCCACTGTCAATATCCATCAGTTGAGTGGAGGCGCAGAGCAAGGCTCACCTTGGCTAGGTATAGACTCTGAGCATCAGAGCTTAGCAAATCAAACAGTCACTATAACCTACAACTATTTTATCCTAAGGGTAGATGGGTAACAAGATGTTTTACAAAAAGTTAGATAGATGGCATGTTTTATTCTAGTCATGACCTTGGCATCATTGCTCACTCACATTATCAATCCTTGGCTTTGATGTTTCGCATAAACAATGATGAAAAGCCACAGTTTCTTCAGTAAACAAAACCAGTAAGCTGCACTGTTAAAGCTGGGGTACAATAAACTATAAGCCATAGAGATCAGAGCATACTGAGGAACATTTTGTAGGCAACTTGGCAAAGAGGATTTCTATCAAAATATTAGATGAACAGCTTTGTCCCTTTTAAGGTGGGAAGCCAAAACTTTTCAAATTTTAAATTAAAAAGGACTGTGTTTCACTTCAGTCATGCTCTTTCAATGAGCTCTCTATACATAATCAGTTCTACAGCTGTGTTGTCAGAGGACCCCTGAAAGTGTAAATTCTGTAAATTTGCTAGAGAAAATTTTCTTATGGTCAAACATAGAGTTCAAATCTAGTTCAAAAAATTAGAAGGAGCAGAAGTTCTCTTGTGTCACCTGACAGATTTCACAAGCTGGATAATCCTTGCTTTTTCCAGCACGCTGCTGGGTATTCCTACATGATTTTTCAAAGGTCATTGGTTAAGAATATATGTTTTTCACATATCAGTATTGCAGAAGTACTTTCCATATATGTGTCTGCGTGCTACAGGTTTGCAAGGTAAGTGAATGGAGCCAACAGCATATTTATTCAATTACCCTATATGAAATTCTATAAGAAAGGCAAGTTGGAGAAAGGTCCTCTAATACTATCAAAGACAGATATAATTGTAAAGCAAATTAAATCAAATGCACAAAGGCACTGCCTCTGGTACAAATGGTAGTTTCAAAATGCTGCAGTAGTGTGCTTTAATTCAATAAGCAAGCAAATACATTTTTTTCCTGTCACTTTATCTAGGACCTTTGCCAAGAAAGTTAAGTGTGTCACCTATATACATATTCTTGCACATTGTGGCATAGATATATATTACACATGTATAGTAGATTTGTGTTCAAGGGTTGAAGAAAGTAAAAATTTCCAATCCCATGTTATTTTTCACTTCTCAATGTTACCCTTTTTCATCACCTAAGAATTCCTGTTGCTTCTTCCAGTCCACATTTTCCCAGAGATTCAGAGACAGTTTGCATCAAATACAAGAGCTTTATTTCTCCTGGGGGTACTTAACAGCTATTTGAGAACATTTCTGTCTAGTGATATTATGACATTACCAGCAAACTGATTCATACAGTTGGTTTATTAACTTTATGCACTCCCTTTCCTCTTAAAACTACTCCAGTTTCCGATCTATGCACAGTCAAAAAGGACTATTTATCATAGTTTTTCAAATATCAGGGAAATGTTGCTTTTAGTCCTCAAAATGAGACTACATAAGTAAAACACAAAAATAAAAAAGCTTGTTCTACTGTCTAGTTCAATATAATAATAAAGTAAACCTAGAAACTGAAACAGGAGCCACCTCCTTACAGAAAATGTTAGAAGGGAAGTTTTGTTTTTATTGTTCTTTCTGATAATCTGATATTGAAAAAGTTCAGCAGAACCTGGTTTTATGAATAAATGGTTTGTTTCCACAGAGATGACTGATTAAAGAAGCAGAATTTACAGACAATCTTTTTAACAACAACAAAAGACCTATGGATTGAGGCTAATTATGCTATGTTTTTCAGGTGTTCCACATCTGAATGAACTTTTGATTATCTCTTTTGTCTCTGAAAAAAGGCTGCAAATGCCTTAGTAGTGGACAATATATTATCTAGCTTTATTTATCTCAGCAACACTTTCTCCATGTTTCCTGAAATAATACCTTGTGACTCCTTGGTAACCTGCAGGAGATACATTTTCAGGCCTTTTAGCAAATTAGGGAGATCATGAAATCTTTCTTTCTATCCAATAAATAACAGTGGTCATGCAACAAAACTAGCATAACACTTGATTATTTCTACATAACAGTAGTATCAGCCCTGCCTGGCTTAAAATTATTAATTGTCAAAAAAAGAGAGTATTTTTTAACCATTCAGTTACACTATTTGGGATTTTTCAAAATTTTTTCTGAGGGGAGATCCTGAGTTTGCCAAAATCACTGACAGGTTTTTTCTTATGCTCAAGAGGATACCCTGTGTAGGCATCTGTTATAAAAACCAAAAAGGCGGCATGTTTCTCTGTATACATTTGTGCTATGGTTCAAAATGAACAGTTGAAGGCTCTCACAGTGAACCTAGTGATTGTTATGATTGATCTTTAAATTAAAAGCTTAATAGATGTGCCTCACAGAGATCAGCTGGATTTAATAACCACTAAAGAATTTTTAGAAGTATCCAGAGGATCACATGTTCCACTGGCAACAGTGAGACCTATCATCCAAAATCACTTCAAGAACTTAGAGAAATCCACTTTTTTTTTTTCTGTTCTGTGCTTAAATACTGTTTGGAAACATGGATTTCAGAAAATGTTTGGGAAAAAAAATCATTACATGTTCCTTACTGCTGTATTGAAAGTACTTTGTGCAATTTGTCTTGAATGTTTTCAGTTGTGGTGTTCATGTCAAGAACCTGCAGTCTTGGTGTAACTGATACCTCTGGATGCTAAAATTCTTATCATCAAAGATAAAGCATTTTCCAGCTAACCTGCATTTAGGACCCCAATTGGAGCAATGCTACCTTTAGGTGTTTGTCAGTTTAATGAAGAAGTCACTTTTGCTGTCCATGAAACTCAGTCATGACTCAGTTGCAGAAGTCTAAATCAGGTGAACCCTTACATTACTTCATCCCCCAACTATAATTTTGTAGAGGGAAACCTTGATCTTAAAATCATTCATATTAATAATGTTGAGATTTCTGCAGTTCAGCATCCTAGGTATTCTTCCTGAACTTTGTATTGAAGTGTGTTTGCACTGTGTGGCTGCTCAAATAAGAGAATATTTCCATTCCCCATACTATCATCTACCTTTGCCTTTTATAAGTAATACGAATGTCAGTGTTGAGCATCATGCAAGTCTTATTAAACACTAATTTCTTGTAGGAATGCAAATATTGTCCTATTATTTCCTAATAATATGAATATTAATAAGAAAGGAATCAATGTGAAGTCAGCACTTATTCCTAAATGTAATTTAGATTAATCTCCGCTGATTTTAGAAATCTTAACAAATTTTAGCACTGGTGAACAATGCACTTTAATACAAAGTAAGTATAGTTGACTGGGTTCTGAACATATGCAGGCAAATGCTCTGCTGAGATCAGTCCATTGGAATTACACTGTTGAAGAGCAGTCCTGTTCTTTCAGAACACAAGGACATCTTTTCCCCAACTCTTTTCCTGCATTGATTCTGTATAAGGCTCTGTGTAGACAGACTCCTATACCCTTGAAAAACTCACTGCAAAAGCTTACCACTCTGAATGAAAAATGTGTTGGGTTCCTCTGACAGGAAAGTGAGTGGAGAGATACATCATATTCCAACCCCACCCCCTCCATGTTCTCCTAAAGTTCTAGTTCATAATAATAAAATAATGACTTCCCACACCTTAAATACAAAAAAAATTAAAACACTTGAAAAGAAATCAGTCATTAAAGGTTGTTTGGAAATTTGATTATAGTGCTTAAAATTCAAATAGTAGATATGTCCCTAGGACCTCTAAAGTGGGTATGTATTGCCATGCTTTCCTCAAGCCTGCAATATATTTTTAAAAGATATTCTTAAATGCCTAAATTCTATTATCAGAAAAGTGGTTAGCCAACACCTACTCAACTTGCAGCAATTCTGATTCCTACAGAGGTTTCTGGTTTTTATCTTCCAGGCATTGAAACCACATGGTTTCTTATAGAAAGAAATGCATGAAAAACTGTGACAAAACACAGTGTTCCTAGACTTCCTTAAGTTGAATCTTGTTCCAATTTTGCCAATAATTTTAGCAATCTCTTCGCTTTTCTGATGGAATAAAATAGCCTCTCAGAAAAATCTAAGACATATGGGAATAAAGTGATAGCTTTTTAAAAATTGTCAAGGAACTAAAATGTTCCACCTTTTTTCCTACTTTTCTTAGCATCAGATTTGTTTGCCACTGTTTTCAGACAGTCTTCTCCATTCTCCTCAATCCAATGATGTATTTCAGAAGGGTCAGAGAGGATCAGAGAGTACAATTTAGCTACTTACAAAACCTAGGTCATAAAAATGAAGGTCTTGTCTACCTATGAAGCCCCAAGAGTCAGGTAGAGAATATTGGATTACTCCACCATGGCAATTTATGTTTAGGGCATTAAAAATTCAGTTTAGCCTATTTCCAGGTTTGTTCCTTTTTTATACTGTCCTTTTTCTAATTGGATTTTGCTGTCAGTAGAAAAAGTGAGTGTGCTCATGGTGTACAGCAAGTGTAACAATTTGGCTACTGAAGTTCTGTCAGTCCATGCTGGACTGAGAAAAAGGGAGATACGGTATGCACTTAATTAGGTTGAAAAATAAGTTGACAGCTTGTTCAGAATCCAAGTGCTGAGAATTTTTCATTCTCATCACAGAATACAGCGAGCCACTTGTAAAGGCAAGTAATTTTGTGTACTAACTTCACCCTTTATAATTTTAATGTGCTCCAGAGATTTTTGACACCTTTAAAATATCAGAGTCTGAAAGTCACATGATTCTTAAGAAGTTAACTCCCATGTGACTTGAGTTTTCTATTTTTCACTGGCACAGGAGTGCTAGCTAGTGTAACAGAATGGTCTGAATGTGATAAGGCTCTGCTGTCATTACTCTACTAGAGTTCTCTGGATATGTTTAAGATATCTGGCTTTTTTCTTCACCTCAACTCTTTACCAGGCCAGTGTAGTGATACTCCAGAAGCCACATGCTATAAAGTCTCTTGATGATAGCACTTCCTGCCCAGGTTATCCCACTGGCACAAGTCTACATATAAGTGCCTAAGGAAACAATTCTTCTTGTGCAAGTGCACACATGCTTGTACTGCCTATGGAGGTGGAGAGGGAACTGTACCTTAACACTCCCAGAAGGAGGTCCTCTGCATTTAAACGTGGGTAAATAGGCTCTTCTGAAGATCTCTTAAGGCACTGATCCTTCTCTGGCTTGTACTGGGTATTCTCTGGGAATTATCTTCACAATTTATTTTTTACTAAGGATCTAATATTTGGTCATTGACTGGATGCCTAAGTGAAGCAGAATCTATCTGATCTATAGCTCTCAGACGCCAGCTAACAAAGCCCAGTTAGTAGTAGAGATCTTTTCTGTTGTTTATGTTAGTAGAGACAGTAAGTGTTTTAGCCACGAGTTTTGCCCTCTATCTTCATCAAATCTAATTTACACTTTAGAGAAACCCTTGCAGACAATTTTTAAGGCTCTAATCACCACCCTTTTACAGAGAAGACACTGAGTGAAGAGCCTGCAATAATCAGCCTTCTCTCAGGACCTTATCCTCCATTAGCTGCTGGTAGTTTGTGTTGATACCTTTGAATTCACAAAGCTGGTCATAGGCCTAATCCATATCCAAATTCTTTACCCTCTCAATAATTCTGATGACTGCTCCTTATTCTTCTTACCAAGTGAACAACAGGCCAGCCTTGTAGTTCTTGCCTTGTTCTCAGTCTAACTAACTCACTGGTTACAAACACACACAGACAGAATTAGTTATATAGTTATACTTTACATATGCACAAATGTAAACCCATATATATCATGCAACTGAATATAATTATATGTGGACAATTATTTCGAGATATGATGCATATGCACATATGCATGCATGGTTATAGGAATAAACTGGGGATGGCATGGATAACATTCGACAGTGCTGAGATATGTATTTATCAAATATAAATCATAGAGATAAATTTTAAATTAAAATGGAAATAAGGAAAGATAGTGGTTTTAGACATACCAATTTCACAAACTAAAGCATTGTTTCAAGAAGGTTTGCCCAGGGTTTTCAACAGATACCTCTTTCCCAAAATATGAGTGCACACTGATAGGAAAAGCTGATGCCATTGGAGAGCTGTGCAAGTGATGTTTTGTTAAATCATACCTCAGTCTTGTGTGCATTACTCTCCTTCCAAAGACACTAAAAAAAGAAAGCTGCTACTGGAATAGTTCTTTGTTTCCAAAAATAATATACGCAAAGACATGTTTAAACAAAGCAAGGCCTGGGTTATGACTTCGTTATAACCATTATGATTTCCCAAAATCAACTATAAAGTCCATTACAGTAATTTGTCAGTCTTTTGTTTATAGTACAATTCTGAATCTTTTCCCAAGAAAGTTAAACTAGCTGTGTTTTTGGTAAACAGAGTCCATTATTGCTACAATGTTGCATTTACTTATTACTGGTTTTGCACAGTGAGACAAAAAAATAGCATTAGCCAGAGAGAAACAATATTACCTGTAAGGGTGCTTCTATTCTCTTCAGAGATGTGTATGTGCTTTGGAAAAACTAGTTTTTGAAATTCTTGATGCTCTGACACACCAAATTGCACACAAGAATAAGAAGGGACTGGGACTAATATCTGAACATATTTATAATGTGATAATGGAAATTGTAGTTAATTCCTGTATAGATACAGCACTTTTTCAATCTTTCAAAAGTAATGCTGATTTTTTTCCCATCATATAGTGGTAACTGGAAAATTCATTTCACTATTCCTTATATAATTGTTTTAATCATTTTTCTTTTATTTTATTATAGAAACTTCTATAATAAAGTAAAATCAATCATGAGCTGCTACATATTGCAAACATTCTACTCTTATCTTGCTATATATGGTAACTGTTTTCTGTTTGCTATATAGATCTGTTTGCTGAAGTCTCTAGTAAAGTTAAACGAGTGATTGCCTGAAAAGCACATAAGAAACAGGACCATTTGCACCTAAAGATTGTTTATCAGCTGTTCACTGTCAGACAAAAAGGACATTTCCAGTAAGTACCAGGGAGGTCTGTCTTGGTGGCTTATTATTGAATAGTTTTGTTAATGACTTTGACCTCTCATTAGAAGTGATTCGTAAAATTTATGGATGAAAATTCAAAAAGTCTGTGGCAGATGGTTTGATATCAACAAGAATAAAGTAGAGCAGACAAAAGCAAATGCTTCATGCGAGAACACAGAAATGGAATTCATAAAGGCAAATGGGGACTAATTGTCTCAGCAGCATTACTGCAGTAAAGGATCTAGGAATAATAATTGCCACAAATGGAGTAAGAGTCAGAAATATAATGCTGCTGTAAAAAAAAAAAAAAAGCCACAAAAAAAATTCATATCAGTTCATATCGATTCAGTCTAGAGTATTTTAACAGCAACATAAACGGTGTGAAGGTATCAATTCCACTCACATGTACCTCAGCAGCAAAGAGGCTTTATGTAGAATACTGTGTCCTTTAGGCACTGTACTTTGGCTAACAGCTTCACATGTTGGAGGGAAATCAGGTTAGACAACCATCTTAAAAGTGAAATGTAGGGAAAAAAATTAAAAAGAGCTTGATTAGTTTTGAAATGATAAAGCTAAAGAAGTATATAACGACTTTGAAATATGATGTAAAGAGGAGAAGGTGTTGCATTGTCCTCAATGTTCCATGAATGTAAAACAAAAGACAAAAAACCCAAACAACAGCAACAACAACAAAACCAAAACAAACAAACAAACAAGCAAGGCTTCAAAAAAATTTGACTTTTGGGTCCCTTGAATGCTTGGATAAGGGGATTGCAAATAGGAATCCAATAAGAAGAATAGATTTGCCTCCTTGTACAACCTGACAAGGTCTCATATAAATGAAATAACAAGAGAGTTTGAAAAGATGGGTATATATTTCCTGTATCAACTAAACTCAAAATTCCAGTGAAAAGCCAAATAAATGCTTCCTGGAGAGGAGTTGTGCTTAAGTAGTTCAACCCATTTATCTCTTTAAAAAGGGAACTTAAATACAGCCTGATTACACAGTACATGTACCTCCATGGGAAAAAAATACGGGTGTGGTATTTACACAGGTTAATTCTCAGCCCAAGACCTTGCTTCTAAAGGTTTTTTCTCCCATCTGTGTAGAGACATAGTATGCTCATGGGATCAATCAGAGCAGAAGGCAAACTTCTAGTGCTCTGAATTGCTCCCCTGAGGGTCCTCTGTCTTCCCAGAGACAGAATAGACAGAATCCAGGGAGACTACTTCCCTGGGGTACACTGACTGCCATCCTGAATGCCTCTGTAATTTAGCAGCTGACAGCTGAAAGCTAAAGACAGCATTTCAAACAATGACAGAGATTAAACTTTGGGAGTTGCTACAAAGGAAGTGCCGTTTCTCCTGCTATTTTTAAAATAAAGCTAGAAGTCTCTCTGAAAGTTTTGCATTAGTCAAATAGATGGCATGATTCAATTAAATGAAAGTTACTGGTCTCACTAAAGGAATGAGTGTCTGAAATGGAAGGGGTTATGATTCAAGAGGGTGAACTAATGGCTGAAATAGCAATTAAACATAATTTTATATAAGCAGTAAGAAACGTAATAGATCGTATAGTACTCAAAAATAAGGTAACTGGAGACTACTTCTTGATTTATTTTTTTGTTTCTTTCTAGGCCTAAAGGAGGAAAAATATATATTTGTTGACTAGCTAAATTGTTTGTAGTCTTAAATGGAACTATACTGTGATCAAAAAAACCCTGATGGGACCTGATGAGAACAGTCTATGTATGACATTTTATTTCTGTCTTCCTTTATTGAACTGTCTTGATTTGCATTTTCTTAATTTCTATTCTTACACCTACTAAAGAATTTAAACTTTGTAAGATATTCAGTATTGAAACAGTATGTACCATGAGAGTCCAAAATTAGGTTTTTCAGACTTTTAGGGGGAAAAAAAGAGAGCACAGCAATCTGTGACTTATGCCCTACCTCCGTTTTCCCCTTTTCTGTTATAAACTTTCTGCCCTGCCTTGGGGTTGTAAGGATAAAACTGCAGAAAGGGATTTTCAACATTGACATTTTTTAGAAGTTGAATTTGTCTGTATGTTCTTGCTTATTGAATAAACTTTTACATAAGGTCACACAGTGCACATGTTTATAGCAGAGAGAAAACTCATCTTGGATCATGTTAAGGTGTTGACACTGGTTGCAGTCTTGCACCTAAACATTTGCTCTCTGTTATGAGATGAAGCAGCTGCAATCAGAGTGAGTTTAGATCAGATATTAGAAAGAAATTCATCACTGTGAAGGTGGTGAGACACTGGTCCAGGTTGCCTAGAGTAGTTGTGGATGCCCCATCCCTGGAAGTGTTCGAGGCCAGGCTTGACGGGCCTTTGAACAACCTGTAGTGGAAACTGTCCCTTCCCATGGTAGAGGGTTGAAACAAGGTGATCTTTATGGACCCTTCCAACCCAAACCAGTCTATGAAACCCACACACTGTATTTTGTGGCAAAGGAGAGCTTCATATTATTCTGAAGTTGAAAAGAGCCTTTCTTTCTTAAATCAAACTGACAGTACTTGTGACAGGACTGTGTTGGAGACAGTGCTAGGAATATTCATCTTGTGAATGGATAATGAAATGAGGGAAAACTGAATAATCAGTTGTCAGCGAAATTTGTGTTCTGTAAAAGAAAATTCAGTGTCTAGAATTTCTTCCTTGGTTAGAACTTCATGTAAGGGGAAAAGCAATCTTAATATACTGAACTATAATGAAAATATGCAAAAATTTAAAATTCCTATTGAAATGCAGTGGATTTTTGTGAAAATACGTATAGTTTTGAATTGTAAGAGTGATTTTTTTTTGGTGATAATATATTGTTCCATGTGATAGTTAAAATTAAGAAGGTACTCAAACTATATCCGTCTTCTTCCAAACTGCATAAAGATATACACAAAACTCCAAGATCTGGCAGAAAAAAGTGTGTAGATTGATGAATGCAGTGAGCACTCACATCCCTTACGTAAACCCGTAAATCTGGTAGTATTAACCAATTCTCAAAATTAAGATGTATATTGAGATACTTGACTAAAACAACTTGAAAACGTTCATGTGATTTCAAGTTTTCCTTATATTCTAAGCAAAGAATGCTTTTATCTCATATATGAGCCATTATCTTATGTAAAAACTTGTGCCCTTTTTTTGCTAACACTTTCTGAAAATTTCTGTAATTCCTACTATCATCTAAAGAAAATGTGGCTTCAAAAATGGGTTTAATAATGAAGTGTTTATTCTGTGAACAATGTTTTGTTTTGTGGGTTTTTGGGTTTTTTTGTTTGTTTGTTTGTTTTGTTTTGTTGGGTTTTTGTGTGTTTGTTTTTTTTGTTTGTTTGTTTGGGTTTTTTTGTTCGTTTTGGTTTTGCTTGTTTGTTTGTTTTTTCCCCCTGTTTTTTAATAAATGCAAGTGTCCTTTTACTGTAGTTAGACTATTTGGTATAAGTGAGAGAGTTACTGCTGCACATTCCCAAGTGCCAGGATGCACCAGGATCTAGTAAACTTGTAAAGCAGGAATGTGGCACAGTGAATGAGATTCATCCCACATCCTCTTAGTAAGCTACATGGAGATCTCATCACTTAGGCACCCATGGATGCCTTTTTAGTCATTATCCAGTCATATGCAAAATCATGTGACCTTTTTGAGGTCTGTTTCAGATTACAATGAATAATTGTGCAAAGGAAGTAAGATAAAAAGTGGCTTAAAAGAAAGGTGACTGTGAAGGAATAGCAAGCAGACTCCCATTTTGCTTTGTGTTTGAGGAAAATTAAGAGAAAAAAGGAAAATTGATTTTTCTATTAATGGGCTTTCTATTTATGTCCTCAGTATAATTTCTCTGAGGAACTGGGTGTTCTTTCTTAAGCCCTTTGCCCCTTGTTTCCTTTATCTACCACTTTTCAGTTTACTTAAGCCATCTATTCTGATTTTCCTAGGTCTGCTCGGCTTGCAGAATCCCTTTTCATTTGTCTTCTCAGGAATATTTCCAACAGCATCATTAGTGTCAACATGAATAAACAAGTCTGATAATTTGTCAAATGGGGCTTGGCAGTGACGTCTCCCATGGTGGTCACGGATCTGGTTGCCATAGAGGTTCCTCCATTCCTTCCAGAAGGGAGTCATTTCATTTTCTGCTAAGGGCTGTGGCTCTGATCTCATCATCTTTAGGGCATATGGCTTTTCCTGCTTTACCACAGGTAGCAGTTATCCCTTGGACCTTCACCTGTCTGTGGCCACTGCTGTAAGCCTTCCTTCTACAGGGTTACACTGCCATGCACCACAGAAACAAGGTCCAGCTCTGATATGGCACAACTGCAAAAGTTTAAGCCCTCTGCTCTAAATGGGCAGTGACAGTCTCTGGGAGGAAGAAAGAAAAGATTAAAGACAAATAGTATCATTTAGAAGTTGTTGATAGTTCAAGGATTCAAGAGGGAAAACACCAGCATGGGAAAATGAAAAACCTTAAAGAAGAAATCAGGGAGGCTGGTCAGACTAGGAATGTATGCTGTAAGTTGTTGGCACCAAATCCTCTAAAATATAGGCAGTTTTGTTTTCCACATGGATATGGACTCCACAGTTGATGGCCAAGGCCAATCTAGCAGAAGAGATTTCTACTAGGGAGGTGTTTATGCTACAGACTTTTTAAATTCTTCTTAAAATCCATCCCACAAATCTCTTTTGGGAAATTCACAGTTTTGCCCCCTCCTATTTACTGGTTAGTTTACAGGTAAGAAAACCTTTAGTTTTTGCCAAGTAGTTCACTTTTTAGGTTATAGTAACTAATGAAAAGGAGACAACCTGTTCCAAAGGAATGAATATTTGACACCACTATCATTTGTCAATTTACATAAATTTGTTGTTGTTGGAATTGTGATTAATAATCCTACTATTGTTCCTGTTATATTACCCTGCTTTCAACATATCCTTAAATGGAAAAAAAAAAAAAAAAAAAGAGAAAATGCAGAAAAAGGGAGGGATGGAAACAACAAGTTCTGTTCCAATGACAGAGAATGAAAAAGAAAAAGTTTTTTAGGAGTCAGAATAAGTTGTATCTTCTGAAGGAATATTATGACATATGCAGTTCTCAAAGTTTTTACCATCATTCCAGTTATGGCATGTTTGGATTTAGCTCATGACACCATAAATTGAGAACAACATCAAAGTCAATGAAAATGAACAACTATAAAATGCCCCCTATTTGAGACATTTCAATTGGAGTCTAACTATTAAATCATCTCTATTTCAACAGAGATAAGATTAGAGAAGAAAATTACCAAATTATATCTTGAGTATTTTCTTCTGTTGCAGCTGAAGTCTGTGATGAAACAAAAACCAGGTAAACAGTGATTTTATACTCTGGATTTACTACTTTTCCCTGCCAAAGCTGTTTTATTCATAGATTTTGTATTCTTTGTTGTCAAATATAGTTATTCTCATAAACTATCATATTGAGTACTATGAATTCATTGTAGCCTGATTTTCTAATATGAAGCTTAAAGTTGACCTTATATCTCACTGAAGAATATTCCATCAAGAATATATACTCACTTGTTGTTTTCTCCATCTGAGACACCAGAGTATCTTTTTACTATTTTCTCTATTTTATGAGAGATCAGTGTATGTATACCTAGTGTGGAGGTTGAAGAATAACTCCCAGTATCCTCAGTTCATCTGCTCTCTTCATGGGACCTGAATGAATTAGAGACTACTGGCTAAAGAAAGAAGTGTGATCAACTGTAGACAAGCTCTTGTTGTGACTAACTTCCACCAAGACCAGAAGAAAGTCTGCTTGAGAGTCACTGCTAGCTATTGTGCCAGTTATGCTTCTGTCACAGTTCCTAGAGCATAGAATGGCTGAAACTTGAGTGCAACTGTGACAACTTTTAGGGTCCTTTCACTTTAACAGAATTGTTGTAATTTATGCAGGTGAGAACTAGTCTTTTTGAGGGTCAATCTGCCTTTGGTATTCCTAGGAAATCAAGTTCATGTGTTTTTAACACGTAGTAGCTTTGACATTTTTATCCTGTCTACTGAGTTATAGAAGTACTTTTGCTAATGATAAATAAATATGCTCCTCACAGTTAAAGTATACTAAGGTGAAGAAAATTATGTGCCAGTCATACACAAAAATCTGTATTGAAAGAAGGAACAGATATCAAGTTTTCCAGAGTAAGCATGAGTTTGTAATGGCTACAGCGCTTACATAATTTCCATACTTGCTACTTGAAAATGAGGAACTGTGTCCTTTGCATGCATGTAGTTCTAGTGAATTAACAGTGTGTATCTATTATACTTTTAGTATGCAGTAAAGTCATCTTCTTGAATATTTAGCTTCCATTTTCTATCAAGGTTGATGCCAATTTAAAGGCTAATGCTGACAAGACCTGACAGGATAATGAGAACAGCAGTGAGTACATGAAAATGTCACCACAAACTAGTTTAATGTAAAGATTATCAAGAAATGCCATCTCTTCAAGATGAGCAAAACCAAAGAGACTTTGATGCAGTGCACACAGGATAACAGATTTTTAATTTTAAAGTAGTAAATATGTCTGCTGGATGAATAAAGGGCTACTGAAAAGTTATGAAGTGGTTATACAAGATAAATACATAGGACTGAATTAGAAAAACAACAGGCTGGTTAAAAAGAAAGAAAGAAAATTCCCCATTTTTTAATTCAGCAGGAAAATTTGTTAAACCATTTGTTGTGATAATTTTGGTGTAGTCTGATCTAGAAAAGAAGGATGTCTCTAAAATGTTAAAATTTTATAGCTATTATAATTGGCATAGCAGCAAAAAAAAGGAGGAAGGAGAGAATTTTAGGTTCAGTTATTCTCAGGAAGGCAATAATATTATGTTTTCATTATATGTTTCTAGGATTTTCTATATTTACATATTTAACTAGTTAAAATGGGAAAATTGTAAGCCGCATTTTAGGATTTACATTACCTAATTCAACAACTGGTTCCTTAGATAAGATTTAGCAGAAGACTACATTTTATATTAGCTTCACTGTAACAAAAATAAAAAATACATCCAATGCCAAATTTCTATAATAAAAATGGTATTTAAAAACAGAGCAGAGTTGGAGAACAAAAATACAAACGAAATAATAAAAATGGGGCATTTTGTGTAAATAATCTGAAAAATGAACAGAAGAATTTTACCTGATGATAGCCCACATTGATGTTCTGAGTGAATAAATTTAAGGAAGATGTCTTTGCTGATGTTTGCTGAAGAAGTTTTCAACTGCAAAACTTCTAGGAAAAATGTACTGAAAGCTCAGAGTCCTGATCATGAGGATCACAACAAAGTCTAGGCCCAATGGCTGGGAATAGAACTGCAGTAGGTTCAAACTGCAAATAACAGCTCTGTGCATAATTAACACCTGGAAACATTTATTGAGAGATGCACTACATTAGCATAAGAAATCATTAGATTAACATGGTCTAGGCTTTTAATAAGAAGTTACAGAAAGACAGTTTCTATTAAATCAGTGGATTTTAAAATTAGCCATAATTTGGACCATATACCTTAAGACAGTTATTTTCATGCATCTTTATCCACAGAGACTACTTATGCAGTGCATTTAATAAATTTCACCTTTTTGTAATAAGAAGTTTGAAACAACAACAAAATTACCAGCATTTGATCAGCTCACCCCACACTTCTGACTTTTGAATATCACTCTGTAAGATTACAGAATAAACAGAAGTCTTTTTCTTGCAATTAACTACACCGTGAATTTAGCGTTCTGTAAGAAACCCTATGTGACAAGAGTTATCCATAAGCCAGCAATGAATTAATAATGTATTGTGTTCTTGGCAATTGCTTACGAATCATTCTGTGCTAATATTAAATCCAGCATTTTTGAAAACTTATGGCAGCTCTTGTGAGAAATGAACTTTTGTAAATGAGTGTTCATGCAGGCTTTCCCAATTATTTTTGTCTCTAAGAATTAATGGGCGTGAAACTTTTATATCAATTTTTTTCAGGTAGATATTTTTTAAAGTGACACTGTTAAAATGGCACAGTCCTGGACACGCAAACATGTCCCATGTATATACGTACAGTTTAGAGCTGACTGTACAGTTTTAGCACTGGCTGACTTCAGTGGTGCTTGTCTTGGCTTACTCAGGGATCCATTCACTGCTGTTTGTTGCAAGCTTTGAGAAGCGGATCCACAAAACCGCTGTTCAACATACAGGCCACCACCCCCTGTAAGAAGTGTCACTATTACAGATTAGCTAAAAAACTGGCATTTCCAAGAATATGAGCCCATAATTGTGAGCTACAGGGAGTGACTTTCTTGGAGTGCAAAACCCATGTTTTTTTCCTGTTGAAATTAAAGAATCATAGAATAGAAGAGACCTTAAAGATCATTTAGTTCCAACCTCTCTGCCATTGGCAGGGGTGCCTTTCACCAGACCAGGCTACTCGAAGTCCCATCCAACTTGGTCTTGAACACTTCCAGGGATGGGACATCCACAACTTGTCTGGACAGACAATGCTAGTGTCTCATTACACTCACAGGAAAGAACTTCTTCCGAATATCTAATGTAAATCTGCTCTTTCAGTTTAAAGCCATTTCCCTATGTCCTATCACTACGTGCCCTTAACAGAAGTCCCTCTCCATTTCTCTTAAAGCTCCTTTAAGTACTAAAAAGATATTATAAGGTCTCCCTTGAGCTTTCTCTTCTGCAGGATGAACCATTCTACCTCTCTCAGACTATTTCATTAGGAAAGATGTTCCAATGTTCCAGCCACTGGTCATCTTTGTGGCTTTTCTCAACTCTTCCTGCAGCAGGTCCGTGTCCTTCTTATGTCATGGGCTCCAGAACTGGACTCAGTACTCCATACTGGGGTAGACGTGCACCTCTCTTGACCTGCTGACCATGCTTTTTCTGATTGAGCCAAGGCCTTTAATTTCAAATTAAAAGTGGGAAAGGAGAAAGCAGCGTCCACTGTCTGTGCATGAGTGATAGTCTTCTCCTTAAAGGTGAATTCAGACCCTGCTCAAGGGAGAATCAGACTTATTCTTAGCCTGCTGCAACACAGGCACAACTCTGTTGGATATCAATCTGCTGAGCCGACAGAAAACATCATTATACGGATGGTGGGAACAGCAGTGGTATAAGAAATTATATCAAAATAGACAGTACAGGGAAACTTGGGCACAATTTATTATGGGTTTGTGGCATTTTGGTTTGTCATTGTTTATCCAAGTATGGAGATGGAAAAAGACTGTGTAGACTGAATTTATCAACAACTGACTTGGGAAAAGAAGATTGAAAATATTTCATACTTTTAAATCAAGTGAGATATAATGATGTATTGCCTTCATTTTTGCTACATTTCACTATGAAATGTAGCTGTCATCTATATAACTTTAATCTATATAACTTTTCAGTACATTCATGATCTAACCTGTATTTTAGATAAAGTGATCACTTACCCAGAAATAAGCTAGTTATATATATAAGCATGTAACTTCTGGGTTCCTCTGTATTTATAAACATACTTACATTGCAACTTATGCATTTGAACTTCCCTTCTTTGCTGGAGTCCTGCAATTACTTGAATTATATCATTTGCCAATATGGTTATTGAAAGAGAAAATAATTGCTTTTCTTGTAGAGAAGAACAAACTGGAAATGTTGCAAGCAAAGTGTTTCTTATTATAAATATTAAATCATATTCTTGTTTCCGAGGTAGAAAAACATGATAGTATTTAATCATACCCCAATACTGAATATATGGTTTGTATATTGAACAAATTAAACTCAAAAGTCTCAGGTAACACCAAATTTTGTGACCTGTTCTTCAGCAGACTAGAAAATCTTAGCTATACATCTGTATTTAACGTAACGTAAAAGATGCAAGATAAATAGAAAGATGAAATACTCAGCTCAAGGGGGAATCTTTTACAAGGAACACAGGGCCTCAGAAATTGAAATTTTGTACACTGTTTCTCATGGAATAATGCTGCCAATCTATCTACTGTCACCAAAATTATTGTCTGTTTCACTTGAATATGTTTAAAAGACAGTCCAGAGCATCACTGAGCATGTATGTTCATGGTAAAGGCATTAAATGCAAACATGCTAATTACTGGCAAAGGGAAGCATCTATGGTATCAGTAGTAGCTCCCATTAAGTTTTCTTTATTTATGAAATTCAAGAAAAGATCAGTTTGAAGTTCTAGATATGTCTCACAGATCAGAAATTTCATTGAAATTGCCAAAATTCAATGGAATTTAAAGATTTAAGAACAAATTGAAAGTATCTAAATCAATGGTACATTCTCAACTGTTTAGACAATCCTACTGAGTTACGGTTTCCTGGATGATATCATCCCAGAGGCAGCTCTGATAGTGGATTTTTTTTATTTTTTTATTTTTAAGAAGGGCTGAAGTTACAGTGCTGACCTGCAAAACTTTAAAACATTAATGAATAATGCAAAAGATGGTGCAGAAAGTAAAACTCAGCACTTGTCATCCCTCAGTGAAGGCATATCATTTGGTTACACTTTTTTTGCCCTGAAGACCATGACTGTGATGAACACAGAAACATGTTTTCCATCATTCAAACCCTCTTCTTTTGTTTCAAATTCACAGTGCTTATATAAACTGAATAATCTACTAGAAATATTGATTATAGGAACCGGACATCTGTGAAGAGGGAAAAACTCCAAGTGTTCTAACAATTGCTCTCATTTGCAGCTTGGAAAAGAAAGCAATGTTTCCAAAACTGGCTCTTGTAAATGTAAAGTCCTCTGTGTCTCTGTCTCTCACACATCTTCCTGTATCCCACTAGGACATGACTTTTTGAGACAATTAACAATTTATTAGGCATGTACAGTCAGTCCTGATTTGTTTGTCTGGTATGTACATTATGCCTGTATTGGTGTCTCGTAAATCAGACCTACAGCTCATATTTACCTCAGTCCTCCAAAACTCTGCTGGTAGCTCTTCCCTATATGCATGACAATTGCCTGTACATGTTAGTAACTTGTAGATGACTGTTGCTCCTTAAATTGTAGGAGCTCCGAAGGCTGCAAGATTTTGAGCATGTCAGCATGGCCTGCTTTCCGAGTATGAATTACATGCCAAGCAGAAAGCAGGGAGAGGAAAAGAAATAAACTATATAAATTCATCAATCATGGATCTCAGCAGAGCTTGGTGGGAGAGGGAAGGGGCTTGTTAGTTAATCTAGCAATTAGGCAAGAGCCACCCCATAGTAAACAATTGTTCTCTAAGCTGGATGAAGTCCTCTGCCCAGTCTTGCCAGTTCTGGCAAAGAACAGACTTTTCATCAGAGAGAGACTGTGTTTAGCTGACCTCTGCAGTAGTAAAATGCCTATAAAAGGAAAAACATTTTGTATTTCTCTGAGTCCTTGTGTGTAGAATAGCTTTCTGTCTGTGGTAAAGGAAACAGGCTCACCATTCTGGAGGGGATGAAAAGGAAGGGGGGTAAATGAGTGGTTTTGTTACTATCATCATCTGGAGCAAGACATGTCACTCATAGGAACTTCATCTTGATACCTGTTACGGTTATTCAACTCATTTTGCATGGCCTCCTCCATCCAGGCTGCTACAGACCACAGCAGCAGAGAGAGAAACTGCTTGTTTTAGAAAAGGGCTGAATTTTTTTTATTCATCTGATATTTGAAATGCATAATTACATCTACATTTGTATTCTAAATGGAGTAGAGAAATATTTTGAGGGCTGTGTCATGAAATGCCATGATATAGTACAGGACACACACGTTTATATCTGTCGTCCTTAACGCTTGTGTTTCCTAATGCCTAGTGAGGGACTGAAAAAAAAATGTTATTGCCCCCGAAGAGCCATTGGGGTCAAATAACAGACATCCCAGGCCTTCAGAGCACTAGGGGATAACATTTCAAGAGAAATAAAACATAGTGAGACTGAAATGAATCATTGCATGTATGTCCCCAAAAAAGGTGTTTTTCTATCAAGTTCCTGTCATGTCCTGTCTGGAGTTTAGCTTCATTGATTGCTTTGAGATATGTGGTTTGCAGGGAAAACATACTAGAAATACGTGCTGATTCCAGAGAAGAGGATTTCACAGACACTGATCTTGCCTCACGAGGTGCTCAGCTGTCAGCAGCTTGGCTTGTCAGAGTGGGAGCAGCTTGGTGTGACTGCCTGCTGGCTCTCAGAGGAGGCTTTTCATTTCCAGGAGAATGGGAGTGGCGGACTAATGTTTAACTGAGCATTAGTCACACTGCAAAGGAATTTCTAAGGCTGTGCACTAAACAGACTAGCAACCTGCAAAACCACATTTCCACAAAGCAAAAATGGCCAACAGAAGGGCTGACTCCAATGCATAGCTTTTTTTTCCCCCCTAATCATTACTTTCTAAGGATAATTATGTTTACTTGTGATGATATTTCTACTGTTGCCCAGATATAGCCCATATATGTGTAACTCCAGACTTGATATGAGAAAACAAACCACTTTTAGTAAGGCTTACATGGAAAATTGAGGTCATGTGTCTCAGTTGAAATGTAATTACTGTATAGCCCTGCTTCTGGAGAAGTCAGTTGAACATAATCATACAATTTAGGTAATGTTCTGGGATTATGAAGTTATTGGCAAACAGATTCAAGGTGAAGCTACACCAGTGCAGAGTAGGGTGGGATAATCCCCTCCCTCGACTGACTGGCGATGCTGTGTCTGATGCCCCCCAGGACATAGTTGGCCCTCTTGGCTGCCAGGGCACGATGACTCGCCCCCAGGTGCCTTTCCATTGCACTGCTTTCCAGCATCTTATTCCCCAGTCTGTACAAAGATCCAAGGTTCTTCCATCTGAAGTGCAGAATCCAGCATTTTCCGTTGTTGAACTTGATATGATTGGTGATTGCCCTGTCCTCTAATTTGTCAAGGTCACCCTACAAGGTCTCCCTTCCTTCGAGGGAGTCAACACCTCCTCCCAGATTTGTGTCATCTGCAAATTTGCTCAATATCCCTTCCAGTCCTGTGTCCAAGTGATTTATGAAAATTAAATTAAGTATAATTGTTTTATTTGGACCATCATATTCCATTAGTGTTCCAGATCACTCTTCCTATATATGACATTGCTGGTCATTAGGAGAACACAGAAAGGCAGATGAATGTTTTATCCCTGAAGCCTAAGGATAAAATAAGGACAACTGACTGAATTCAATGCTCCGCATAAACAAGAAAAGATTTGAGGAAACACAATCTTAATGGTTATTATTAAAATTATTATTTTCTGTATTTAAATATTAGGTTATGTTCAGTGAATTCAATGGTTTTAATGTTTATTAATTACGTATGATGTTGATGCTTTGTCCAGAACTACCTCTCTCTTTCTCTTTCTCTCTCTCTCTCTCTCCCTTTCTTTCTCTGCCTTTTTTGTTGTTGTTGAGTTGTTTAGAGTTGGGTTTTTTTTAGTAGAAGGATTGAATTACTAGCATTATATTAAGATAGTGCGTTTGGCTTTTCTGAATATCTTCTTAACTGTTAAGTCACTTATCAAAAGACAACACTTGACAGCCTGCCACTGGGTTAAGTGGTCAGTAATCAATTGATATGTGACAAGCAGCAATACTACTAATGGGCCATAATTTAAAAGGTTTTCAATACAATGACCATTTTAGACTGGCTTTCCTTGTAACAGTTGTTGATCCTCATCTATGAGAAGGTTTTTGTTTGATTATTGGGCTGGTTTTTAACAATTAAATGAAGAGCACCCTAAGCAGAAAGTGACTAACTTTCCTAATTTCCAAATCAGAAGACCCGGAATTTCTCAAATATTCCAAAAATGTAAAAACCCAATCTTGTGGTTTAGGAATAGTATTTCCCAATTTAGTGTTCCCACTGAAACACTCCAAACCATTTAACACTCCTTAACTCCCTCTCTGCTTCCCTCTCTCACCCTGTGGCAGGTTGCAGACACTTTGAGGCACAAAAGGGTTGAGATAAGAACAATTTACTGGAAACAGCAATGAAATAAGACAAGAAACAGTAACAGGGACAGTACTGATGACATGATTCACACTTGATTGTTCACACCCTCATGGAAGACCCCTGACAATACTGGACAGCTCCCTCTGCCAGACTGCCTGACCTGGAAGGGAACCCTTCTGCCTTGCTGGAAAATTATGTGAGTTGGTATAGAATAATCTCCAAGTTCTAGCCATACCTGCTCCTGGCTACTGTAAAACTAACCCTGCCCTGGCCAGAACCAGGAGAACCAATAATTTATTTTATGTCTTCCATGAATAGCTTGGGATGAGTAGAGGCAGTGGAGTAATTTTTTTTTTAGTAGGGGATGACTTTAAATAAATAATACTTTCTCATTACTTTTTTTTTTTTCAATTACATTGATCAATAACCCCAGAATTTTGCATATAACTTTTCAGAAATCTTCCATCCAGCAGTACTTCTCAAGGGGTCTTGTCTGTTTTATGTAAGAAAAGGGTAAAGGGTGATCAAGCTTTGGAGCAAGCTCCCCAGGGAAGTGGTGGAATCACCATACCTGTAGATATGGCAACTGCAGACATGGTTTAGTGGTGAACATGGCAGTGCTGGTTTAAGAGTTTGACTCAGTGATCTTTTCTAACATAAACAATGCTATGATTCTATGTAGTTTTTCATTGCAGGGAAGGTAAAACAAAGTTTATTTTCCCCTTTAATCTCTGCTAAATGATTTATCACACACAGGGTATAAACAGGAAAAAAAATTATATTGCACATGGTGAAATTGCAGTCTTAGGGTGGCAAATGGCAAGACTTCTGTTTATTGTAATGGATGATTTTTAATGGCTGCCAGGCTTCTGATGATTTTTTTTTTTTTTTCGTTCAAAAAGTCATCCCAATCCCTTGTCAGTAGCAGGATATGTAGGTGAGCATGCACTGCAAATATCTATAATGTTTTTTCCTACTGTCAGTGAAAACAGAGACTATGTTTCCTTATGCAAATACACATATGTATTCTCCCTCAGCATCTAGAATAGTTAAGGGCAAAAGCAGAAGAAGAGCTAATTTTTATAGTATTGTGATGATCATTGCCTCTGCCACCCACCTTTTCTCCCCATTAAGAGCAGCAATAGCCCATATTGCTGTTACAGACAGATGTTTCACCCTGTGTTATATTGTTAGCTAGCCAAGAAGAGAGAGAATTTATGTCTCCAGTCAGTCATTGTCAGGACCCAGGGTGCATCCTTTTCCTAGGAGTGTCTCTGGCAGCACTAGGGAGTTGAGAAGAGTTGAGTACAGCTCCTCCCAGACATGAACCACTGTGGGGCAGGACAGAAATCATGGCACAATGCTCCTCTCCTGTGGAAAGTGCTTTTAAGCTGAAGTGATGCAGTGAGCAGGATCCAGCTGTGCAGCAGCTGTGCCTGCACCCAGCCTCCTGCATTCTTGATGTTGATCCCAACATGCTGCCCTGGCTCCCCAAGACCTGCCTCAACATTGCAGGCTGGATAGGACATCACTGGTCAGCGTGTAAGCTCAGTCTCTGTCTCTGGGCCTGATCTTGAGCCAGACTTGCTGGTTCCCATGCAGTTTATTGTTTGTGAGGTGGCCTGAGTGCCAGAGAGGCTGTCTCTGCTGTGCTACGTCGTTGCAGCCCCCAAAAGCCTCAGGAAAAAAAGAGGCAGAGTCCTAGGAAAGAGTTACTGTAGTCATTAGAGGGAGGGACCCCATCTGGGGCCAGGTAAAACTTGGTATATTGCCACTGCTGAGTGGATGATGTTTGTCGGGTAAGTACCATTAAGGTGGTAAACAAAACCAAACTCAGTCCCTCCTACCTGTCCTTATTCAGTGTCAGGGGCCAGCTGGGTGGCACAGAGCACGTTAAACAGCTGACAATAAGACACCTGCTTCTTTAAGATCCAACAGCTTTGGTTGGTCTCCAGGTGGCATTTGCAGCGCTTGCATGGTACAAGGAGTAGGAAAGAAACACCATAGTCCTTAGGAGAGAGGCTGGCAAGTATTACTGTGATGAAGCATCTCTCATTGGGCCGTTTTCCTTCTGTCTTCCTTCCTCCTACCCTTGCCCTCTCAGCATGTTTGGCATTTGCAAGTTTGAGTTGAGCTGCTGGCTAATGGCTTGCAGAGCCTCACTCAGAGGTAGAACATAAAGAGGTAGAAAAATGGGAATTTCAGAACTGTGTCAGTGCCTGTAGCAGGAGAATGTTACAGAGAGACATATCAGAGACAGAGATACTTCTGGGATTCAGTAAAAAAATAATTTAAATATTTAGCTTGGCTCGACTTAAAACAACATTTCTTCTCTTTGTTATAAACAACTCTGTTTAACTGTATATTTCTATTTCCATTGTAACGTAGACCAGGATATCTTCACACAGGTTATGATCGTTGCTGAATGCAGGTGTTTCAAGGATATATTCTTGCCAGTTGTATATAGGCTCTTAGGAGCCTGAATCATTTTAATCTCTCAAATGGAATGATCACAGGAGCTGCTCTTTCTGTGTGCACAGGTGAGGATGACTAGCACAGCTCTGATTTTCTTACAGGGTTGGATAAAACAGTTTAGAAGCAAGAGCTAACCTACCACAGTTTTCAGTATGGTATATGAAAAAATCATCAATTTTGGATTTCTTTGATAGTCATTCTGTAAATTAGCTGCTGATGAATTGAACATGAGTAGATGGCTCAGGGTACAATGCATTACAGCTGCTCTAAGATAAACTATCCATGTTCATGGCTTAAAGACTGGATCTGGGGATCTATTTCAGAGCTCCATATATGGCCTCAAAAGTGCTCATGTCAGAATTATTCCAGTTCAGTGGAAAGAGCTAGAGGGGAGAGGAATTTTAATAATGCACACTGTGGGAGCTGGATTTTTAGTTATTTTTTTTGTATAACCTGTGCTGTTTGCTTACATTCTCAAGTTACCCTGTTAAAACAGGGTCTTTCCATTTTTCTTTTCTGTTCATAGTTGGCAGCTATTGGATCAAATATGCTACATTTAGAGAGTAATAGACAGGATGATGGCTGGCTGTTGCCTCAGTCCACACAAAATACTTGTCTTCCCTGTCATATTTTGATTTTATGGCATATAAGATCTATGCTGTTAATTCTCATTCTGCTATCAAATAGTTGAGGAAGTTACAGAATCACAGAATATGCTGAGTTAGAAGGAACCCACAAGGATAGTTGAGTGCAACCCTTAGCCCTGCACAGGACCATCCCCAAAAATCACAGCATTTGCCTGAGAGTATCATCCAAACACGTCTTGAACTTTGTCAGGCTTGATGCTGTGACTACTTCCCTGGGGAGCCTGTTCCAGTGCCTCTTTCTGGGGAAAGAACCTTTTCTTGATATCCAACATAAACCTCCCCTGACACAACTTCAGCCCATTCCCTTAGGTCCTGTCACTGGTCACCACAGAGATGGTGTCTCTGTGGCAGACACAGATCAGTGTCTGCCACTCCTCTTCCCTTCAGGAGGAAGTTGTAACTGCAATGAGGTCTCCCCTCAGTCTCCTCTTCTGACCAGACTAAGTGACTTCAGTCGCTCCTCATGCGGCTTCCCCTTCACCATCTTCATTGCCCTCCTTTGGGCACTCTAACAGATTAATGTCTTTCTTATATTGTGCCCAAAACTGCACGCAATATTCAAGGTGAGACCACACCAGTGCACGGTAGAATGATTGGACACTGGCTGGCAATGCTGTGCCTGATGCCCACCAGGACGTGGTTGGCCCTTCTGGCTGCCAGGGCACTTCTGACTCATTCAACCTGCCATTGACCAGGATCCCCATGGTCCTTTCCATTGCACTGCTTTCCAGCATCTCATTCCCTAGTCTGTCCAAACATCCAGGATCGTCCCATCCCAGGAGCAGAATCCAGCACTTGCATTTGTTGAACTTCATGGGGTTTGTGATTGCCAATTCCTCTAATTTGTTGAGGTCTCTCTGCAGGGCCTCCCTGCCTTGTGAGAGAGTCAACTGCTCCTCTGAGTTCTGTGTCATCTGCAAACTTGCTCAGTATCCCTTCCAGTCCTGCATCCAAGTCATTTATGAAGATGGTGAAGACACAGAGCCCAAGAAGGAGCCCTGTGGAACCCCACTGGTGACAGGTCTCCAGTCTGACATTACCCCATTCACTATTACCCTCTGTGCTCGACCCTTGAGCCAATTGCTCACCCACCACATGCTGTGTTTAAGCAGCTGTGCTGGACATTTTGCCCAGAAGGATCCTGTGAGAGACAATATAGAAAGCTTTACTGAAATCCATGAAGATTACATCAACTGACTTCCCTTGATCAGACGGGTGAGTTACCTTGTCATAAAAGGAAATCAGATTTGATAAGCAGGACTTTTATGAAGCTGTGCTGACTGTGACCAAAGGAAGCACTGTCCTTCAGGTGTTTTCCAATACTTCCCAGTATAATCTTCTTCATAACTTTACCAGGCACTGAAGTTTTGAAATATTTATGTCAAATGTCCATCTTTCACAGCTAGTTACCTGTCTTTGTAAGCAAAAAAATATTTTTTTCCTTTCCAGTGAAAAGTTATATTCATTATTCCTGCTTTCTTCCTTAAAAAAATATAATTTTCATCCCCTGTTTCCAAACTCTTACATAGAATTTAGTAAAACAACCTGACTGGTTAGACTGCAAAATTTTCACAACTTATGTTGTAGCATCTGCTGTGAGAAACAATGATCAAAATAAAGTAGCCTGCTATAATAAAGCTTAGGCCTGTTTAGCCTTCAAACCAATTGATGCCTTTTGGAACAAGAGTGCATGAATTTTCATCTGACACTTGCTTAAAATGCAAATTGATCCACAGAAAACAAGACTGAAAAATATTGACAGAATTTTTTGCCTTATCAAAATATCTTGACAGAGAAGTTCATGACAGATAAATAATAATTAATAAAAAGACCACACACACCATAGCATTGATTGATCTGATGACAGTCAGGTACTCTGAGTTGTGAAGGATCTGTGCATTAGCAACTCCTTTTTATAGAGCAATAATATTTGGAGTTGTTAAAACAAAGTTAGCTGCAAATGACACCTCAAAAGAAAAGTTGAGTAAGACTATGTTTAAATCCTGTAGAATGACCTTGAAAATCAGTGTGAATTATAAGCATTGCGATGGTCACACAGGCTCATCTTCTAACACTTTTCTTTCAGTTTAAAGCCAACTTAAGTTACATGGAAATAGAGGTATTTCAAGATTCTTGAACACTGGCTTATTATGTGCCAGGAAGGTAGATGTGGCTTTCAAGGAAGAGCCTCTCATTAAAATCCCCTCATTAAAATTCGCTCACCTGTCTTTCTGCTCTGACTAGGAATGAAAAGAACAGATAGTGCAATCCATACCCTGTCTTACCTAATATATATGTATATCTACTAATCCATAGACAACCCTATGCCCCTGTACTACATCTGAATTGATGAGCACTATACCTGGCCCTATACCTCTGTTCCTTTTCTTGCTCTATTCTCAATTTCTTTCCTTAACAGAGATTTTACTGCTATTGCTTGTTGTGATGCCTGTACTGTCAATCAAAATAACCTAATCACGTTGCAGTCCTGACCTGCAAAACTCTCATCTCTTTCACACATTCTTCCTTTAAACTCATTTCTTCCCAGTATTAGCCTCAACAATAGATATACACAGCATATCCTAGCTGATGTTCCATTTTTTGTGCTAGGTTATCAGTATGCATCTGTGACAGGTCATAGGACTTTGGAAAGCACTATGTGGTCTTAAAATACCATATGAATGTTAGTGCTAACATGAAATCTCATCTTATTATGTAAAAAGCACTGACTGCGTGATTCATTTTTTCTCCTGCTCACACAGGCTGTTTACAGCCTAAATGCCACCACAGCAGTCATAATTCTTCCAGTACCATATCCAGAAATGACTGACCAGAGGAAGATCCCAGGTATATGCTCTTATTACTTTATCTTGTGCATAAATTAATTCTCTTTTGTTCTATCTTCATTACTGCTACTTAGAACGCATCCATGCTGTCTCTGACCTCATTTCCTAATTAACTCCTGCCTGACCGTGTAACCATCTTCAACCACTGCTCCCTTATCTTTCTTTGCTTCCCAAGAACTACACTGATACTCTGCAAAATGGCAGTCGTTGTCCATATTTTGCACACACCTTCAACATTTCTTATTTCCTCAAGGTTCTCAGAGGGCACAAGGGAACCCTACGCCGTTGATAACCATAGTCTGACTGTTTTCTCACTCTCAACCTTGTCTTACCCAGCATTTGAATCTTATCTTGCACTTCTTTACCCATGCATGCCATAGATACAATGAGAGTTTTACCATTCCAAGGGAGTTTCTCACTTTTGTCACCACAGTGAGCATAGCTTTTGACTTGGTTTGAAGGGCATAACTCAGATTATGTGTAAGTGTTCGCAGTGGAGATGACCACACGTGAGATAAATGCCTCAGCTCCCATGGTAGATGCTGGACATTTCTCAGCTTGTCCACTGAGTTGAGAAAATTTTTCATCTGGAGTAGGAACTTACACATGGTCATGTGTATGATTTCCCAGGTTTTGTTGACTTTATTGATTTAGCAGAAGTAGGAATGATTAGTCTTGCAATCTGAATGGACAACTAAATTGGTTTTAACTGGAGTGGAAAAATCACAAATAGTTTACTGTATGCACATTTGAGAAGTCCACAGGCAGGATGGATGCTTATTTTACTTCACCTACTAGGTTCCAGGCTAATGGTGGATTAGCTGACAGTATGTGAAATTGCTGTTGTGATATCCTGAGCTAGGCCAACTCCTCTGAGCTCCAACATTTTATGTATCTGTACTGATTTGATTTGTGCGATCTTAAGTTCTGGCAAGTGCACTGGAGGTGATTTGCGCTTTGCTGAGGACCTGAACTACAACTTGAATTGCTTATAGCTCTCTTACAGCATGGGGGACTCGATATTTGCCATCTGAGAAACTTACATTACATTTCGCATAAAGACTGTCTTTCCAAACAGACAGCCCTGACAGACATTGTTGACGTAGGGTTACAATTGTCTGGCTGACTCACAGTTAACAGATCTGCCAAACAGCATATTTTTAGTGCAAAATGCTTATACTCTCTAATCTAGAAATAGATTTTATTGTCTTTCAAGTTATTAATATCTCAAAAGAAGCCCAACCACTGGGAGAAATCTACCTCTCTATACTGAAAATAACAACCCTTAGGACTACTATAAATCTGAAGGTGTTTTACTGGCCCCTGCATAGGGTAGAATACAATATATTTTGGTATTCTCAGGACTAGGAAAATAAGATACACTTCAGAAGTATTAACTAATGTTTGTTACTACTCTTTTTTTCTTTAAATACTCTTGGAGCCAATGTTAGGCAAGGACTGTATTAATAATATTTAGGTAGTATTGAATTCCCTTAGTCTGAACAGGGCTTTAGAGAAAAACAATATTAAGAAGCCTTTACATGAGCAGTAGAATATCTGAAGATTGTTTGCTATATATTCATGTGTAGTAGCTGTCTTTGTTGTTGTCTAATACTGTCACCACTCATAATTGACCTGTTTGGACAGCTTGGGATCCTTGTGATCAATATAAGACGTGGAGAGATCTCCTACAGCTGGACTTTTTTCTCTGCCAAGAAACACATAGTCCTTTTCTGTGCAGTTATCTGTACTCATTAAACTTGCAAGAACTGTGAGACCTTTAGCACAGTGTCAGTTTTGGCTGAAACAGTGTAGGCACACAGGCACACACACAGAGTGAAAAAGGATGATGGTCTAACCCTTGTTTCTTCTGTAAAGCAGCCTAAAAAGACTCATAGAATCATAGAGTGGTTTAGGTTGGAAAAGACCTCTAAGACCGTAGAAACCAACTGTTAACTAAGCACTACCAAGTCCAACACTAAACCATGTCCCTTGGTGCCATATATTACCTGGAAACAACCTCTCCCTTAAACAGGCACCCCAAATATTGCTTTTCTAATGAATGGTTCAACGCACTTACAGAAACTACTGCTCAGAAGTGGCTGACAGGATTCACTCCTTATGACTGTTTGATCTTATTTAGTCATGTTTTGCTATATGCAATTACAAGAAACAGAAAGTGGATGCAATACACAGAACTATCCCCCGATGAATGTCAGTGATACCTCAGCCCATGGAGCAGGGGAACATAAAGAAGAAAAATGAGCCCTTTCACATGTCCAGAAGGATGGGTGAGTGAGCAGGAGTCACCATCCCTGGAAGTATTTAAATGATGTGGAGATGTGGCACTGAGGGACATGTTTTTGCAGTGGACTTGGTAGTGTTGGGTTTATGGTTGGACTTGAACATACTGTTTTTTCCCAGTCTAAATAATTCTATGATTCTATGATCTGTAATTGGTTCTCCCTCAGGCAGAGGAGGTTATTGAATCTGAGCCTTCTGGTGTTTGGAGAGAGTTACTCTAATAATTGGGAAATTGCACAGGAGCAGCACATGACTATTCTTACGCAATGAGGTTCTGTAGATTAGATATTTGTAAAGATGTTGGGCTAGATTCTTGTTTTGCTTTCTGGTTTGCACCTTTCACGGGTTATAATGAAAGAAGTCCTAAACATTACACCCAGTGAGGAGTTGACCATGACACAGTTGCTGAACTGCCTGGGAGAGTTTTTAGGGAGGAACTTTAGTGAATTTTACTGGATAAAAAATAGTATCTGTAGTGTTAGAGAATCAAATACTTTGATTAACACATCTTAATTCCAGTTCAGCCCCAGTTAAGGCAGCATTGTGAATAAAATCTCTTTTTTTTTTTTTTTTTTTTTTAATGCAAAATAGTCCTATATGCAACTACATTATAAATGTCTTCTTAACTTGGGAATTCCAACCATGTTGTTGTACAAGATGAAAATGTTATTTCTAATAACTTATATACCCTGTCATCATCACACTGACACTCTTAACAGATGACAGAAGACAGTTTTTTATGAAGATAGCACTGTGTTTTGCAGAATCCAGACCTTCTTGTACCAAATTATACCCTCAAAAATTGTACAATAATAAATGTTGCACTCCTTCAGTTCTGGATGAATACTTTAGGCTACAGTACAAAGCAGCCACTGTACAATTTTCAAAAAATTACTGTATGAATTTGTTAATTACGAACTCAGCACCCATAATATTCTATGGCAAGCATATATTTCTTTTGACATGAGAAGATTATTTCATATTTATGCATCAGGATTTTGTCTCTGGAGCTGAAGGAGTTCCCTTAAGTTTTATGAATTCAATTAGGATCATAATCCAGACAGAACTGGCTTTGGCAAAGCTTCCTCTGCTTTTTGTTCCTTATTTAGTAAATAGAACATGCAGAGTGTGGGGCCATTGCTATCTTCTCTGAAATCTTTGGCTTTAGTGTACTAAGCTGGAAATGAGATATATAGATCAAACAAACTCAGGGAAAATTAAATTAAAAAAAAAAAAAAGAACAAGAGAGAGTTGCTGCTTTTGGAAGCCAACTAATATTTCTTTTTTCAAGCCAAGAAACCCTGTCTGTTAATAGAAGCATTAAATGTCTGTTGGATCTTTGTGAAAAGCTTTACGTGCTAATTTGTTTTACAAAAAGTAAATCCTCAGCTTACATTATTTGTCTTCCTAGAAAAGGTAAGACTGAACAAACAGAGATAATGTTATATACACATAGAGAATCTTTCTGTGAACTTGGGTGTCTTTTACATCAGAAAGGTGATATATGGACTGAAGTCATGTCTGTAATGCATAGCACAGTGCAACATAGTTCAGGAATTAGAACTCTTGTAGCTGTTGCCTTCAGTTCTACGTGGGGTAAATTGCTCTACCAGATAAGTATTTCCTCATGCACATGGCTTAGATGCAGGGTCCTTACATCTGTCCTTTTACAGACCTAGCCCTGGTCCTTGCTGGCCTCCTCAGTTACCACTCCCTTGCATATTATTAAAACTAGTAATATGTGGCTCCCTATATATTTACAGCATGTGGAATTAGAAACTTTGATTGGACTTGAGCTGTATTAAATTTATGGACTCCCTACACTTTCCTCCTTCATCCTGTTTAGGGAAACGTACTGACACTGAGCTTGCTTTTTAGTGAGCTCTTTAGAAGTGGTCTGCAACATCCAGGGAATGCAGGTTGATGGTATAAAGCACAGAGGAAACAAGATCTGTTTCCCTGCTAATAATCCTGTGAAGAAAATGCACCATAACAATTTCAAGTGTCCTACTTTCGGATGGAATGTCAGAAAGAATTTTGCTACATTCAAAAAGACAAAAAAACCTTCAGACTATAAGGGAAGTCGTAAGTGTAGGATGGTCTTTCACATCATACACTTGAATATCCCATCTACAGAACATCTGCAAGTGCCCAGGATAAGTCTAGAAGGAATATTTCATTTAACTGAGGCTTGTATAATATTAATGTGCATAGCTATTCTAAAAATACATGTCTATAGGCAGTTCCATCCTGCATGGGAAATTTTTCCCAAAAGTTGAAGAAAAAGGGATTTGAAAAGATCCTATAACTTTACATGTAATCATGCTGGGAGCAAGCACATGCTAAAGGAATAGCGCAATGCTGCAGGCTTCTGATGGCAATAAATTCAGAAATTCCTGTAACATGAGCTGCAGTATTGGTCCCTTAGTAATGTTCTATTTTTGTTTCCTTTCCTAGCAGTTATGTATGTCTATACTGATCTGTCCTTAAAAAGTAGTTTTAAAATCATACAAAACAGAATTAAGCAGGTAGTAATTCAAAGGTCTTTTGAGTAATTTATAGATCAGACCGGCTGGCAGTTACAACTGTGAGGCAAAACTGTGTCTAGTCATTTAGTAAGACTTCTATGCACTAACTTATCATAAAATCTTAGAATCATGGAGTGGTTTTGGTTGGAAGGCACCTTAAGGATCATCTAGTTTCCACCCCTCTGCTACGGGCAGGGACACCTTCCACGAGATCAGGTTGCTCAAGAACCCATCCAACCTGGCCTGGAACACTTCCAGGAATAGGAAATCCACAACTTCTCTGCGCAACCTGTTCCAGTGCCTCACTATCCTCACAGTAAACAAGTTCTTGCTAATATCTAACCTAAATGTACCTTCTTTCAGCCTTTGCCCATTGCACTGTTATTACATGCCCTTGCAATAATCCATCTCCAGTCTTCTTGTAGACCACCTTTAGGTACTTAAATCAACCTTTTTAAACTAGAAGCCTAAAAGACAAAGAGATCAACTTTAAGAAACTTAAGTCCTGTTCCTGCTTATCAATCAGACTAGTACCAAAGCAGACTATTTAATGGGGAATGACTCATGATAAATCTCTAACAATTGACTTCACTTGCTTAGAAATATGGATATTGAGAGCTTGAAAGCCTGCAGACTGTCTGCATACTTTAAAAATTGAGTCACAGTCTCTGATATGACGATGGTATGTCATGAAATTTCAGACCTTGATCTGTTGCCTTGTGAATGCATGTCATTCTCTCCACCCCCTGAATATTAACTCCAAGATGCAAGCTAAGTATCTGTAGTGTGTGCCAGTTGAGTGAAGGGAAGAAGAAAAGGAGGATGCCTTCAGTTTTAGGATTTCTAATGCAGTTCTTGGTTTGCCTAATCTTTCTGCAACTCACTCTTTTCAAGGAATCAGATTCTTAGAGATGTTGTCTTCCTCGTCTCCATCTGAAATTTCTTCCATTGGTGGGAAATCACATTAAGAGAAAAAGTTCTGCCTTGAATTAAACTCTTTCTAAGTATTGTGAAATTCTGGCATCAGCATCTAGGATGTAAGTGCCACATTGGAAGAGTAAATACTTTTCTTTTATAAAGCACATGATTGCACCAGTCTTAGAGGTGTGAAGACTTTCAGGAAGCTGATCCTTACTGAAGCAGAACCAGCAGAATTTGCAGTCTTGCTTCCCTTTCAGGCAATTTAACATTTATGGTACATGTATTTAATTTTAAATATTGCAAATATAGTGAAACATAGGGGGACTAGAGGTCAACAGAGTGTTTACAGTCCTAAATCCTTTGAGATTTTCCATAAGGATGTATTTTAGCAATGCTATGAGTAAAATTCTCTGTTGAATCTGTGCCTAAATATATTTTGCATTGGCTAAAAAGAAGTATTTCATGGATGGATGTGAAGAAATACACTTAGAGATACTCAAGCCTTTCACTTTCCTGAGACTGAAATTCCAAAGTATGCGTACCTCTGATCATCTGATTAGAGTAGGCCTTGGTTCAGGCTTTGTGCAAAGTTAAGTTTCCTAGGAAAGACCTCTTAATAAACAATGGCAGAATGTTGACTAGATATGTCTTCTGCTGCTCTGTACTACTGTACTGATTTAAGCTCCTTTGAAAATACCATGCTAGGGAACTTAGGTGCCAATTTCCAATATTGATAAGGTCGGAGTGGACATGCCTTCCTGTAAACACTGCCATAAACTAGGAATCTACAAGGAGCCTTGAAGCTCCTTTGTAAAGATCAGCCTGCATCAGCCTCTGTAATTTAACTCTAGGTTTTCACTTGTGTTTTCTTATAGAACAATAAACATGGTGGTTATCCCATCTGCCTTAAGCCTATGTGTCTGTCTTAGTTCTTAAAATACACATGCTTTTCTATTTTTTACAAGATTATTTACCTTTGTTGTTCAGTGTAATGGATCTATGGGTAAAAGGTATCAAACTTCATGCTATCCAGTGGATGGGATTCCTCTTGTTTGACTGTACATATGCACAGCTGAAAATTTAAATATCTTCATTTGCTTAGACTGCCTTTACTGTATATAGGAAACAGAAGTATATTATTCTGTCTACTTCCATTGTACTTTTTAGGAAGAAATTGTTCACTCCTTTTAAGGGTTTCTTTCTTTCTGTTGTAGATAACTACACTGCCAGCTTAATTTTAGCATCCATCCTATGTGACATATGCATGGTTGTTCTTCCCTGACTCTTGATACAGTATCCTTTTTCCTTTTAATGATGGATTTTCTTCCTCTTGTCTCTGACAAGTGCCTTTTTTATTATTTACAGAGCTTGTCAAACATATTTTAATGTAATCTGTGGGGTCTTGTCAATAGGAAAGCACTTTGACTAGGACAGATTCTTATAAACAAACTAAACTGTGAGGTTCTTTCCAGCTGCCAACCACATGAAATTTCAGGTTCAAAAGCAACACTTTTATTTTTGAGAATGGTAAGAAAGAGGACCCTGAAAACTAGAGGCCTGTCAGTCTCACTTCAGTGCCTGGTAAAATCATGAAAAAGGTTATTCTGGCAGGTGTTGAAAAACACCCAGAGGACAATGCAGTCATTGTTGAAAATTGTCATTTCCTTCCTACCAGCAAGGTAGCCCATCTAGTTGATCTAGGAAAGCAAGTAGATGTAATTCTTTTGGACTTCAGAAGAGTTTTTGATACTGTCTCTCACACTATCCTTCTGGACAAAATGTCCAGCAAAGAGATGGATAGCCATGTTACATGATGGGTGAGCACCTGGCTCACAAATCTGGCACAAAGACTTATAGTGAATGGTGTAACATCAGGCTGATGACTGTTCACTAGTGGGTTTCTGCAGGACTCCATCCTCAGGTCAGTTCTCTTCAACATCTTTGACAAAGGACTGGAAGGAATACTAAGTAAGTTTGCTAACAACACCAAACTGGGAGGAGTTGTCAGCTCCCTCAAGGACAGGGAGGCCCTGCAGAGAGACATCAACAAATCAGAGGGCTGGACAGTCACCAACCATATGAAGTTCATCAAGTGCAACTGCTGGAGTTTGCACCTAGGAGGGCAACTCTAGTTGTGTGCAAAGACTAGGGAATAAGGTGCTGAAGAGCAGTACTGTGAAAAGGGACCTGGAGGTCCCAGTCAATGGCAAATTGAATCTGAGTGAGCAGTGCCCTGGAAGCCAGGAGGGACAACCATGTTCTGGAGGGCATCAGGCACAGCATCGCCAGCCAGTCAAGGAAGGGGATTGTCCCCATTCTACTCTGCACTGTTGTGGCTTCACCCTCAGTACTGTGCGCAGGTTTAGGCACCACAATATAAAAAATACATTAATCTCTTAGAGTCCAAAGGAGAGCCATGAAGATAGTGAAGGCCTTGAGTGGAAGCTGTAAGAGGAGTGGCTGAGGGCACTTGGTCTGTTCAGCTGGAGAAGAGGAGACAGAGGGGAGACCTCATTGCAGTTATAGCTTTCTCCTGAAGGGAAGAGGAGGGACAGGCACTGATCTCTTCTCTGTGGCGATCAGTGATAGGACCCAAGGGAACAGTATGAAACTGAGTTGGTGGAGGTTTAGGCTGGATATCAGGAAAAAGGTTCTTCCCCCAGAGGGTGATTGGGCACTGGGACAGGCTCCCCAGTGAAGTGGTCACAGCATCAAACCTGCCAGAGTTCAAGTAGCATTTGGACAATGCTTTTAGGCACATGGTGTAATTCTTGGGAAGACCTGCACAGGGCCAGGAGTTGGACTCCGTGATCTTGATGAGTCTTATCCAACTCAGCATATTCTATGATTCTATGGTTCTATAAATTATTCAAAGGCATAAGACATCACAAATCCTCAAAGAACAGAAAACGGTAGGTTTGCAGGTTATTGATAACTGCTGCTCTATCTGATGGTTTCTTTGTCATATACTGTTTTCATATATTGTGTAAATGATCAAAATACATTAAAAGTCAATGACCTGACCCTAGATTCTAGGACTTGTTAGATATATATTCAACTTGTTAAAGCTTTATTGAAAATCATCTCCAAGACAGTATTCTTGATCATCGTTTCAAGGTGTCTACTCCTCTTACAGGAAATCAAATAATTCTGCAACTTGACTTCTCTGAAGTCTGATGCCAAGTACAGTTCTCCATAGACAGTAGATAGCTGGATTAGCAAGCAACCAGTCAAGATTTAATAGTGTTTCCTAACCGTACTCTTGGACCAAAGTTCAGGCTATTAGGTTAGAAATAAAAGCAATATAGGCAGGAATATAGAAGGAATATGTAGGAATATCATTGCTACTTATTGAATTGTGGAGGGTGGCAGGATAGAACAAAGAGAAAACTGAGAGCAATACTGTGAATCACTCCTTTGTGCTGCTTTAGATCTTTGTCATGTAAATACTAATGATTTTTTTTTCCTGTAGGAAAAGAATAATTACTATTACTGGCAGCAGTTGAAAGCATAGTAAAGTGTGATGTCAATAAAAGTGCTGTAGTCAGGGGGGAACTGCCATTTTCCAGAATCTAACAGTTTATTGACAAACTGACTTGGCCAGTCATTTCAGCCTCACTGTAGCTGTAATAACAGTGGTGAGGTGTATTTGTAGATAAGACTGAGTGGACTGTGGAGTAACTGATATACAGCACCATGAAGCAGGCCCTTGAGTGGATAGGTGTCACAATTTATCCAGAACCCTTTCCATTTCATATTTATATCAGCACATGGAAAAATAATGGGAAGCCAGTTATAAAGAGTTCCTACTATCAGTATTATTTTCTAAGATTTCAAAAATGCTTTTGGTCTTTGACTGTTAGTGCTTCCATTTAGTGTACATTCCTGATTCCTCTCCTACTTCTAGATCTAGAAAATTATTTTCAAAAACTAGCCTTGTTACAGAGGGCTTTTTGAGAAACATATATTTAATAAAACAATATTATAAATATGAAAGACAATAATGAAAATCATACTGAGAGTCTTTCCAGACCATCCATCAAGTGAAAAGCTTCTACCACTCCTGACTGATTAATTTTCAATTCATATTCAAATTTTCACTTGAATGTATAAAAATTGTGAAAGAAATAAGCAACTGTGTTCTCTTCAACAGAATACTTGTATACACACTCGCACAGAGAATATATATAAAATATGAGAATAGCAGCATAACGCTTCTTAATCACCTTAAACTATAGAATTATTTATGCATGGTGCTTTTCCTATGTGAAGATGGATTAGAATTAATATTATATTTAATTTAATTAAAACATTCTTTAACATGTTTATTTCATCTCTAATTGTCATGAGTAAGTATTTTAGGTGGCCCAGACTTTTGCAAATAATAAGTAGCTGCTAACTTATTTAGTTAAAAGTTGTCACTAATTGATTTTCAGCAAAGGAAATAGATATTACAAACTAAAGCACAACGTTGTCTAAAGACAATATATGTGTATGTGATTTTAATTTTGTTACAGTTCTGGGTCTTTTGGAGTCTTATTCTCACAAAATATACCCCTGTATATAAACATAATCTACACAAAAACCTACACAAGTCCTGTCTTTATGTTAGTGATGCATCTTTCACGTATAGACATACACACCAGCTTCTTGAATAAGACATTCCATGGAATTAGTTCTTAAAATCTGTATTCTTTCCAAATGAGACTTGCAAAAGGCTGCTAACTCAATAGTTAGCTCAATGCATGTGATTTTTATATTTGCCTTTAAGAAATTAGTTTGGTGGTTTAGTGTTAGCATTTAGTGAAGCAAAACAAAAAGCACCCTCCAATCTTGCAATACTGGTGAACAGATGGTTGCCAGAGCAGGGTGTGAAGCCACCAGAAGGCACCAGAACTTTTTCACTCTTTCCATAATCAGAATTATTTTGAATCCCATCACCAACGACAAGCTGCACAGAGGGTGCACAAGAGACTCCCCAGAAAACTGTGGTCAAACACCTATGAGGATGAGTTTCAGAGTAGGCTTTTGAAACAAAGTAATTTAACTTAGGGAAGGAAAAGGTACACTTACTGGATCTTAAAAAGAAGATTGTTCAGGTGAGAATGTTTCTGTACATTTTGAAAAAAAACTGGAATCTTTGATTAGTATCAGATATACTCTGGCTTATGATTTAGGTTTTTTAAATGTAAACCTTGTCTTTGTGAGATGTTTAGTAACTATAACAAAGTGATTTCTTGGCACTAATTTGGCATTCAGTCTGATGGTTTGGCTAAGTTCATGTTAATAAAAATATTTATTCTTAGGTACATATGAACTTTTGGAAAGATATTTTTAGACTAAGTAATGATATACTAGCTACACAATTACACAAACAGCTGTTTGCTGTTTTGAATGTCAATAACCTTGTCAAAACGTCACCTTTTTCCCATTTGTAGATGAGTTTTTCAAGAAGAGATGGTCAGTCATATTTATCTGTAGTGGAACCTGAAATGCAGTTATTCAATACTGTTACACGCAAAAGACCTAAATACAAGTGAGACATAAAAATAAATCAATACCTGAAAATCAGAAACTTGATTATTTCTTTGCAGGTTAATTTGAATAGAAGAAAGGGATGCAGTGTGAATGCAGGCCAAAACCAAACAGCTGAACACATCAAACTTAAACATTTTATGTAATTGCTTCAAGGTCCAAAAGAAGAATCAGACTTAAGCAGCAGTCAACTGGGCTGTTATCTCTCCACTCAGTGAATCAATATGATCTCAAACACTGAGCAATCCACGATACCGAGAGATTTATGTGTGTTTGAGTTCACAGCAAGTTTTCCCAAGAAGGGCTGCAACCCTACAAAGTGTTATAGAGGCGGAATTCAGTTGCTGAAGTTGAAGGGGACAATCATTGAAGACCCTTGCTGAGTTGCTCAGATGTGCCACTGTCTATGCCTGCAGGGCCAGCGTTTTGTTAGCTGGTGCTCTAGATGCTTCCTCTGACAGTAATGGAGGTTTCCTTGCCTCTTCCTCTCTTGAATGCAATCCAGCATGGGTAGGCATAGCAAGGCTTAGACTTTTCATATCAAACCTTAGTGGTTAGAATTATTAATGTGGATTTGAATAACCACGCATATTGAATTAATTTGGTTTGGCTTCCATTTCTTTTGACAGGTATTAAACCCTAAGTTGGTTGTTTTTTGGGTTTTTTTTTTACAGCACTGCTTTTCCAGTCAGTGTAGTTGGGAAACCTGGAACATGAAAAGGAAGAGGTTGCGACATTATGAATAGATAAGAAAAAATCGTACACTCTATGTCATGCATGGTATCACTGTCAAATCTAATTTTCCCTAGACTATCCTTTCACATCACACCAGAGGAAAACTGGAGCAAGAAATACAGTTCTCTTTGACAGCCCTGGTGAGAAGACACAGCTTTGTTCATATGTCTTGGATAATACTTTTCACCTTCTTCTGCTGATATAACTAAATTTCAAAGAATAAAATCTAAGGAAAGTATATCAGAGTAAAAGTAGAATGTGTGCTCACTTTACATCATCTAACAGAGCAAATACTCTCTAGTGTGACCAGTAAGACTGGTAATGACACTCTTAAAAACCATCCAGGCTTTAATCTGCAAAAGAGGCTATGTGAGTAACACGACTTCAGATACTGAAAAAGGAATAAAGACTTCATTGCTCTCCCTATATGCTCCCCCCTCTCCTGCAGAGTTAGCAAGAGAGTAGCAGATAACAAGCAAACGGTCTTTGCAGTACTAGGCAGCACAGAGATTTCCAGGCTGGAACCCGTGCTTTATTTCTTTGAAGTAAATGAAAGCACTGCAATTTGTACTGTCTGAAAGGCTGCATTTCAGTGAGGCCAAGTAGCTCAGGAATCTACATCAAAACAAATCCCAGGTGGTATTATGTTTCTTCCAGGATTACATGTGAAGTGAATTAATTTTGATATATCAGGTTTGGGGAATCTTCTACATTTGAAGTAGGTGGAGAATGAGAAGCAGAAGCAGAGCTTCAGAAAGCTAAATTAGGTGTCCAGTGGACTTTCACTGAGAAATGAAAAGATAATTAAATTAAGCTTAGCTCTGCTTCATACTATTTGCAAATAATTTGAATAAAGTAAATACATACAAATGACTGTTCCATAGCATGTTGCATTATGATATTTCTTCTTAAATTTCCCCTTCATTTCATTCTGCTTAGTATGTCCCCTCTTGCATTAACAATAACATTTCATCGTGCTGGGAATTAGAGAAATAGAAATTTTGTTATGTCAGAATAAAATGCAAACAAATGCTTATAAATAATGTCTGAAGGGTTCACAATGACCAAATATCTCTGGTAATAGCATGACATGAATTTGAAAGAAGTTTATTTAAAGGACAGATTAAATGAAACATATTATATCTTACTACATCATACTACAAATGTTTGCATTGTGAATACTATTTTTGCTGTTCTATCTCAAGTAAATGAAATATCCATAGAATCACAGAATGATTTGGCTTGGAAGAGACCTTAAATATCATCTAGTTCCAAACCCCTGCCACTACCAGGAGTACCTTTCACTACACCTGGTTGCTCAAAGCCCCATCCAGCCTGGCCTTGAACACTGCCGGGTATGGGGCATCCACAGCTTCTCTGAACAACCTGTGTCAGTGCTTCATCATTCTCACAGTAAAGAATTTCTTCCTAATACCTAACCTAAACCTACCTTCTTTCAATTTGAAGTCATTACTCCTTGTCCTATCACTACATGCCCTTGTAAAAAGTCCCTGTGCAGCTTCCTTTCAAGTTCCCTTTAGGTACTGGAAGATACATAGGAGAGGTGTTCCAGCCCTTTGATCATCTTAATGGTCCTCGTCTGGACTCCCTCCAACAATTCCACTTGTAATAGTTTTTATGCTTAAACAAACTACCTCAAAATAGGCATTATATTACAGAACAACAAAAACAAAGTCTCTTTTTCTGCAGGTTCCAGTTATGCTTTAAAAGTGTGCCTCTGTGCACACGAAGACACATGTTTTCCTACTAACAGCTTTAGGTTAAGTTTGCCTCTATTTAATGTACTGTTGAATGTGATTTAATGAATAGTGACTGAAAAGTAGACTTCCAGGGATATGCCACTGTCAACACATTCTGTCTCTCTGACATGTTGTCACTGGTGATCATGCTTGCCTTGAATGAATATGCCTTATATTCCTTTCTGACACATAATTACTGATCTGACATGCAAAGTTAACAGAAAAACTCAACACATAACACGTAAAAAATGAAGGGACTTGTGTTAGTTCCTGCCATGCTGCGCCATGCACTCCAGTTCCTTTTCCTGACTACTCAGTTGTCAGCTCTGCTGATTTCTTCTAAATTAAATTATGAAGTATTTGACATATGAAACACAACCCTACTATCTGAAATTAACTGAGGTCCTGTATAAATTATAGTGAAGTAGGAAGACATCAAATAGCTAGGGATCATAATGCATTTCTGTGGTTTATTAGATTGCTGGGTATGTATCCACATAAGAATTTCTAGAGCTGGAAAGCATCTGTTGAAGTCAAAGGCAAATATCTTTTTTTTTTTTTCCTAGTGAAATCGACTTTGGGTTTAATATGGAAATGGTTTCATATTCTAAGATGCATGCATTATGTTGTGCTATCCTGTTACCAGGGATCAAAGCCACTAACCACTGATCGACTGGAATATAGTCAGTTTTAAGTCTGAAGGGAAAAACAAACCTGTACAGTTTTAGTGAGAATATTTTATAACAGAAATTTCAAATTTCCATGTTTTCATTTACTCATTTGTGCATCTTCAGGAAAAATCCATCAGTTCTACAACAATGTCCACAACAACAACAGGTCTAGTGTCCATAAGACTGACACCCAGAATTGTGTCCTTAATTAAAAAATATGAATCCTTACTGTGTAGAACTCTGTTTTTCAAAAAGTAGAAACATTTTGAGAAAAAAAGTCTCAACTCAGTGAATATACCAGAATGTAATCATTCGGACTCCCACAATTAGTTTTTCCTTAGGACAATTGTATCTTTGACCAAAAATAAACTAATATTATGTATTTATTTTCAAATTATTTAAGCCATTTAGCTCTGTAGAAAGAGAATTTTTAGAAGTTGCTTTTCTAGTCCAGTGAAACAAGAATTTTCAATCCTAAAAAGCAAAAATTGAATATTTAAATCAATATTTAATTGGAATATGAATTCTATTTAAAAGACCTGAGCTTTCACAAATCATATTAGATTAGTAGATTCTCAGTAGCTTAGAAATTAATTTATTTCTCTGAAAAAAATTATTTACAAATAATTTATGGATGATATTTTATTTTAATATTTATTCTAATGTGTTTTAAGAGCTCAGAAGCTAACGTGGAAGAGAACAAACTGATTCCACGCAGATTTCAGTGATAATGCTGCATCACCAGCAGTGAAATATCTCCGATATACAT
>VXAU01003670.1:260334-283538 GCA_013399695.1 Formicarius rufipectus | reverse complement strand
ATGAGGGTGGTGCTGGGTTGATGATTGGACCTGATCTTAAAGGTCATGTCCAAACTTAGCAATTGTGGGATTCTAAGATCCTAAGTTTCAGTTTACCACACTTGGGAAAGGCTGAACCAAACATTGTATTTAAATGTTAAGGTTCCGTGGGCTCAGATTTTCAAAGATAAGGTAGCCTTACAGTTCTGTGATCAAAGGTCTCTACAGTTAATTGAGTTAGAACATTGAAAGACTTCATTTTGACTCTAGGTCATGGAGATTAAACTATTATAGTTGGATATGTATGTATGAATAGATGTGTATATGTGTGCATGTATCACCTAGGAATTAGAATTCTCCATGATGGGAATTATTAGAAGACAGAGCAAAATAATTTTGAACACTGAAATAAACAGTTGCAACACATTCTATGCTAATTGCGCTTATTCATTTACTCTCATTATTGCTATGAAATCAAAGTACCCAGTCCTTACCAATCAAATCCTAAAATAGCTTGAGGCTAATCCCATTTTGTTAGTACTGATGCTATAGCCCTGGAGGGTCTTAGTTCCTGAGGTCAAAGTGAGAAGGTTCTCAAGCATATCAATAAGAGAAGTCAGAATTCATGTAATTAAGTGCATAGATGGATGTTCAGCTACACTCACCCTCTCAAAGATGAGATCTTGTGTCTTTGTAAAATACTTGACTTTCTGGAGTGTTCCCAACCTTTGACCTCCACCCTGGAATATGTTAGCCATGATACATAGGAAAGGAAAAGAAAGAATAATTTTTCCAGGTCACAATAGATCCCTCATTCTGTTGTGGACAGTTTTTTATTTATAAATAAAATTATACTACTTTATGTATATAATTATATAATAGATATAACATATACTATATTTTATATGATGTAACAACATACCATTAAATATTAATTATATATTAATTCCATAGTATAGGTTCTAATTCTATATTAATTAAATATATAATTCTCTATCAAACATATAAGTTTTATTTATTTCATAATTCTTAGAGATTCTACAGCTCACTGATTTCCATTACTTTTTAGTGCTGCCTTTACGTAATGCAGATGCACTTTTTCCCCCATCTCACATGACTGTGCTTTTTCAGTGTCTTATAGCTGATCATCGGCAAATTATAATTCTCAAATGTCTCCTTGCAACCTGTGTTCATATTCTCAGAAATATTTGCTTTTATCCCAGGCTTAAACTGTACATCTTAACAAGTCCATAATCAAGACCTTGCAAAATTACCACAAAGCACAGTTTGCATCAGGTCTGCCAGTAGCATGACAATATTGGTTTTGTTAGCTTGCATGGTTATGTTATGTGGCACGATTCTCTTTGGGTGTAAAACAAGCTAATACTAAAATCTGCAGTGTTGCATATTTCTGGCTACAACAGGTCTCTGTTGTGCTAGCACAGTTACTGTAAGGGGAGTTTCCATACCCATACTGAGTGTTGTGCTCCACTATGCTCAGTTTCCTGCACTTTTTACCCTCCCAGGCTACATAGCAAGGGAGAGGTAAAATCGCTAATGTGGTTGTCAACATCTAGGCACGTGTTCCTGTGGAGTGTGTTCCATATAGGTTTGTTTTTCAGAATACACTGTCTGCAGTAATGGAGTGATTTTTTGTGGGGAGATAAAGAATTATTTTCTTTCCATTCCACACTTTCTGAGAATCATAATGTTCCACTGGAACAGGTTGCCCAGAGAAGGTATGGATGTCCCAGCCCTGAAAGTGTTCCAGGTCAGGTTGGATGGGGCTCTGAGCAATCTAGTCTAGTGGCAGATGGGTTGGAACTAAGCGATCTTTAAGGTCTTGTCCAACCCAAACCATTCTATGCTTCCATAACTCTAGGAGTGAAAAAGAGGAGATGAGCCAGGATTTTCACAAGTCGAACTGTGTATCCAAGTATCCATGCATCTAGTTTTAAGGTTTTGGGGACATCATGTAAGGGCTTGTATGTAAGGGCTTGTTAAAACATCATGTATGGTCAGATCTGAGATGTATGTGGGCAAATAAGCTCTGAGGCACAAACAGAAAATACTACAAATGAGATAAAACAGTAAATCATTTCTAAGATGGTGAGTTGGTTAATTTGTCTAAAGAAAAGGGACCACCAGGATGTGATAAATTAAGGGTAATGTACAGAGGCTGCTGAAGTATCTCCTACTGTCAGTTAGGGAAACTGTTCTGTTGCTGTTTTCTGGAAATGCATTGTCTTTATGCCACAAATAGATTTGTTTGAGAATATGTTCAAGTGAGTTGAATAGGTCCTCAAGGTCAACTAGAAGAATTCTATAAAAATGGACTATATACAGATGATGGGTATAACTTAAAGGTAGGCATTAATCATCAAGCTTTCCCGCTGCAATGTTCTCTAGAACCTCTTTATTCATATTAGGGTGCATCTTTGTTTACATTTCTGATATATCACTGGATAGTGATCTCAGTAGGTTGTTAATGCTACACCTATCCTAACATAGTGTAATTAAAGACCATATTCGGCATCTTTAGTTCAAAGCAAACAAAATGGTCATTCCAACCTTTACTTGCACACGGACGCATACAAGTCATAATGTCTGAATAGGTTCTGTTTTAGTCAAATATGACATTTTAGTTTGTTGTATAATTTATTCAATCTTTACAAAATATTGGTTACAATATAAGCAGAACTCAGCAGAGTAGCTGAAAAGTAAAGCCAAACAAGAAAAATAAATAATTATAGAACAAGCTATTAGAGAGTGTCCAAAGGGGGGCAATAAAGATAGCAAAGGGCCTGGAGGGGAAGCTGAATGAGAAGCAGCTGATGTCTCTTGGTCTGTTCAACCTGGAGAAGAAGAGAATCAGGGAAGACCTCACTGCAGCCTACAACTTCCTCCTGAGGGGAAGACGAGGGGCAGACACTGATCTCTTCTCTGTGGTGACCAGTGACAGAACCTGAGGGAACGACTTAAAGTTGTGTTAGGGGAGGTTTAGGTTAGAATTAGAAAAAGGTTCTTCCCCCAGAGGCTAGTTGGACACTGGAACAGGCTCCCTAAGGAAGTGGTCACAGCACCAAGCTTTCCAGAGTTCAAGAAGCATTTGGATGATACTCTCAGGCACATGGTGTGACTCAGGGATGGTCCTGTGCAGGGTTAAGGGTTGGACTTGATGATTCTTGTGGGTCCCTTCGAACTCAACATGTTTTGTGATTCTGTGAAGTATACCAATCAAATATCTTCTTGGTCCCAATGTGGGTGGACTAGAAAATATAATTAATTAAATAAAAAAAAAAAAAAAAAGAAAAGTGAAGTGTTAGTTTTTTGTTTAAAATCACCTTAACTGAACATTTCATAAGAAACATTTGTCAAATAAGAAAGCACAAAAGAATATTTTTTAAGGTTTTATGTACCTCCATGCATACCTATAAATAGATTGAAATACATAAAACTGAGGAAAATACAGCTCAGTCAACACAATAAAGGTTTTGAAGTAAACTCTACACCACTACACTACAAAGCACAAGATACTAAATAATGAATTTGGCAGTAAATCACAACCCTAAACTGTATATAGGGGAATATAATAAAAAGAATTCTGAGAATAAATGTAAAAAATAAATATATGTCAAATGTAAACTGAAGAATAAGGTCTAAGTACTTGCACAAGAGATTCAAACCATAAAGAATAAAATTAAATCTGTTCTAAGACAGAGATACATATTTAGCTTACTATTCATAGAAACCTTGTTGGATGGGGCTTTTTGTAGTGGTTTTTTTTCACCTTTTAATTTTAATCAGATTTCCATTGTACCTTTATTCATGGAAATAGTTCATATCATTCTCACAACATTAGGTTGGAAGAGATGCTTAATTACTACATTTAAGCATTTGATAAATGCATTTTTCATTTATCAAATAAAAAATATATATATAAAATAAAAAAAAATTATCTTTGAAATTCTTAAAAATGCATAGTGAAAAATTCAGGCAATAAACCATGCTATATGTTTCAAAATGCAATGATTTATTGTAATTTAAAAGAATGAATTACTTTTTTATGTTTCCTCACCAAACATTTCCTCTCCTATCCCAGTTTCCAGAATTCATAGAATCATGGCATATGATAGTTGAAAAGGACCCACAAGGATAAGCGATAGGGCAATGTGAAAAATAAACCACATATCTAAGAACATTGCCCAAATGCTTATGGAATCCTACAGGCTTGGCACCATGACCATTTCCTTGGGAAGCAACTTAAACTATTCCCTGCATCCTATCAATGGATACCAGAGGGAATGGATGAGCACTTCCCATTTTGTTCCCCTTCAGCAATGAGGTCATCCTGCAGTTTCCTCTTCTTCAGGCTGGACAAAACAAGCAACCTCAGCTGCTCCTCATATGTTTTTCCTTCTAGTCCTTGCACTATCTTTGGAGCCCTCCTCTGCGTACATTCTAATATTTTAATATGCATCTTACAGTGCAGAACTCAAATGCACGCAGTACTCAAGGTGAGGTGGTACCAATGCTGACTCCAGTGGGACAATAATTTCTTTCAGCTGGTTGTCAAACCCTGTCTTTCTGCAGAGATGCACTCAGTCTTTTGTCCACATTGTATACCTACATCCAGGATTACATCATCCCATGTGCAGAATCTGGCACTTGACCTTGTTAATTCATGCATTTGGTGATTGCTTAGCCCTCTAATCCATGAAGGTCTCCCTGTAGGGGCCTCTCTGCCCTTGAGGGAGTCCAGAAGTCCTCCTAATTTAGCAGAGTTCACAAACTTAGTGTGCATTCAACTCCTGTGTCCAGGTCTTTGAAAAAAACTTTGAATAGAACTTGCCATAAAATAGAGCCTTTGAGAACACCACTAGCTACTGGCTACCAACCAAAAACTGTTCCGTTTGCTGCAATTCTTTCTGCAAGTCAACACTGGCAAGCAGCTGGGACAACTCGTAGCTGAACAGAAAGAGTAAACGTGTTTCTGTAACCTCATTAACCAGAGGATCCCTGAAGGAACACTTGGGCAGAGGCAGATGGAGATACAGAAACTGTTAAACTTAGTCCTTGCTAGAGATCACTGGACTGCAGTTCAGACAGGCTTATCAAGAGTTTTTCCCAGGTAAGATCACTTGAGTGATTTACAGTCCTCCTTGCCAGGCTTCTGCTTTTTAACCCATTTCTCCCAAAACTCTCTGAGTCCAACTTTTCAGCTAATTGTTCAGACATCATACTGTATCCATGACTATATTTGTTCTAGACATTTAGTGTAGAAGGATACTGTATGAAAGAGCATAAAAAAATCTTTCTAAAATAAATAAAACCCCCATGTCCAGTGTCTTCCCTTCATCCTTTTGTCAGGTAACCTCGTCATAAAGGAAATTGAGTTAGTAAAGTATGATTTTACCTTTATGAACCTATGTTGGCTTTGAGTGATGACTGCATTGTCTTTCAAGTGTTTTTCAATAACTCCAACAATAATTTTCTCCATAACTTTTCCAGGCACTGAGGTGAGACTGACAGGCTTATAATTATCAGGGTCTTCTTTCTCACCCTCCTGAAGACTGGCATAACATTTTGTAGCTTTTAGTCATCTGGGATCTCTGCATATTCTCAAGACCATTGATAAATAACTGAGAGAGGTCTCACAATAACATCAGCCACAACTTTCAGTATCCTGAGATGAAATGCCATTATTTCCAAATTAAACCACTAAATGTCAGAAAAGTATTCTAGTTGTGGTACTTAATTTGAGCTCACTGAGGAAGCTGGATGATTCTACTCTTATTCCAGCCTCAAATATTTATTTTCCTATGTGTAGAATTATAAAGCTGCTGGGTACACAAGTACTACACATAATCTAGTTCAATCCATCAGGATATACCTTAACCATTTCTGACAGAAATCTGCCTATAATTAAGTGATCTAGACTCCCTAAGCTCATCAGACAATCTATGCTTGTTCTGTGCTATATTTAAAAAATCTTTTCCTTTGTATACCTCATATTTTTCCTCAGAAAGTTAAAATCTAAATACAGTTAATGGTTCACATTCCTCCAACGTTTGTTTGAGTAGGCAGTTATCACAAATATATGTCTTCTTGTAAGCACCAAAGAACATCAGATGCTAAATATGTCTTAAAATGAACCCATGCCACATTCAAAATTTGGTGACACTGATTTATGATAACCAAATAAATAGTTAGGATTTTGTTTTATTGGTAGTAACAAATTGATTCACATTTCCAAAAGTAAGTTACTTCTGGTAAGGTAGTGGAATACTGAAAGAGATCCATAATTCTACTCATTCAGTTTCAGAAGCATTGACTAGGGTGCATATTTTATTAATGTTACCATTTTACTCTTGGGAAGTTATTGGATAATGCAAAAGTTGATGAAAAATAGGACATCTACTGTGAATATTGCTCAACACTCTTTGTGGAAATGTTTCTTTGAATAACTGAGTATTTAAAAATTAAATTAGCATAGTTAGGATAAGTTCATTATTGTAACACCACCTTTTTGGTATGTACACTGACAAAAAGGTTTTTTTGACTCAGAGGAACTTATGATACTCTCTCTCAATCTATTCTGTGTTTCCATTCAGATTTTCTGCTGGATCTTGTTGATAACTACAGAACCTAGTTAGTATGCAGAATCAATTTTCAAAACATTAGCTCTTGTATAATTTTCATTATACATAGGGGAACAAAACTAAGCGACTCTATCACAAGTGTGGAAAATGTTTCAATGATTCCTTTTCTATTCTGTCTTCCCCATTATGATCCTTGAGTAACAAGGATTTAAGTACTTTTTTCCCCCATCTTCAGAGCTCTAATGTTAATGAAAGTCTTCTGTACTGTAGGTGTTGCCCAATGCCTAGAATAGGTTGTTTGGTGAAGGGGTTGCTCACTACCTTTCAGTGAGGTATTGGTAATTCTTGTAAATGTTAGTTGTAATCACTCTTTAGGTCTGTGTTTGTGTGAGTCCTGAAATCACTTTTGAGTAATTTAAGTTGAAAATCCCAGCATTTTTCTCTAAATAAGATGTTACTTTGAAACCTAAATTCCCTTTCAAGCCTTGATCTAAAATTGAAATGATTATTATATGTCTATTTGTTAAGGAATGGTCAAGTTATTATGACAGATATTTTTTTCTATTAGTCAGATTATTAGTAGATGTTCTAAAATTTTTACGCTTGAAAACCCTTTTAGCAATTTGGTAATTTTTCATTTCTTCCTCCTTCTTCTACCCCAATAGATAAAAGAATAGTGCATTTATACAAGAAATTGTGTACAAGATCTTTTAATGATTCCTTTTGTAAAAAAATTTAAGGTTTCTTTCTCTCACTGCACTGCTCCAACTGTCCCAATAACCAGTGGCTACTAAACAGTGCGTTTTGCACTATAAATTAGAATAATCTTTCTTTCTAAGAGCTAACACAGCTGTATCACCACAATTCCCATGCTGTTTTACACCAAGACTAATGTCTCTATTTTTAACATTATGGACACAATATTCTGAAAATTGGTTTTCAGTTAAATGTATCAGTCATTTTCTGACTCTAGGCCATCGCTAGACAAGCTTCTGAGTTTCCACCTCTTCAAAAGAGTACCTTTTATTTATCAACTTTGTATATAAGTGTTGATGCATTTCCAGTGAGAAAGAAGCTGACCTAAATCAGTATCTTTTCAGGATTTATAGTTACAATTACACTTTCATGATTTAAACTTTAAAGAGCAAGAAATTTATTTCAAGTGAATGAGGTGATATTTTTTTCTTTCTTTCCCAAAAGGAATATTTTAAAATGAAAACAAGTCATCATTTTGGTGTTTTTCAGTCAAACAGCTTGTCTTTTCAATGACAATAATCATGTTGAGATACTTGCTAAATGATTTTGTTTTTTTCTCAACCCCTTCACTTTTCAAATACTGCAATGCAGAGAACACATTTATGAGAAAGTTGCCTTTTTAAAAGCATTATTCCAAAGTATCTCAGGAGAGTCTTAATCATTCTGTTCCCTCACACAATTTGAAAACCATTCACTGCAGATAAATATACATGCATTTTACAAAATGTGTGACCTGGGGAGGAAAAACAAACCCTTGGCTTCAGTGCCATTTCAATAGAGTCTTACATTATTTTCCTTTCCCATTTAATATGAAGTGTACCTCCTAGGACTAATACCTCTTTGGTGGCTCCAAGAAAACAAAAAAATGAGACATATTTTCAAACCCGATTATTGCCCTTTTTAAAAGTACAAATCCAATGCAATTTATTGATATGGATGCATACCTAATGAAGTTTTCATGTTCCTAGTAAAGATTAAGGCAGACTGTATCTCATGGTTCCCACTCTTCTCCTACCCACTGGTCAGTAGGTGTTTATTTCCAAAAATCTGTGCTAGTTTAAAATGTCACCTTATAGTATTTTTCATGCTCCATTTCCTGTTTTGGGCATGCCTGGTACACATTAGAAAACACTGCTATGCAGCCCTTGATATCAGAAAAGCTATAGAACAGGAAATCTCCAGAAGGTGATAAATAAGGAGCAGTTGGAACAGGTAAAACTCTCACTGCTTGTTCCAGAAGACAGCATCTGTCCATGCTATTTTGAGCCCTCCAGTCCATGGTTTTCACAGGGAAATTATGACTAAGTATTTGCTGGATCCAGCTTCTAATTAACTTCCCACCACAGTTGGCTTAGCATAGCCATCACCTGTGGGATGTTCTGAATTGAGTAGCCTGGATTTCATTTACGTCAGCGTTTGCCCTGACTCATTGTTTCTGAAGAACTGAAGGAAGAGAATAAATGAGTACATTGTCAAATGCAAATTTACTCAGCACTCAGCTGCCCTCATGCTTTTAAAACACTTTGACTAGAAATTCATTTATCCATGGCATGAAAGCCCTTGCCCTGTTTATGCTTTCCTCACTTTGCAAACTACCCCACTGACACCTGCTGAGAAGTGTGTAGCATAAAATCTCTCATTACAATTTGTCGTTAGCTGTTCCAGGAATTGGAAGGCATGAGTGACAGAACATAATTCCCATCAATGCAGTCGTTCAAAATGAGACAAATCTACCTAAAATGTCTATTCCTCATATTCAGATAAATGGACTTTATTTAATAGAGGAAACTTCCAATGACATACTATACCAGATGTCATAATTCAATCTCTTAGGTTGTTTTTTTTTTCCTTATTTTCTAAAATTATGTTTTCAAGAGACCTCACTGTAGCTGGTGACTTTTTACACTGACACAGTTTTGGTATCTTAGTAGGAGGCTTTTATACCTTGGTTGTTAATTAAGACAACCTGACTGCATCAAGAAACAAAATGAGAGTTTATTCTTCTTCATCCAAAGTTACAGTTCTACTCAGGAATGGTAGAAAAGGTTTTGTCCTTCCTGTTTACATTCTTGCATCTTTACGTTCCACTGCACAGGGATTTCAAAAGTACAAGAAAGAACTATCTTTACACACAATTATGAATGTTTCTAAAACTAATACACTTCATCAAAACTATCTGAAAACACACAGTTATAGCTAAATATCAACTAAGATGCATTTTATAAAATTGGTGAATTCACACAGTTCTTATCTATCTTAACTTTATAAATAGAGCTCTTCACTTGTATCGTTCTGCAGACTATTAGCAGGTTTTTTCTCTCAGTTTGCTGTTAACCAAGGTCATCTAGCAGATTCTATTGTTATCACTGAGGCCTCTGTCTTGGAAACTGCTTCTGACTCCTTAGTCTGAAAACCTGCAAAATGCATATTCCAACACCTTACCTCCTCTGTGTCATTACAGCACTTCATATGTTTGGGGGATGTAATAAATAAACAGTAAAAGACATCTCAGTACAGAGCTTAACATGATACTCACAAATTGAACAGAAAGTTTGCCATGAAGCGTGTCTCACTCTGTGGGGCATATACCTGAACCCAGAAGACTGGAAGTGCGAGTTTGGCTAGGGAGATCTTGAGAGGAGAAGAAGATGCACAAACTGACTGTGTAACCCCAGTTTGCAAACTAACCACAAAGCCTGCATAGAGGTTTCAGTGAGCAGAGGAATAAACTAACAAAACCTGAATACTGTGGAAGGCAGCGGTGTGGTGCTGTTTGTGCAGGCTGATTGTGTATTAAAAGGAAGTGCGAACCAGAGGGTATGCCATGCTCCAGTGCATATTATCATTTGATATGCAAATTTCCAGCATTTACTGATCATTCTATCGCCTAAATAAGTTAACTGATAAACTGCATACATGTCCTAGGAGTCTATCTTGCTGAATGATGGGAAATATAACCTGGACAGAGAAGATGATTAAAAGGTCTTGAGGTTTGTGAGCAAAGTTGTTTTTTATTTGTTTGCTCCCTACCAGCCTTGTTTAACACTTACAGTATGAGGTATTCTGAGTTGATGCATTTAATTCTGCACAAACAGGGTGACAAGTATACTGCTCACAACAACCCTGTGCAGTTCTACAGGCTGGGGGCAGAGTGAGTAAAAGCTGCCTGGCAGAAAAGGACTCAGAGCTGTGGGTCAACAACTGGCTGAACACAAGCCAATGTGTGCCCAGGGGGCCAGAAAGGCTAATGGCAACATGGCCTTCATCAGCAATAGCATGGCCAGCAGGACCAGGGCAGTGATCCTGCAGTCAGCATAGGTGAGGCAGCGCCTCAAATCCTCTGTTCAGTTTTGAGCACCTCAGGAGAAGAAAGACTTTGGAGTGCTGGAGCGTATGGAGAAGACAGCAATGAAGCTGGTGAAGGTTCTGGAGCACAAGTCTTATAAGGAGAGGCTGAGGGAGCTGGGGTTGTTTAACTTGAAGAGAAGGAATCACAAAGAAGACTTTATCACTCTCTACAATTAACTGAAATGAGGTTGTAGCAAAGTGGGGGTCAGACTCTTTTCTGAAGTATCAAGAAATAGGACACAAAGAAATGGACTCAAGTTTCAGCAGGGAAAGTTTAGATTCCATTGGGAAAAGTTTCTTGATGGAAAGAGTTCTAAAGCATTGGAATAGGCTTCCCGGGGAAGTGGTGGAGTTTTTTAATTGGAGGTATTTAAAAGTCATGTAAATGTGGTGCTTGGGGTCATAATTTAGTGGCAGACGTGGTAGTGCTGGGTTGTAACTAAACAGTTCTAAAACTCTAAGTATGTGGGGATTCTTCCCTGACTTTTTGTTTTTGTTTTTGTTTTTTTTTTTTTAGCACTATGGAACATTTTAAGGCTGTGCCTACTTATCCTGTCTTATAGCAATGGGGAGACCTAGGAATCTGTGCAACACAGGATTTTGTAATTTAGCTGTAAACAGCTAAACTCAAATTCTCCTTCATATATTTCTATGTACCTAGTCAGTAAATTTCCTGACATGAATAGGATAATCCTGGTGTAAATAGAAGTGTGCTTCTTTAGCTTTTGCAAATATTCCCTTTAGAGAATACTTTTAAAGTGTAGAGCTAATAAAACTTTGAATGCTCAAATGTTTTCATTATAGAGTCTTTGAAAAAGGCTTTTTAACTTTTTCTCTATAATGTTCAAAATTACTCTGTGGGAACTAGCTCTTTAAAAAAACCCAAACAAAACAAAAGAAACTGAACTCTCCTTCTTCCCCAGAACCTTAGGAGTTCAAATTAAGTCAATCAAAATCAAGACCTTTTGTGGGCTGAGAGTAAATGCTGTTTTCCTCTGCAATCTGTGGCCTCAAATAGGCCTTTTCCTTTCTAATCACATGGTTTACATGCTGTGAAGAATGAAATGCATTTAATTCTTTGACTCAACCTCCCTTTATGCCTACATGAAAGAGCTTGTGAAAACCACAGGTGAAGTTGTGAACTTATATATGAAAGAATAAAGCAAAAAGTGTTCTCATGTACATTCTCCGATTCCTAGTGTTCTTGCAAGTGTACACACAGCATGTGAGATTGCCTATAGTGATAAAATTGAAGGGTTTGAACAAAATTAAGCTCTGGAATGATAAGTGAAAATAACCATATTTTATTTGCTTGGGGTAGAAGAAAATCTTTGCATGACTGTAGGACTGCCTCTTTAGCGTCCACTAGAATAGACTAGAGTAGACTAGACTAGACTGGTTCAGTTGGAAGGAAACTACAACAATCATCTAATCCAACGGCCTCAACAGCAGTTAATAGCAGTAAATAGCCTTTACACCGGGGCAGTTGTGTCATTTCCTTCTGACCTGTGGGAAATCACAACTCTTTTTTTATGCTGTTTGTCAAATCAGATTGCTGTGTACATGCCATGACTATCTGGTTGCTTCTCAGGAAACTTCTCTGCTTCACCATTTCTCACATGTCTACCTATAGCTAATATTAGTATTTCAAGGCTTTGGAAGAAAAACAATTACTTCTGGCCAGTACTTATCTTCAGAACAAGATGGATTGGTTATATCTATCCATCCTGATAAAAGAAATGTGCTCAGGACCAGAATCTGGAACAAAGCAGTCCATACAGACTTGATGAAATACTTTTATCTCTAAAACAGGGCATGTGCATGAAGAGAGCCTACTGACAACAGTGCTTGAGACATTGTAAGTTACTTAACTTGGAAATTCATAAGAGCCATTTCAAGAATGATTCAAGTAATTCTAAAGCACATAGTGCTATTGCTAGCATCCATGACAGTTTCTATGCACTGTTTAATTCACTACAAGAGGTGCAACCACCTGGTAGATTGTCTAGCTGTGACAATCACTGTATTTTCCACTTTTATCCTCAACATTTCTATGCAAACATCAATCTGCTTCTTCATGTTCTTCCACTAATTTTAATGTTTTGACTCCTCTACCCCCTAATACTAATCTTTTTTTTTTTTCCCCGGCAGTGCACTTAGTACAATTCTTTGTGTCTTCACTTTGTTGTCAGTCCACTCTTTTCAGCTATATGCAGCTATTACTGTACTCCCACACATGTATGATTCTTTTCCTCACTTCTTTCTTATTTTTCCTCAGACTAAAAAGAAGAGGTTGTTTTTCCACTTTCATCTTCTCAATACTTTTCTTTGACATTGCTGGCCTGTTCTTTCTCTTAGTGCCATGTGACTGAGATAAATAATTGAAGAAAATGGATATATGTGTGTGATAGAACTATGCTATCTGTCTTATAGAAGATAAACGCTTCACAAGCAATATAGAAAAATCTGATGGAAAACGCCTTTCTGAGACAATGAAATAAGTCTGTTATGGAAAATTATCATCTTTCTTCAGTGATCTAATGCCAAAGATTCCACAGCTGTGTAGAGCTCTGCCCACCGCTCCAGGTAACAATGTTGTTGCTCTTTCAACGATGACAAAATTATCTTCCCAGTCTATTTTCCCTTCAGTTTCCCAATAAGATATTCACTGATTCATGAAAAGATTTGGGTTCTAGGAGACCTTTAAAGATCATCTAGCCAAATCCCTAATTTGGATACAGACATCTTTCACTAGACCAGGTCACAACAAAGAGCCATCCAACCTCAATTTTAGCAGTTTCATGGATGGGCCATCCACAGCTTCTCCAGGCATCTTGTTTCAGTGTTGCACCATTCGCAATGTAAAAAATTTCTTCCTCATGTCCAATCTAAACTTACCCTCTCTCAGTTTAAAATCATTGCCCTTTGTCCTGTTACTACAGGCCTGCTAAAAAGTCTGTCCCCGTCTTACTTACAGTACTTCTTTAGGTACTGGAAGACTGCAATATGGTGTCCCCAGAACCCCAGTTCTGCAGGCTGAACAACTCCAACTCTCCCAGCTTCTCTTCATAGGATAGGTCCTCCAGCCTTCTGAACATTTTTGTGCCCCTTCTCTGGACCCACTCCAACACGTCCATGGCTTTGATATACTGGGAAACACATATGTGGACACAGTACTCCAGGTGGGGTCTCATGAGAGTGGAGTAGAGGGGCAGAATCATTTCCCTCGACCTGCTGGGCATGCTCCTTTGAATGCAGCCCAGGAAGTGGTTGGCCTTCTGGGCTGCAAGTGCACAGAGGCATCTTAGTCATCATGTGAAAGCTTATGAGCCAGAACTGAACTTCATTCATTCAGGCATATAAGAAACAGGGGGTGGGAGACACAGAAAGTCAGAAAGAGGAGTTTTTCCATTGCCACCACCAATCAAGATTTCATTTGAGAGACAGTATTTTGTGGTATGTTATGTGTTGTGTCTTATTTCAAGAATAGAGGTAGATCACAAGCTGGCTTTTTAAACTAATAATGTATGTGTGACATTCTTTTCATTCCATTCTACAAGTCATAAAATGCTCCAATAACCTCTGATTTATTGATTCACTTATTCTTCAGTATAGTTAATCTTTCTGTCAAAAAAAATAGAGTAATGTAAACTAAGATCCAATAAAATTTAAAAGATTTATTGCAGCTATTATTTGAAGAATGAACTGAGGGGTTAATATAAGTCAGTAACTGTTTTTGTTCAGCATGTATGCACAAGTATTGCATTATTCTTGTGTGTTTTGTTTGTTTGTTTGTTTTGTTTTTAATTTAATTTAATTTAATTCTGTTTTATTTTTTATTTTTAGTGCAGGATGAACCAGTAATTCCTGTAACTGAAAGCCATGATAAAGTTATAGGACATTGTATTTTTTTCAAACAGTAGGAAAAAAATGAAAACAAATCAGATAGATGCTCATAATTCCATGGTCCTTAAAAATCCCACAACTATTGCGTAAGTATTTGATATATGTGCTGCCTCTCTATGATCTTATAGAAGTTATTTGGAATATTTACAATATAAGAGGAATTGCCTCCCCACTGCCAATGTGCCTGAATCTACTCTTATGTGATTGTCTTTGTAGAATGAAATACACTGCACTGATGACATGTCAAGGCTACAGTTATGTTTGACAGGAGTACATGAAGAGTTCAGAAATAACTTGGAAATATTTATCACTTAGAAAACTAAACCTTTTCAGGAATATTTTTTAGTACAAGCAATATATAATGTCTAAATGATAGGCAAACCAGTAACCAAACAAATTATTTCTCTTTATGACATACTTAGACACAAAGCCCTAAAGAACAAGCCTGTTTCAACCTCTGGATGGTGTTATATGTTCAGACTTCCAAGTCACAACAACAGTTTTCATTCAAAGCTCATTTCACTTAGTTTTAGGCATTACAGCAAAGAACAAATGAGAAAACCCTGGGCATATCCAGCAAGAGATTCTATACTTTTTCATAGACATCTCAAGCTGTTTAGTAAGGCAGTTATCTTACCCCACTATCAGGAAAACCCAGATGACCTTTGGTTAGATGCTGAACCAAACTGCCCCAAGACAAATCCCACACAAAGTTTTGTGAGCAGATAAGAACAGTGATACTACACAAGAAGTTTCTTACTTACATGTAAGCAATTTAAAATATGTAGTCTTAATCAGCAGCAATGAAGGCTTTCAAAGCAGAGTCCTAAAAGTATCTCAAACTGTTACTTTATTTGCTTTGTTTGTTTACCCATCCATTCATTTATTTTAACTTATTAAAGCTAGAGAAATCTGCGTGTTGATTCTGTTCCTGTTTATTTGTGATAGCTTCCGGTTATCTATATGGTGGAATCAACACTTACTTTAGTCTAAAAAGAGACTGAAAAATCTAATTATTTTTTTTTATGAGCCATTAACTAGAAATCATCACAAAATCCCATGTGATGTTACCAACTCTCAGCTAGTTCTAGGCCAATGACAACAAAAGAAACAACAAATTGCTTCTAAATTATTCCCCAACTCATATGCACTTCTTCTAACAGCTTCCTTTTTTTTTTTTTCAGGAAGAAACAATACAGATACTCTGAAGAACAGAGAAAGTTTTGGGATCATCTGAGGTGCAAAATGTAGTAAGGTGGACAAAAACTCCTTACCAGGCTCGTTCCAGTTCCATATTGACAACACATGTCAGTTTTTCTTAAGGACTATGTGTTTTAGAAAGGGAAAAATGTTTTGAGGCTTTGAACAGGATTCTGGGTACTTGTGAATACTCCAAGGGATCTAAATTTGTGAGCAACAGATTTTGTTGTTTTCATCACCTTATTTTTAAAATGTCTTGAAGAAGGTATTTGTCACTGAACCAAAGGAATAGCAATATAATTTATGTGTGGTCTCAATTCTGAACAGTGCTGAGTAGTCGGAACTCAAACCTTTGGGTGGGGCTGGAGGAAGGAGTTGCTCTCATTCTTAAGCAGGTCCCATCACAAACCAGTCAGTGGGGATATGATCTTGAGATACAGAGGAAATAGGTCATGATTTAAAAGGCAACTCTCTAATCTCAGAGTGAAATGAAAAATACTGTGTAATCTTTTATATTTGAATTATTAAATAGAGAATGAAATTTGAATATAAACATTTCAGAGAATATGGTATTATTATCAAATGACTTTCAAACATATGTATGTAAGAAAATAGATTTTCATCCAGATTATTTAACCTTTACACCCTTTACTCTGATGCATATGTTGAACAATTTGAGACTATTCACAAGAATAGTTATGTATAAATCACTAAAACTGAGCATAAGGATTGTAGAATCTTTCCTATCACATAGTCTCAAGTGACATATTGGCAAAAGGTTCAACCTATACAAGCTGAGGAGCTGACACAATGCTTGAGTTTCTCAATGGCAGAGAAATTTATAATAGATTAGCTTTGAAGGTGCCTAGCAGCTACTAATGCTTTTTAACAGTGGGAAGTCGATATCTCATATGATATATTCAAAGAATAGTTATAGAGTGAGTGTCGGAAATACTTTGCACTTTTCCAAAATGTTGTATAATTAGGAGGGTAGCTTTAGTCAAAAGCAATGAAGGCAAGGTCACAACCTTGGAAGTCCATGGTGGAGCAGATATCTACCTGCAGCCTATGGAGGACCCCACACTGGAGCACATGGAAACCCAAAGAAGATTGATCCTATGGGAAACTCACACTGGAGCAGGTTTGCTGGCTGGACTTAAGACCTCATGGGGAATCCACACTGAAGCAGTCCGTTCCTGAAGGACCACACCTTGTGGGAGGGACCTAACCTGGAGCACATTCTGGGTCTCACACTGGACTTCATGGAGGACTGTTCCCCATGGGACAGACCCCACACTGGAGCTGGAGAAGAGTGTGGGCATTCCTCCCCCTGAGGAGGAAGATGTTGTGAAGACAATGTGTGAAGAACTGACCTCAGCCTGCATTCTTTGTTCTCCTGCACCACTGGCAAGGAGGAGGTAAAAAATTCAGAACTAGAACTGAATCTGGGAAGAAGTGAGGGATGGGAAGAAAGCTTTTTTTTAAGATTTGGTTTTATTTCTCATTAGCCTACTCTGATTTGATTGGCAATAAACTAAACTAATTTCCCCAAGTCAAGTCTGTTTTTCCTGTTACAGTAATCTATGAGTGATCTCTCCCTGCAATTATCTCTATCCACGAGGCTTTCCTTAAATTTGCTCTCTCCTGTCCAGCTGGAGAGAGGAAGTGGTTCAAAGAATTTGGTGGGCACTTGCCATTCAACCAGAGTCAAGCCATCACACCAATAAAAAATCTTAAATTATTTTGTTCAAAATTATTACTTTGAAAGATTAAATGCAAGGTACCAGTGCAACACAAGGACACAAATGAGTCTCATTTTGCTGTGTTTCAAAACTGTCTGAACATCTATTGGCTGTAATTTTATTTTGGGCTCTTTTGTGCAAACATGTGCTAAAGAATGCAAAAAATCAACCAACCAAACCAAAAATGAGCAGAAATAGAAAAAGAGTAATATGAGGACACTGTTCAGTAAGCTCTGAAATGAATGTCATCAAGGGCACTCAGCTGTGACACCCTAGCTTAATTACTGTGTCCTACCCCTAATACATAGACATGGTGAAAAAAATATGTATTTACTGATGCTAAAATGAAATCATTCTCTAAGTTTGTTTCTGGTGACACCCCAGTGGCTGGTTCCCCTTATCAGGTGCAAAGTTGACCATGTGAGTTTAAGTGATAGATTAATGATTTCCACATTTAGATTTATTTTGACAATGTAGCCAAATATTTCCCCATGTTTGCAGGTATCTCACCTCCATGAGCTATACTCAGTTCAGCTTATACACTGTGGCTAAGATCCTCCTTCTTTTGTCTGGGAATAGGATTAAGTCTCCCAATTTTTAGGGCAGTCCTCTAGGCAGCTTTAAATCAAGTGGTATATAGGGGAATGGTTTTATAAACAATCCTGTTAGATGTTAATAGGATCAGAATGATTACCTCTACTACCATACTGAAAATATAGCCTCAGAGAGATTTTTCTTCATGCTATTTATACTTAGGTAGGTCCTCTGCAGGAGTTTCAAACCAATCACAACTTTAAAGCAGCATGAGTCTGCACAGGACAAAGACATGTTATAGCACATTCATACAATCTGCAGTGAAAGAATAAGGTTTTACATAGTGTCTCTGAAATTTGGTAGAGGTTTTGCATCATTCCACAAAACCTAGTTCCTGTTTGTAAGGAGTGAAAAGAAACAATATTTAGAGAGCAGAGAACTGCCAATCAAACAGCCCAAGCTGGTCTAATACATGCATCAGGACTGGCCATTACTCCATTTTCAAATGTGCTCTTCATTCCGTTCTATTTTACACCTCTTCTAATTTTTGTAGTTTAGTATTTGCTATTCTTATCCTGAATGAATTCTGGCTATGAGGTGAAACAAAAATAGCATTCCATGACACTCTGGATGTTAAATGTAAATACCCACCATGTAGTAAAGAATATTGACTTACTGTTGAGCCCTTTTCATTGTGTTTCATTTAAAAAAATAAAATCATAGAAAGTCTATGGGACTTGCCCTAACTCTGTAAGGTCTCAGGTTCCAGGTCTTCATGTCAGCAGTTTTCAATACTTAAAGGCTACATAACAGGGAATGAGAAACTTGTGCAAATTCTGGAAGTCAGGAAGAACAAAGAACTGCCAACATCTGGCAGTTATTTCACCTGTTTTTACTTCTTGTCTATCCTTGTTAATACATAAACATTCACTTCCTTTCAGGTAGTTGTAGAGGGTGATAAGGTACTCCCTTAGTTTCCTTTTCTCCAGGCTAAACAACTCCAGCTCCCTCAGCCAATACTTGTGCTCCAGACCCTTCACCAGCTTGACTGCCCTTCTCTGACATGTTCCAGCACCTCAATGTCCTTCTTGTAGAGAGGGGACCAAAATTGAATGCAGTATTCAAGATGAGGCCTCACCAGTGCTTAGTACAGGGGAAGAGTCACTGCCCTGGGCCTGCTGGACACACTATTGCTCATATAAGACCAGATGTAATTGCTTTTCTCGTCCGCCAGGACACACTGTTGCCCCATGGTCAGCTGGCTGTCAACCAGCACTCTGATCCTTTTCCACCAGGCAGCTTTCCAGTCATGCTGTCTCCCAGCCTGTAGCACTGCAGGGGATTGTTGGGACCACAGTAAAGAACCCAGTACTTGGCCTTATCAAATCTTACATAATTGGCCTCAGCCCATTGATCCAGTCTGTCAAAACCTCTTGGTAGAGCCATGCTGCTCTCCACAAGATCAGCACTCCCACTCAACTTGGTGTTGTCTGCAAACTGGCTGAGGATGCACTCCATCTCTTCACCCAAATCATTGATAAAGTTATTAAACAGAACTGGCCTCAGTACTGCCCAGGGACACCAATGGTGACCAGACACCAACTGGATTTAGTTCCATTCACCACCACTTTCTGGGCCTAATCATCCAGCCAGTTTTTAACCCAGTGAAGAGTGCACCTGTCCAAGCTGTGGGCTGTCAGCTTCTCCAGGACAATGCCATAGGAGAGTGTTAAATGTTTCACTGAATCCCAAGTAGACAACACCCACAGCCTTTTCATCATATGCTAAGTGGTCACCTGGCCACAGAAGGATATCATGTGGGTCAAGCAAGACCTGCCTTTCATAAACCCATGCTGCCCAACTTGATTCCCTGGTTGTCTTGCACATGCTATGTGATGGCACTCAGCATGATCTGCTCCATGTCCTTCCCTAGGTACCAAGGTCAGGCTGACAGGCCTCTGGTTGCCCAGATTATCCTTCTGGCCCTTCTTGTAGATGGGTGTTACATTTGCTAATTTCCAGTCAGCTGGAGATATCCAATCAAAAGTAGATCACAACATTTGTTCATTAATTTAAATAATCATGATGATGGTGGTGGTATATTTGGAGAAAAAAAGGATGCTTGGGACATTCAAGTGCTGTTTAAGAGGAAAGGACATAGAGACAATGCGAGCTTTTCATAAGGACATTGCAGGTACTCACACTTACTACATTTTATTACAACCGTGCATATCTAAAAATTATATACAAGTTATTAGCTTCTTTTTAAACCATTTTAACCTAGTTTTCATATTCATGGCAACTAGAAATCATAAAAGAATGGGGGTATAATTTAAAATATGATAAGAAATATTTGTAGAGTGTTGGCTTTTGAAACTTTGTGGTTAGATTCCTTTCATTAACTCCAGATATGAAAAAATTTTCAACATTACAGTTTCAGAGAATTATGAGATACTTTTTGAGCATTCAGAGAGGATTAACTTAATTTCACAGAATTTGCTAAGCTGAACATTTCTTTGTTTGTACAGCTGACAAAAATAAATATTCACCTTCTAGATGGCTGTTCCAGGTTTGGATCTGCTAGAATTTGTTTTTCTGAAAGATACAGCCTGGAGGAGAAACTGAAATTTCTCTTACAAATACATAAGCATTGTGTTAATACTTCAAAGAAAGATAATGAATCAAACAAAACCAGTGCAAACATAGAAGTGAAACTAGTCTAAAAATACTTGTCTTCATAATATTTTCATTTGTGTCTTCAAAAAAATAGATGAAAAGCAAGCACACACCACTGGCTAAATTAAATATCCATGAAAACTCATAGAAGTATCTAGTATTACAGATAGAACAGATACCTACCAACTGACTAGTTCATTTTTCTCTCTGTTCTGATATCAGTATCAACTTTTTGTGAGTGATTATTACTACTTGCTGCAGCACTGGAAAATTATATCCCAGAAATGACTGAGACCCAGATCATCTAAGGCACTAAGTACCTAACTCATACTGCGCTCTGACAGACATAAATGCTACTAAGAATTCAAGCCTGTCTCTGAAAAATTTCCTTGTAGGGCACATAGTTTCTTAAAGGAACTGCTGAACCATAAAAAACAAAAGCTAGACGGAAATCATCTGGGTGAATAAAACTTCTCTTTATTTTAGTGTATAGAACCAGAACAAAAGGAAACACAAAATGTATGTGAATGAATGAGCTCAGTCTCTGTAAACTGTATTGTATCAAGCTTACTGATTAAACAAACTAAACGAGCCATTTTCCTAGGATTTTATCTTAATTCATACTGAATATATGCTTCAGCAGAAGCCAATCAATTCTTTGTGAGTTGCCCTTTAGTTGCCAGGTATGCACCCAGTTTTTACTGCATCTCTTCATCAGTACTGTTGGAGAAAATAAGATGAAAATCTCAGAAATCAAGGTAAAGGCAATTTAATGAGGGGTGGGGGAGAATGTAAAGGTTACATGATGTCCAGCCATTTTCCTGGGGCAGAAGGGCCTCAGTACACACAGAGATTGGTTCAGAAGATGAACACCTTAACAAATATCCCCTGCCTTCTTTCCATGAGGTTTTAATGTTGATCAAGATATCATACGGTATGCAACATCCCTTTGGTCAGTTTGGGTCAGCTGTCCCAGTTGTGTAACATCCCAACAGTTTGCCCTCTCCCACCCTACAGTCTTTTGGAGATGGCAGGCTGGAGAGACAGCCTTGATACTATTTGAGCACCAACCAGCAAGAGCCTGAAACACTGGTGTGGTTTTAATGCTGTTAGGGTACAATACAATGCACAACACAATATGGGCTGCTATGAGAAAGTTAACTCCATCCCAGCTAGACCAAATACAGGGGGAAATTTGGGGATTTTTTGGAAGGCCATTTCTGCCTGCTGGAACACCAACTGAGTCTGTTGTATTCCATATTTACTTGACAAAAAGTAAAGCACAGCTCAGCTCTTCTTGGCAGTGATAGAGAAGATGTATCAAATAGTTGCTGCAAGTACACCTTGCAGTCAAGGCTGTGTTTTTAATTTTTATTCTGCTTATATTAAATAGTAGTTGAAGGAATACTGTAGAGAAATTGGCATGACATCAAGATAGATGCCTAGGAGAAGAATATAACTGCATCCCTGAATTGATTCTACCTGTTTTACCTGAAAAATGCAAAAATCTGACTTTCTTTTCCAAAGAACAGAGAAATCTATCATCCAAAGACTGTTTCAGATTAGACTCTGCTTCATGTGTCCACTTGCCTAGGGAAAAGAACAGTAGCTGAGGCATAAATTTGCATTGTTGAACCTAAACATTCAGAAAAAGGTATTGATGATATGTTATAAAAATACTGACCTCTGAAAAGAAACATTCTGCTGATGAGGTGATTCATATTTCTATGGACAGATTCCATCCATTAAAACTTTCATGCAGAGCTGTACGCACTGTTGTTCTTCTTGGAGCTAACTTTATACAAGAAAGAAAAGGTTCCCAGATATCTAAAGTCGAGTGCAAAAACATTTCCATTTTAAGCCTGATCATACTGCAGAAGTTATATAAAAATGTATTCATTTTGTGTAAATATAAGTTAATTATCCACACAGAAACATAATACATCAGAATCAATGAGCCTTTTTAGTAGGACCTGTCTTCCCTGATGTCACTATTTTTTGTTCAGTGTTTTTTTTTTCGAAACAAGTGAATTGTTTCCAAGTTCTTTGTTTTCCCACACTCTGGATTTCCTTGGTTATACCACATACTGACTTTTAAGAAGTACAGAAAGAAACAAGACTATAAATCTGAGCACACCTTGAGGAAGAAACATGCTTAAGACCACTACAGAGGGTGAATGCACTGGCCGTTTCCCCAAAGGTTTTTCCTCACATGCTTCAGTCCTTCCTTCCACACACTTGCAAATCAATACTTACCAAGAGACAATGCAGTGAAAAGCCCATTGTGAAAGATTCTTCCCTAACTTTCTTAAGATTTCTATGAGAAATCTTGTCTTTTGAAAATCTTCATACCTCCAGATTTCATATTACTATATACAAGTATGTTGATATAACAGGAGGATTCTTACCAGAATCCATAGATGGAGAATCTGGAACGACCAAACATAAATAAACCCATTTC
>VXAU01003670.1:243168-260315 GCA_013399695.1 Formicarius rufipectus | reverse complement strand
ATAAAAATAAACACATTTCAAAAAAAAAAAAAAAAAAAGAAGAAAAAATGAAAAATTATTCGGGAAGATATTTTGTAAATGTCTGTTATCATTTAGCATTTTCTTGATGACCCTTTTGTACACCATAAGCCCCAAAGAATCCATTTCTGAAAGATAGATAAAGCCTAAGGAAAAAACCTGCTTCTCTGTAATATCTAATCTATCATATAACAATTGTGAGTGTACTGAATTAATAAAGAGTGCTCAGCAGTCTGAGGCAGTCTCACTAACCTACTATTTTACCTTAAAATTAATTCTGCATTCAAAACAATGCAGGGAGTTTGAGTCAAATAATTTGTTCTCTTTGGTTGTGTTTTCTACTCCAGCATACCTTAAAGATGGTGATCATGTTTTAAAGCAGACTTTCAATAATCTGCTCTTTTTTTTTTTTTCCCCTCTCCAGCAGTGCTTGCCTACCCCAATTCCTGTTTTAAGTTACCATTTCACAGACTTGTGAAATTGAAAAAAAATCCTTTCTCTGCCCACCTGCTTCTACCAGGAGCTGCAAATTACATTCCTTATTTCATTCTATAATTAGAGCAAATATTTTAAATACAAATGCTCTCTGCTTCTTCTCCTGCAGTCTTTGTTGCTCTCCTGTCACTCTTCTGTCATCCTCCTGAGTTCTATTGTTTTCTGCTTTTTTTAACCAAGGCTTTGATTTAGTCAGCACTGGAATTACTAGTCTTAAATTCTTTGTTTTACATTCTTGTGAATCTGTGCAGGGCCTGTATTGTCCTGAAAGCTTCCAGCAGATCCTTCAGGTCATTCTGTGCTTCACCTTCTCACTCTATATTCACCCCTTTGTGAGCCCTTGAAAGCCGATATCCTTATGCTAATTATTCCCTTGTAAGCAGACAATAGACACTAAGATGCATTTCAATTTCACTTAAGCGTCCTTCCTTTATTATTCTCTCCCTCAGAAAGATCCCCATGCTGGAGTTGGGCCATGGAAGGTACATTATGTTTTTGTTGCTTTTAGATCATTCAACATTCCTCTGAATATGGCAGAGGCTATCACTGACGGTTGTTCCCTGCATAGCCCTCCTCTGCTGCCAGACCCTGCTGCAATCATTATTAGTCAAGGGTGAGCCTCTCACAAGCATGTTCTTCTTCCTACCTTATGCAGCTGAAGATACCACTTCACCACAGGGACAGACTAAAGATAGCAGCAGCCTCTCTGAAGTCAACCTGAAGTAGGCTAAAACACAGCACTCAAAGCTACCAGAAATGAGCAGAGAGATGAGTTCATATTTTTCCTGTCAGTCATCTGTTTGCTTGAAAACAAATAGCAAACCAACAGCAACATGCCATGTATCCACTAAGATGCTTGCTATGTCTTCCCACCCCCATCGTGATGACTTTTCTACAGACCTACTCAAGTCCCACATATCTGCCAGACTGTGAACTAGCAATACGATATTTCAGGACAGCTGGAACTGTTATTGTTAGTAGTGGTTAAGGCAATAAAGGCTGCTTTTCATTCCCATTATGCCTATTACTCTTACATTCTTTTGTTAAATGTTTCTGAGGCTTTGACACACTTGAATTAGAATCATAGAATAACCTGAGTTGGAAGGATCATTGAAGTTCAGCTCCTGGTCCTGCACCAGACAGCCCCAAAAATCACACCACATGCCTGAGAGCATTGTCCAAATACTCCTTGAACTCTGTCTGGCTTTGTACTGTGATTACTTCTCTAGGAATCCTGTTCCAGCACCCAACTACCCTCTGGGTGAAGAATCTTTTCTGAATATCTAACCTGAGTGTCCCTTGACACAGTTTCATAACATTCCTTTTAGGTCCTATTTGTTGGTCACCAGAGAGAAGAGATCAGCGCTTGTCCCTGTGTTTTCCCTCTTGAGGAAACTGTAGACTGTGATGAGGTATCCCCTCAGTCTCCTCTTTTCCAGGCTGAACAGACCAACTGATCCCAGTTGCTCCTCATATGACTTCCCCTCTAGAACCTATCGTCTTCATAGCCCTCCTTTGGACAGTCTCTAAATAGCTTTATATGCTTTTTATATTGTGGTGTGCAAAACAACACACAGCACTTGTTAAAGGGAACTAGATCATGAAGGAGAAAAGTGCTGAGGCAGGAGCGAGAAACTGCATTGGGTTTACTGGAAAGACACTCTACAGATCCAAATTTAAAACCACACTCATCTACCTGGTTTGGAACCTCTTCCATTGAGGCAACTTCCAAGACTCTCTCCATTAAGCAGAGTGGGTACAGGTATCCTTCTTCTGCCTTTCCTTCCATGACAGGCACATCAGGGAGTGGTCCTGAAGACCTGAGAAGTACAACTGAAAAACATTCCTACTTCCACCAGCAGCTGTGCCCTTGACACTTCAGTCTGTCTTTGTTTCTAGTTACAACAAAAAAAAGATTGTCCTGGAAAAAGAAGTCAGTATGGGAGTCTATCAGAATCCTTTAATCATCTCTAAAAACAGCAGTTCTTGTGAGGCATGTCTGTTAATCAATTCACTACGATTATATTCAGACTGCCCAGTTGAAAATACCCTGTTGTTTTCAGTTGATCAGTATATAGGTGCTACCTGGAAGATGGATAACACATTCCTGTCCTGCATTTTAGTGCATAGCCCTTCTGGTTTGTTTCCCTGTGCAGTAAGGAGGATAAATGTGTTCACAATGTTGTCCCTAGACTTCTATCCACACCCTGGCTAGCTTGTTTAAAGCTACCTCTGCTGTCTCATTGATATCCTCCAGCAGCAGCATCTATTACTGGAATAAGCAACTAGTCATAAAATACAGGAGACAAGTAGCAACTTCTGTGTCTATGAAGAATGAGAAACACTTATTACCATGAGTGAAGACCAAGAAATTCAGATGGTAGAAAAGCAAAACAGCAATTTTAAAACCATTTGGTTGCTGCCAGGGAGACTCATCCTGATCTGCACAGAAGGGCAGAGGCCAATGACTGTTCTCTGCGTGATTAAGAATGTGCCTGCCCAGCTTGAATTTGATGAAGCATTTCAGGAGGTTGCTAAGTGTGTCACAGCATGTGCCTTATTTATATTTAAAAGGGCTGCATTCAGTATTGAGAATTGCATGATAATCAATGCTAAGAACAGATAAATAGATAAAAAAGCCTGCTGTCTCTGTGTAGCAAAGGTATTCAGAGACACCTGACCCATAGTAAATCAGATAGATTTCCATTGGATGTGCTGCAGAAGACAGATACAGAAGGAGAAAATACGAACTGAGTTTCTTGATGCCCTGCATGCTGCTTTCAGTCATAACTTCATGCAGAAAACACTTTTTCTAAAGACCTGTCCTGCTAGTGGGGTGTCCTTCACACAAGAAATCGCAAGGAGACTGATCAAAACCACAGTATTGTGATTCTATTTTTGTAGCAATGTACTGGGCAAAAATCCTTAGCAGGGTATTTGAGTAGGATTCAGGAAGAGTGATAAGTCTTAAACTGAAGTGCCACAGACAATTACCTCACTTTTTCTGTAAATCCTGGTTTATTTTACTATTGCTTTCTGGAATAAAACTGGATTCCAAGCTGCTAGCCAGCATGTAACATTGTAATACAGGGAGTAGAAAATGCCAACAAAGTCACCATTAAGAGTTTTGAGGTTTACTGGGAAATCCCTTCCATATTTGGAAAAGGAAGCTTGTTCAACATAGTCAGGTGTTAGATAAGGAAACATCAAGTTCATTAACTTATTATCCTGGAAAGCTGAAATGGCCGGTGATTAGCTCTGTAACATTTGGATTTCAAAGGAGTGTGACTGATTGGGTCTCTCAGTTATTCCTTGTGGTGATACTTGTGGTTTCACCTCAAACCTTGTGAATTATAAAAAACAAAGAACAAAAGATGGCACTTCAATCAAATTTTTGTATTCAAAATATGGTTAGATTTTGACTGCTGACTGCATATGTCAGAACATCTATTTTAACAATATGCTAAGTATAAAGAATTTTGTTCTTCACTCATACTTCTCTCCAGAATGCCATTTTCATACTTTGAAAAATTAACATACATTAACAAATTGCACTTTGTGGGCTTAGGCATTATCACATCCTTCTTCCACAATTAGCTCAAGGCTGAGCAAGTAATTTTTTCGACAGTGTAAAATAGCCCAAAAGTGGTAAATAGCTGACATTGAATGGTAATCAAAGGTGTTCTGGACTAAAAGGGATGTTTTCAGGGATCATAATTCTATTGCAGTTAGAAGTCTTGACCTGTAGTTCATCTCTAGCATTCGTACATGCCACAGAAATTCTGTAACTGATTTTCAATTTTATAATTCAGTCTGAGTGACAGTATGTTCAAAGACCCACTCATTAGTTCTCATGGTGATTTAAATTAACCTTACACATCAGGGCACATATGAAATATGCTCCTGGGATCGTAGAACCCTGAAGGCAAATAGCTATACTTGTATCTAGTGCAGTCTTCCTATTAGTTTTCAAAAAGACAAAACATTAAAAAAAATTATGTTAGAGACAACTAAACAGGAGGTACTCACTTTTCTTCTTGGTACATTTTCCTGAGAGATTGTGAAAGGATATTAAAAGCTTTGCTTTAAATGGGCTTCCCATTATAGCTGTCTGATAGATCCAGGACTTTGACAGAGCCCCAGAATGCATCAGCCTCCACAGATGCAGCAGATAGATACAGAAGGAGAAAATATTAACTAGTTTTTAAATTAGTATTTTAATATTGATTATTATTGTCCATTTTTATTATCGCCTAACATTATTAATATTGTCCAACAGTTTAGATCAACAGAACTGTGATTCAAAAAGGGTGCAGTTCAACAGATAGGACTTGCACTTACAAGAAATTGTTTCAAAAAGCAGATTTATGAATGGATCTAATGAAGAGCATTCCTTTTTTTGGTGGACTCTGGCACCCAGCTTGTTCAGGCAGCTGTACTGATTTGACTGAATTAGGACCTCAGTTGTAGCAGCTACGTGCTGTCATCTCTGGTTAGCAATGCTGCTCACCAGCTGCTTGCTTCAGGTGCTTGTTCAAATGCTGGAAATATTCCTGGATGTTTGAGCAAGCTGAAGTGATTAGAAGGAGGATAGCAATAGTCTGGGACAGGAATTCATTATTAAGGGGTAAATATATAATATAGATTGACTATCAAAGAAGTTTTTCTGTATGTCTGAGGAAATTAATGATCTCATCTATGTCCAGTGAATTCAGTAGGAACAGATTCAAATTCATAAATAAACAGCAGTAAGACTTCCTACTAAACTTTCCTGACTTCTAAAAAAAACAGTAAGAGTGATCTCATCAGTTTTGGACTATATAGTTTTGAGCTCACTTTGGTTTTAAGTTAATATTCCATTTCTTACATAAATAATTGATAATTTGAGCATTTTGTGTTTATATTCATGCATCTAATCTATTTTCTTTCCTTTATTAAAATAGAATAGCAGAATCTGCCCCTAAAGCCACTGAGCTGCCATACAGATGGAAGAAACTGCTTCCAGAAAACTCCTTTGTATCCTTAGTCATCAGGGTTTCTTCCATTATTCTTTCTTCCAAAGTGTCCCAATATTTCAGATAGCATTGTTGCCCTAAGTCATACTACAAACGGTTACATTTTCCATTTTGCATTTTACTTGAGAAATAAAATGTAAAATCTCCTTATTTGATAGTTAGATGATGCTCTATGGATTTTAGATTTTAATTAAATTGAAACACCTCTGAAGCCATTTACAATTCAGATGAAGTCTTCTGTAGAAATATAATAGGTTGGTTGTCTTGCAACATCTATTGCCAATTTTCTGTACTGTACAACAATTCAGGCATTAATCTGCCTTGCCAAGGAGCTGGTTATACCTGGTTATTTGGATGGATAGATATATCCTAGCCAGCAGACTGTACTGTGGATAAGTTTATAGCCAGTGACAGCTATGGCCAGCAAATTTACTCTTTCTATTCTAGTCCTATAAGCAGTGATGAACACGGGTTAGTTTGTGATGAAATGGTTCATGATGTTGGTAGTGAAGGTCATCCTCTGCTAGAGAAACTTCATTGAGTTTAGAAGTACCCTTCAAAAGTTGCTGGACTATCCTCACTGACAAAACCCAGCTCTGGGTGACAAATCTCAGTCTTCATGCAAGCTGCTTCCCCAGGGCCACCATGTTGATTGGACCTGCAGCAGAACGTGCTGCTGCTGCATGTACAAAAATCTCAGGACAATGCTCTGGTGCACAGAGAGCTATGACAGTGTGATGCTCTTTTGTGTCAGGCATACTCTGTACCTTCTCTGTCAGTTCCAGCAGAGGAAATCTCAGGTTTATGTAAAAAAAACCAACCAAACAAACAAAACCCTGTTTTTTTGTTTGTTTGTTTATTTTTTTAAAGAGATGTTTAAAAATAATATTATTCCACGAGCACAACATTTCTTTTTGCAGCCTGGGCTGCACAGGCAAACTGCTGAAACTTAATCCTGTATTGGAATTGATCTGCCTCTTGTTTTACCTTTCTAAACATTCTTCTTGCTGCCAAGGAAACCTGGTGCAAGAAGAGCAGTTCAGATAGCCTGCACATGGCTCTTGTTGCTAAGGAAACGTCTGATGATGCCTGTAGACCTCTGTGTGGAGCTCGTAAGTGCAGTTGTGCACTTGGAAGGCTGAGATCCGCATGGGTGAAATGACTACAGAGAAATCAGAATTTATATTTTTCATTTAGTTTATATCATGAAGGTCTTTATCATTTAGTGTCTGAGACTGATTTTCCAAAATCATAGCACTGAGAGTATCTGCTATATTCCATTAGCACTGTTGCCTGCCTATGCCTGTAATCATTAGTGCACAAAGTAAATAATCAAACAACTCCTTTAACTGCCATATCCAATTCCCTTCACTGTCATGCTCAGTTACTCTGAAGAAATATAGGAAGGAGGCATAGACAGATGTGACCTCTTTGGAAAGGCAGATGATGACTCTTCAAAAGTTTTTCATACATCTGCTTAGACGGTACACAAAAACTTTCCAAGAACAGTGGAAATTATATGTATTGTTAAATCACATGTTGGAGGGATATTTGATTAATTCTCAAGAGTCCCAGTGATATTTCAAATGTGCCTGTTCCGAGCTGAGGTTATACATGCAAAATCACATAACAAATCTGATGACATTTCCAGTGTCCCACAAGGACTGACACTTATCTGCTCATTAGTTGACCTTCATGGGCTTCTCATCAGATATGCATGGTGCATTCAGATATTTTACCATAATGATACTTGGCTTACTCATTTCAACTCACACTCCACACTAATTGTTCACCTTGTAGTTTAGTCAATGTTCTCATGCTCATAGAGATTCAAACTAATTTCTTGAATGAATTATTGATCTGAAAACAATTGAACACTGAAGGCAAGCAACAATTTGATATGTGACAAACTGTATTCTATATGTCAATCCAGGGTTTTCAGTACCCATGCTGAGTGTAATTGGTACATTCTTAAACCATTCCTGTATATTATTTGTAATTCATGAGTTCTGGGTATATAGATTGTTTAAGCCCTCTCTCTGCCTCAGTCTTTGAGGCCCTTAGTAAAAAACACTAACAGGCACACAAAGCACTGTCCTCCACATCTTGTGGGTCTGGCCAAATGAAAGCCAGCTGCATAAATTAATTACTCATATGAAGGGTTTCATGAGCTTTGGGGTTATATTGACAGTAAAATAGGAAGCAGCAACTGGAAATTGATTGAAAGCCCAGCTTTTATCTTTTTTTCATAAAACATACACTTGAGGTTACAGTCATAGAATGTTGTTATTCTTTAGTATATCTCCAGATACCAAAATACTGACCCCATCATGGAGAAAATAATGGAGTTCATCCACATGTTAAGCATCTCTCTGCCTGGAAGCAACTTTGCTCTTCATAACCTACACAGATGAACTAATCAGAGGGCAGATCAACTCACTCCTCTGTTACAACACCCTAAACTGTAAAGTTCTCATGCCAAGACATTAGGAGGAATTGGTACAATCCAGTAAAAAAAACCTGTCACAAAAATGAATCGAAATATTCCAAGAAGAAAGAAGATAAAAGTTTGTTGAAAACAATGCCCAGTTTCTTTAGACATTTGTAAGAAGGAAATTCTGACTCACATTTCATTGTGTTGAGATGCTATCTTTAGGAAAGAAAGGGCTAGACATACTTGTGTTTTCCCCCTGTATTTCCAGTTCTACTTCCCTTTAAATTAAGTGTAATTGTCAGTCCATGGAGTTAGATGTGTAATACTAAATAAGGAATCACGTGACTAACATAATATGAAGATAGGGAATATTGAGATTTTTTTATCGCACAGAAAGATAACTATGCTCCTGGTGGTGTTCCTTGTCTGACTGTATGATAGCTACAGGGACTAAGTAGGACTCATCTGAGTGGCCACAAGTTGAATACCAGAATAAAGCAAGGTGTAATAAAAAAGATACACAGCTCTGCTTAAATGATTTTTGTTGTAATTTTCCACTATTTCAAAAAACCCTCAGTGACTTCAGTGTTAAATCCTCTTGTCCTGCTAAAGGATGCTTTCCAGAAAAAGAGATCAAGTATCACCAGTGTACTCAGAGCAAGCCTGTGGAAAGGTGACGTTATAGCAAGCAATGGTCAGCCAGGCTAAGGGGCCACACACCTACCAGAAAGACTAGGAAGTCCTCTGGGAAAGCTCTTCTGATCTCTGCCTTCTTCATAAATCTCTCAGTCAACTAAGTTGACTCAGTCTGGGTCAGACAGGGGAGCCTTTTATTGTTAGTCATCAATTCCAATTAGTCAGCACTGTGAAATCACAGTAATGCCACTCTTTCTAACCCTCAGTGACCTGAGAGGTCCCAAAAATGCAGTTTCCCACAGTTGTGAATTCATAGGGTTGGAATCTGGTTGGAATTTATAAACAACAAAATTTAAATTATCTTTTCCTAATGGTACAATGATTTCTAACACATGGATAAATTTCTCTGTATTTCTTTAATGGTTTACTCCAAAATTTCTTCTTTTCATGAGTTTACAGAAATGGTCATTATATTTGTCTATAAAAACTGATTTTTAATTTTTATGCTCACATCCAAAATAAAACTTCATTTCCACTGAACTATAAAACCAGGATGAGTAACAAAAACAGCTGTAGAAAAAGCCAAAATTACTACTTGGGAATATTAAAACAGGTGTTTCAGAACTCCCCTGTTCAGAGGCAAGCTAGAGTTGTGGCAACCATTATGTTTAGTTATGCACAGTTTATGTTAGAATATGATTTCCAAGCAATAAGAACTGATCCTGTAATGGCAACAGGGAAGTGTTTTTCTCTAATGAAACCAAACTACAAGGCTAACTGGGAAATAAAGAGCTGTTACTGTAGTTGAAATGGAAGGAAAAACAAACAAAAATATAGTTTGACTAGCTCATGATGATTTTTTTCACATGATTCTTAATTTATTGAAGATTTGAATTTTCAGGGACCTGAAGAGTATTCACATTGAAGTACCGGTATATGTGAAGCTACCATTATACAAAAATCCATTTACCCACTTTGAAAAACATGCTGAAAGTGTAGATGAAACACACATTAGCAGAGTGAAAGCTAAAGACAAAAGCACATGGTTCAAAACCCAGTGACCAAGGATCCCTCTCTTAACAAAGAATAATCTTACCACAGAAATGTAAGGTTATGCAGAAATAGAGTTATCCAGCAGATCAAGATCTCTCAAGCTCTGAGCACTTCACAGAATCATAGAACAGCTGAGGTTGAAAGGAGCCTCTGGAAGTCATCTGGTCCAACCCACCTGAAGGACCACAGGACCATTTGGCCCAGGACCATGTCCAGATGGCTTCTCCAAGAAGGGAGACTCCAAAACCTCTATGGGCAACCTGTGCCAATGTTTGATCAACCCAACTGTAAAAAAGTATTTCCTGATGTTCAGAAGGAACTTCCTGTTGTTTCAGTTTGTACCTGTTGCCTCTAATCCTGTCAGTGGCATCACTGAAAACAGACTGGCTCCGTCTTATTTACATCATTCCGTAAGGTATTTATGCATATTGATGAGATTTTCCTCCTGAGGGTTCTCTTCCTTGTGTCAGGTTCGCTCAGTCTTTCCTCATATGAGAATTGCTCCAGTCCCTTCACCGTCTTAATGGCCCTTTGCTGGAATACCTCCAGTAACTCCATTTCCCTCTTGTTCTAAGGAGCCCTGAACTGGGCACAGAACTTCAGGTGTAGCTTCACCAGTGCTGAGGAGAGGAAGGACTGCCTCCTTTGACATGCAGGCAATGCTTTGCCTAATGTAGCCCAGGATAACATTGGCCTGTTTTACAACAAAAACAATAGCTATTCTGTAAATGACAGTTCTCTGACTAACATTTGGAAAGGACCCACAAATTTATGTGGTGCCTTTCTGGTTAGCTATTTAATTTCTATCTCAGAGAAGAAGTAGTGGAGGAGGGATTACAAAGATTAATTTTTTTCCCAGATTTGCCAAATGTGGTGAATAATCTTGGACAAACCATCAGATGTCTATGTCACTTTACTCCCCCAAAACAGGTAAGATATCATTTCCCACATATGTGAAATATATTGAGACTTTCTCATGAAAAAGAAATTAAAAAGGGCAATTCTTTGTATAAGAAATTGAAAGCTAATAAAGTAATATAATTGAAATGTTCAGCTGCAGACAGAGCTTTGCTAATTAAGCACCTTTTGTAATAACTCCATGCGACAAAGCAGACCAGTGTCCGTCTGATGAGAAGGACCTTTTCAGACAAAGACCTAGGGATACTTGCAGACCCTTGAATCAAAGTAGCTGTGTGGGAGCAAGAACTCATTTAGGCTGAAAACTGATAGAAATAAAAACCAAAGGGAGGCATATTTCAGTCAGTTTTTTTGGTTTTCATTCTCAATTACTTTTGCATTTGAAAGCATTTAAATGTGTAAAAACGTGTGTGGAAAAGTCACTTTAAACATTGATTTATTTTTATTTAGTTTTTAGGTGCTGTTGACAATCTTTTGTCCATTCTTATCAAGCAGAGGGAAATATAAGTTTTGTGTTGGAGCTGTAAGGACTGCAGCAATCAGGGCAGGCAGGAGATAAAAATCAACTAGGACTTAAGTGATAAAAATGAGAAAGCTAAGAATACCAGCTTTGGTTATATTTAGAAAAGTGCAGACATATCTTCCTGGCAAGATTCATGAAAGTGCATCAGTGTTTGCACATGTATGATGTAAAGTTTCTTACATCTCTTCAGGGACAGTAATGATAAGAGTTACAGAACAAAAGATAATATGTTGTCTTGACTTCTATGTACATTTCTATCTATTTCTTTACTTTTGTTTGCATTGAGATTACATTCACCATGAGTGAGAGTTAGGTCTAAAGTTGTACTTGTAAAATTTGCCTTATGCCAGCACTTCTGTTTGAGAACATATTTCAAAACTGCAGCCAGATGGTTTTACTCAGAGGATTTGACTTCCCCCCTAGTGGCATATAACCACCAATTCAGATATAATGACTATGCAGCTACCCTATTTTCTGTACCATTGTAAGTTGTCCTTAAGCAGCAATACAAGCATCCTTGACAGAGGTCACAGTTTAGACACCTCTTTTCAAGGGATCACAGTGATCCCTTGGAAAACTTTCTCTCTTTTGGAAACCCTCAACATTTCTTTATTATGCTACACTCTGTCTCTGCAGATGCACAGGTCTGAACAGTGGCACAATGAAAACCAAATTATGGCAATGTTTCCTGAAGACAAGGAAGTGATTAAAATTTATTTGTTTCATCAACTCATAATTTACTCAGTGTACTGGGTTTGACGTTGATTGGCTGCCAGATATCCACCCGGTTGTTTCATCACCCACCTTTCTCAACAAGACAGGGGAAGAAAGGTGAAAAAAAACTCATAGATTTGGATAAAAACAAAGATATCACTTAATAATTACCATCATGGGCAAAACAGATTCAACTTTGAGGAGATTAATTTAATTTATTGTCATTTAAAAACACTGTAGGATGGTGAAAAGCTACCCTGTAACCCCTTTTTTTTTCCCAGACTAAACTTCACTCTTTCATTCCTTAGCTCTTCCTTTGAGCTCTACCACTCAAAGTGGCACAGAGAAATGGGAAAGGGGCAGTTGTGGTCCCAGCAGCTCCTCTCTGCTCTTCTTCTCTTCACATACTCTTCTCCAGCTCCAATGTGATGTCAGTCTTTCACATATTGCTTTAGTGTGGGTTGCCTGTTGCCAACCAGAAAATACTGGTTCTGTATGGGCTCCTTTCCATAGGCTGCAACTCTTGTTAGGAGACTGTTCCTGCATAGCTTCTTCATGAGATGCACCATTTTACAGGGCATACACACCTGTGCAGCATGGGGTCCTCCATGGACTGCAGCGTGGTATCTCCTCCAACATTGTCCTCCAAAAACTGCAGGGAAATGTCTGCTCCAGTGCTAGGAGCAGAGCACTGCTTCCTGCTTCTTCTCTGACCCTGGTGTCTGCAGGGTTCTTATATTTTTCTCACTGCTCTCTCACAGCTGCTGCACAATGTTTTTACCCTTTCTTAAATATGTTCTCACAGCAGTGCCATCAGCCTCACTGATGGGCTCAGCTGCATCCCTTGGTGGGTCAGATGGAGTGGGCTCACACGGGCTGTGACCAACATGGGCTCTGGTCTAGGCTCACAGAGGCCACCCCTGCAATCCTCGAGCTACCAAAACCTTGCCAAATAAGCCAAATCCTCTATGACAGTAGCTCTGCCTTTGCAGATACATACATCCACTCTTCATGTCACCTGTCACTCTTCTCACCCCACTTTTACATTCATGGGAAGGCATACAGAGCTTAAAGCCATCCTACCTGAAACTTTTACACTACTGTGAAGCTTGTCTAGCTCATGTAATAATCTTATTAAAACCGCTACAAGAATGTTTTAGGGTGTCTTCTGTAATTTCAGGAATTGATTGGTGACTCCAGCTTTTCATGAAATGCCTGCATCATCCATATTTTTGCAGTGTTCTCAATTTTAGGAGTGAAAAATGTTCTCCTTGATATGAGAAGCTTGGCTGACAGAGGAGAATCAAAATCCATGCCTGTCACAATGTGAGAATTCTGCCTGTTTATCATCCACAGTTTGGATAAGAAGGCAGGTGATGGAAGATTGTCAAGTGACATAAAGTTATGAAATAAATCAAAAAAACTTTGGGTTGAAAGTCTCAGAACTAAAGTGGCGTTTTTTTATTTTTTTTTTTTTATTCCTTACATGCTATCTGTGGGACTCTAACAACAGCAGAGTGAAAAACCCAGTGTTATTCTTGAAAAACAAAAGGCAGCTGAGGAGTAGGCTTTGATTTAGTTCATACCTGAGCAGATATGAGGTATTTTAAATTAAAAGCCAGGCAGAGCCCCAGCTCTGTTAGGTCCAGTGGCCATAGGGCTGGTTGTTTTCCTTTGTGATCAGGGTTCTGTGTTTCTTATCTAAGTTTCACATTCTTCCTCATTCCAGAAACCATATCCTTTTTAATGAAAGGGTATCTAAATTTATAGTAATGAGAAATATGTTTCAACCAAATATGACAGACAGACAGAGCTCTCAAGAATATTGCGTGGGAACAGGCTGGCAAAAGAAAGGAATTTCTGCTGATGTCCCATTATGGAAGAGTTGTGCAAGCCCGGCATCAGGGATCACACAGTCAGAAAAGCTCATCTTTGCATAACAAATTTATAGGAAACTGCACTTCTTTGGATCTGAGTCTCACAGCACGACTTTCAAATATGGTGCAAATGAACCTGTGAAATGTATGGTCTTCCGTTGAAGAAATACTGCTGGTATGTCCACTTGGTAATACAAGGGACACACTCATGTCTAGGTGGACAGGAGACCACTGAACTGTACTGAATCAGGGGGGACAGACCCCAAAGACCATTACAGACATCAAGAGATGTCTAGTCACAGAGGTCAAAGGGAGCAAGTTCCTACTTTTCATACCACAGTTTATCTTGAAGCCTTTTTTGTCTCTTGGACATTTGCAGCTTCTGGAACAATGGTGTGTTTCAGTCTGACTTTTCTCCACACCCAACTGATCTTTTGCCCAGTTTTACATAAGGAACTGCTATTGCCTCTGCAGGAACAGAGGACTGGGATGGAGATATCTCCATGCCTGATTCATGCTACTATTTCCCAAAGCATTCCTAGGATAAGAGCCATCTGGAACTGGCTGTATTCAGCAAGTGGCAGCCCCTGGAGACTCCTCATGAATGCAGTTTCACCACCTGCTACCAAAACCTTGTCACCAACACCTTACAAGAATGAAAATAGAAGATTGGCATGTGTTATACACTGGATAGAACAGAAATATTGTAATAAAGGATTTTCCTCCATCATCCCATGAAGCACCCTGAACCTCTTTCTCCCTGTTCTAAGTTCATGGACCATATCCTGCTTTGTATTCTCTTCTCAAATCAGATACCTTACATGCTCCCTACTTTTTTCTTTTTTTTTTTTTTTTCTCATTTGATCTACCTCACTTAAGAATATTCAATCAAAATCTCTTGCCACTGTGCTTATTTTTCAGCAACTCTAAAAATTTGAGAATCAAATTCTTTTTTAAATAGGCAAGAATAGTGAAAAATAATTGCAGGCACTTACTGGAAAAAAGAAGTGTGGGTTGAGCAACATGGTCAACCTCCATTTCTTTTTTAGTTTTTCTTCTTTTAAAATCATATTATACCTATAGATATTTGGTATACAGACCTTAGTTAAATTAGCAAATTTTACAATATCATGGCTAGACTCTGTGAACTAAGGTTTGGGAGGGTTTTACCCACGCTTGCTGCAAGCGCGCTGATGGCTGATAAGGCCAATGTGAGAGAGGCAAGTCCAGTTGCAAAAGGCACAGCAGAAAGTCTCCGTGAGTGGCACTGTCAAGGCACGGTTCTTTCTGCATTGTCTTTTCTCCTCCAGGCTGATTCTGCGCTCTGTTTCAAAGGAGATAGAAGCGTTATAGATTGTGTGTCTCCATGTCTCCCAGTTGGATAAAAACTTCCTAAATCTATGGTTTGAATTGTAAAAATAGAAATTATTGAATTGTTTTAGGTACCAAAAAAATCCAGCATGCTGAAGCTCAGTACTTTTTAAAGTAAAAAATTATAAAAATAAGATGATAAAAGCCTAATTATTTTTCTTGTCTGGTATGAATAAAGCAAGATTTCACAAAATGACATCATTCTAATGTAATATTTAGTTGAGTAGTTGGTTTGGTTTTTTTTAAAATTATTTCTGGAACTTGTTTTTCTTCTTTTAATGACAGCTCATCATTATGCAAAACTTAGGAAGAGAGTTTCCATGAAGAATAAACTAGTTAGAGTAATGAAAGGCATCTACTTATAAGGTCTGTCAACATTTATGTTGGAAGTGAATACATAGCACCTGTAAAACCATAGCTACAGAACTAAACACTGTTCCTAACTGGTGCAACTAGATGCTGTAAAAATGTTTTTATAGATTTTTGTTTCTATTTCTAATGCAGGTTATCCACTAAGATATGCTATGCTGAAAAAAATCAATGCACTTTGTTTTCAGCTGACAGTTCCACTAATATCCAGGCCTGTATTACGACTGAAATAGAAGTTGATATTAAAAGTCTTTATTTATCTTTGTCTACATTTTCATCACCACCATGTCATTTCTCTAGGTATATTAAGGAGGAAAGCCTTTTGCATTCTGCTTTCACAGTGAGTACAATGCTATGGCAAATACAGCACAGTAAGTTGTAGCACTGCTTTCCCTTTGGGGCTCATCTCACATTCCTGTTCATCTCACTTAATGTATATGGCATAACTCCATTAAGATTTTTCCAGTTTTTCCAATGCACTTTTTCATCATCCAGGATGGTCTTTACAGGTTGGTACAAACAATCCATATTTTGTTTTCTGATAGAGTTATCACACCATGTTACATGGAAATCAAGACAGAGGATGTTTGTTGGGAGGTCTTCCCAGGAGAAGTAGAAAAGGGATTGGGAAAGAGTGATGGTAGGATCTGATGAATTGATAGCTACTGGTGGTATGAGATACAAAGACTGGAAAGGAGGGGGGATGAACATGATCTGGAGCATGGATAAACACACAAATTTGACCTCAGGTACTGATATACAAAAGGCATTCTTCACATTACTGTATTCACACCTTTGTGAGAAAAAGGCAAAATAAGGTTTTCTTTATTGGTGCTGCTCCCTGTGCAATTGGAATGCATCATCTCCATTTTGCTTATCTCAGTACCTAAGGAGCTTGCTGAGCTGGAATCACCGGACTATTTCTGTACTGTGTCTCTGAAGTGAATGTTTCTGTAAGATATGGCACCTGTAGCTATCAGTGGTAATAATCTGCAGAGAGCAAGTGGCCAAGACAAGACCAGTAACACCCAATTAGGACAACTCCCACTCACACCCTTGCTCAGGGTTATTGCTAGCATGATATTTGCATTATATCACCCCATAAACTTTTGGATTCTAAAGCAACACTAAGAGCAACTTTTAGGTAATTCATCAGTGGAGGCCATGCCATGAGATACTAAGGATATATCTACACAGTAAATTAAATATAGACAAAATTACTTCCAATACTAAAAAGCAGAGGCAACTACCTCTTAGGAATTGTCCCTAGTCTAATCACTCTAACTGTTCCCAGGTGTTGTCTGAGAGACTTGGCCAGTTGGCAGAGGTCAAATTTATGGCTTGGACTTTTCTGACAACCTAGAGTGAATTGATTTCTACAGGCAAGTAACGCTGCCTGGCTCAATTTAATTTTCTAATAAAAATTGGCTCTCTGTTTTACAAGTGGCTTCATATGATTGGCCCTTTGCTTCAATGCAGGACTTCAGTAATTTAGCTGGAATTCTGCAAGATGATATAGTACTAACATTGCAGGTGCAATGGGAGTGCTGGAATCAAGTTGAGAATAAAACCAAAATGTCAGTGAGAGATGAGAAAAAAAAAGTGAATATATATATGTTACCAATGAGGAAAATTTTAAAAACCCCCCACTAAAGGCACATGTAAAAAAATTATTCCAGCAGGATTTTGATGTGACCAAAATTCCAGTCAGGATCTGTAACTTT
>VXAU01003670.1:213445-243152 GCA_013399695.1 Formicarius rufipectus | reverse complement strand
CTTTGATAAATCTTTTTTTGTAAGGAAATATCAAATCCAAAATTGCATATAAATTTTTAAATTGATCATAGGAAAATATTTTGAAGGTTTTTAGTCTTTTATTGTTCTGAAGTGTTGCAGAGACCTTGGCTTGAACTTTAATTTGTAGCGACATGGGGGTTGAAATTCCTTAATGTGCTCTGTTTTCCAATGATCTCTGCAATTTATCTCTAATAACATGAGATGAAAAGAGATGTGCTGGAGAAATTACAAGTCTATTTTCAAGTGAAGTTAGTAGTGCAAACTTTCAGCTTTTGCTGAAAAAACCCCACAATGTTAAACACTTGTGGTATTGATAAACTTAAATTCAAGATAGCGATCAAAAGCAAAAAAAACCCAAAAACAAACAAACAAAAAACCAAAACAAAAAACAAACAAAAACCCAAACAAACAAAAAACAAAAACAAAAACAAACAAACAAAACAAAGCCAAAAAACTCCAAACAAACAAAAAGACTAAAAAAGAAAAAAAACAAAAACAAAACCCAAACCAAACAAAAACCCCACAAACCCAACAAAAAATCCAAAACAACAACAAAAACAAACAAACAAACAAACAACAACCAGGATGCAGGTACAACTCAGGAAAGAAAGAGATTTTTCAAAGAAGAGGATGCTGCCCAGTGTCTCTAGCAGAGCTACATTTTGAAGTGCTTGTTAATTAGGGCTGATCAGAAGCTGATGGAATTAGCTTCTGTTATTTAAGTAGATTAGATTTATTAAAAAGAATTTTTCTTTTCAGTCAGAAACCCAAAAATGTCTCAAGAAAAAGAAATCTAATTTTAAAATACTAAAGATCAGCACTATGGTTACTTGTGTGTCTAAAAATTAAGTTTTTTTCAGGTGTGAAATCCAGTTTTTATTTATAACAAGGAGGTAACTTGCATACAACAATATACCTTTTAAAATGTTGCTTCCACCTGAATCTGACTGGAGAAATTTAGGAGAAAATATATATATATGTATATATATGTTGCAGAAAAGGTCTCCAGATCCTCTAGAAATGTCTCAAAAAAACCCCACAAAAGTATAACCAAAAGCCTAAAAGGGTTTGAACAAACAGCCTGCAAAGAAAATTACACTGGGCTAGGTGCCTCAAAAAGGCAGGAATTTAAAAGAGGAGGACACTGTGGAAGTGCTTAACTTTCTTCGTAGACTGGCAAAGGTGTTTCATCATCTGTTGTCTGCTGGCTGTGCACCGATATCAATTAATTAAATTTAGATGAAATTATAAATCCTTTGGAGACCTCATTTTTTTAATAAACACAGCAAAATATCAAACCAACATGATTTCACCACTGACAAATGTAGACAAACATTCCATTCCTCATCCCTTCACCACAATTGCAACTAAAATACTCCACAATCATTCTGCTCTCTAACATTGTCCAGTCCACACTTTTTTGCTTACCTCTCCCGATTATTATTCTTATATTGAATTCTGAAGAGCTCCCTGTTGTGTAACATAAAGAACTGCGGTGCATTGACCTTGGCAGGAGCTCACCAAGTTACTCTGTCGGTCCCCTTCCATCAACAGGATGGGGGTGAAAATAAGATGAAAAAATCAGAGGTCAAGATAGAGACAGGGAGGTCACTCAACAGTTACCATCATTGGCAAAACAGACTCAGCTTGGAGAAATTAATTTAATATATTTCCAATCAAATAGAGCAGGATAATGAGAAACAAGAACAATGGTAAAACATCTTCCCACCTTCCATCCTTTTGTCCCAAGTTCAACTTCATTCCCAACTCTTCTACCTTCTCCATGTGAACAGTGCAGGGGGACAGGAAATGAGGCTTGTGGTCAGTTTGTAACAGTCTGTGTCTGGTGCTTCTTCTTCCTCACACTCTTCCCCTGCTTTCATGGGAGACAATCCTATGAACTGCTCCAATGTGAGTACTTCCCATGGGTTGCAGTTCTTCATGAACTGCTTGAGCATGGGCTCCAGTCCCAATGGGTCAACAGGTCCTGCCAGGAGCCTGCTCCAGTACAAGCTTTCCACAAGCTGCAGCTTCTTTCAGGACACGTCCACCTGCTCTGGTGAAGAATCCTCTGGACTGCAGAGGGACAACCTGCCTCACCATGGTCTTCACCACAGGCTGCAGGAGAATCTCTGCTCCAGCACATGGAGCACCTCCTCCTCCTTCTGCAAAGTTGTTCCTCTCAGATTTTCTAACTCCTGTCTCCCAGCATTTTTCAACCTTTCTTAAATATCCTATCATATACAAGGTGCTGGCAGCATTGCTGATGGACTCAACCTTGGATCCTTCCTGGAGCCGACTGGCACCAGTTGTGTTGAATCTGGGGGGAGCCTCTCATATCGCCTCGCAGAAGTCACCCCTGCAGCTACACCTACCAAAACCTTGCCGTGGAAGTGCAATACTGTCACATGAGCAATTGTTGCAAATCCAGGGGAAAGGCAAACTAAGGTAAGGAATAGCTTTAAAGCATGTAGCGTGTCAGGGGACCATTAGTAAGTTTACAGATGACATTAGAAAAAGGGGTCTCATACCAGTCCAGAAGTGAGGCTCTAGACCTTTTCCTCACGTGTAATGCAAAGCACTCAGTGTAGCATGTTTTAAACAAAATATAGTACATTTATAGTAATTTGTTCAGTTTGTCTATGACACAGGGTTGAACTTGATGATTCAGAAGTTGCTGTGAAATTTCTGTTCTTTTATATCTGCTGATAGCAATAGGCTAATGATAAAACATGAGTTAAAAGCATTATCAGCAGTATGTTTCACTGGCAAACAAAAGGATAGGATTTCATTCATATTCAATTTATCTTTGTAAAGAGGAAAGCTCTACTTTGCACAGTAAAACCAACATTTTAAAAATAAATTAAATATCTACCTGCTGAAGACAAGATATTTATAGAGATACCTTCTTAATAGGCATTTTAATTAAATTCCAGCACCCGCAAGATATCTGTGCTCAAAAGGGAGCCTGAAGTACAACAGAAAGAGGCTGCTGTCCATCACCCAGTCATCTTCACTGTTTAAATATATAAATATATAAATAACTTAAATGGTCCTTAACAAAAAGAATATGAAATTTCCAAGTATATATTTGCAAGTAGCACTGGAAAGGAACGAATTTTTTCCATGATATATGTGTGGTGTAAGGGTGCTGTTTACTCAAATTTTACTAATCCATTATATTAACAAAGATGGTGCTGAAATGTAATTATTATTACAAGTTTTTCTTTTAGGTCATTAGCCGCATTTATTTCACTCTCTAATTTTTTGAGAATGATCACATTCACCAGAAGAGTATTTGTTTCTGGTACGGTACTCTCCTATGACTCTGGCCTCTTCTCCTATAATTCTCAGCACAAAAATGTCTTGTGCTTTTTTTCTCAGAACAAAAATATACTGCACAAACTCAAGTAATTTGGACACTAAGAAAAATATCATGATCCAAAGGATTTTCTCTGATAAACTGCTCAGTCTTACTATTTTTGATAGAAGCTAATTTTGCTGAAATTGTGACTAAAAATACAGTTAGAAGACTTTGGAACATATAAGGTTTCCAACAGAAATGCTTGTGAAAAAAAAAAAAGGCAAAGAGAAGGAAGATGATGCAAATGTCTGTCTCTGAAGCAATACAGTGATGTTGGCAGTGGAGAGAAATAAATGCTAGCAGGGCATAATTAACCTCTTCCTAAAGCAGGCATTTAAAATAGGTCAGATGAATCACTTCTAAGTGCCCATTTTTCTCACATATGGGATATTGATGAGAGGATTAGCTCATCATAGATGCCTGCAACTAAAATAGGTGAAATATATCCCAGTTTTCACACACTGTTGTATATCATAATCATACATATTTCTCTGAAGCCTAACAATCCAAGTTGGCATGTTACATATTATAGAGGCATAAAATATAGGCATAAGATGTCTGAAGACATCTCCACTTTCATCAGCAGATCGGATACATATGAATCACTGGTTTAACTAAGTGAAAAATAAATCTAAGGGATTCACTATGTACAGAAAAAGTAAAGGAGAAATGAAAAACCTAGATTATCTAATCAGATAAGTGGATCAAAACATTCCCTAATTTAAAAGAAGAAAATAAACCATAATGAGACCAGCCAACAGAAGACACATGATTTTTCTTGCAGTTTAACAAATTATGGAAATTAAGGTAAGACCGAAGAATTGTTGGAAAGTTACAACTCTCTCCAAGATATATCAATCATCGACATTTCTCACATACAAGTGTAACACTGTCTCTCTTTTTGGGCTGAAAATTAAGAAAATGAATATACAAACACGAAGTTTAAATAAATTAAAACAGTATGAACACCACTTCTTTAGTTAATAAAAGGAAAGAAAATCACCACAAATGGCCTTCATTGCTACTATCAGTCCAATTCTGCCTGCCTTTCTGGTGGCAACAGAAGGTAAGTTTAATGGCTTTGAAAGATTCACTGGTAGTGTCACTGGACCAAAATAAACATCATCTCAATAGCAGTCACTCAGCAGGCAGTGAGCAGGTGAAAAATGTTTTGTCATTCAGACTCAGATCATATGTAATGATCCTTAGTTACCCCTGAAGTGCCTGAAAACTGCTTATAGAAGTGTTTTGAAAGAAATTAGAGAGGACAGATACCATTTTACTACTCATCCATGAAGGGACTTTTGTAAAGGCATTCCAAAAGTTGGACAAAATGGACAGCCAAGGTTTAGCCTTAGAGTCAAGCCAGAGGTTCAGCAATATGATGTTCCAGACTAGGATCAAACAACTGTGAGTCTAAAGAAATCTGTTATTCTTCTAACTTTATTGTCCAATTTGTGACTGAATCAATTCTCACAAATACTAGTCTGAATTGAAATATTCTGAAGCATATTCAATTTATTCATGTGGACATAACCTGTGACTGTATTTGGTGAATCCTTTAATTCTCTGTACTTTGTTTTATATATGTCAATGTCTTACTCAGAAACTGCAGAGATATTGCCTCAAACATGCCTTTACATAAAGGCAAACCTGGACACATACTTTGGGTAAATCTAATGATCACCAAAATAATTGGTAAAATATTTCATAACCTGTAGAGTGTTATATGAATGAATTAAAAAAAAAAAAGTGCCCTATTTAGAACAACGCATTATCATACTGCAAGTTTACCTTGGAAAGGATATTTTAAGGAAAAATTGCATTTTCTGTATATTCCACACTAACTACTTAAAAAAGAAAGAGTAAAAATTCTGATCTAAGGGGTAAAAACGAGGAGTTGTAATTTTTATGCTCAGTCATTTGATCCACCTGATCAGTAACTTCTCTACATGATTTTCTGCACTATATGACTCAGTTATGGAAAAGCATTAGTTCTTGCAGGAGGTTTCCAAGTCAAGTACATGTATGGACTTACTGTTTTCCTTCAATGTTTGTGATGGATCTTCAGGTATCTACCTTCTCATACTGATTACTGTTCTGTTTAAAAGTAGAATATAAGCCCAAAAAGATTAAAAACAAAAAATTCAGAAGATTTTATAGAACGTAAATTATGACTAATAACTTGCTACAGTCATAATTAAAAGGAGTCAGCAGAAAAGAGTGGCTGCTGTGTTCTGCAGTTTGTGTGGTGTTAGATTATTCCCACCTTCTGTGCACAGGCTGCTACACCACTTGCACTTTTTGTAGGCTGTAGTCTTCCCTAGGCAAATAATGCACAAATTATATTTTTTTTAAGTTACATAGTGAGCATTTTAGTACAAGCATATTCTCTTTTTATACATTAATCGAGGTGACCTGGTCTTCTAATGAGGCTGACAGGTTCTTCCAGAGAAGTGTCAAGCACCATCTGTTTTCACACAGGAGCTCTCAGTCACCAGTTCCCTGTTGTTTTTTGGTCGGTTGGTTGTGTTTTTTTTTTGTTTGTTTTTGTTTTTGTTTATTTTTTTAATTATTTATTTTTATTTTGTTGTTTGTTTGTTTGTTTGTTTTGTTTGTATCTCTTTTTTTTCTTTTCTTTTTTTCTTCAACAGATAACATTTAGCTGAGGAAAAATTCACTCCTCATTACTGAACATAACTCATTACTCATCAAGGACCAAAATTCTGAATCTGTGAATCAAGTGAATATGTGCATCAAGTGAGAGGCATAAAAGGGTATTGCTCCTTTCCACAAGTGCTTTACTGTGTTGATAACAGCAGGAAGATAACAATGATTAATCAATCATGTCACTTCCCTTCTCCTCTTTATTGAGTATGAATTAGGCTCAATCTCCCTGTCTTCTCCTGTCTCTGAGCATTAGACAATGTGCTTGGGTTCATGCGAGAGAGGAAGAGGAAAGCAAGAGAGCAAGGGAACTTGTTTTCCTTTTGGGAAGCAGGGATGGCACATCCTGTTTTGTGATAAATTACAAAGAAACAGAGTCAAGACTGCTTTTCAAAGATGGGGGCTTATTTCTGAGAGCTGATCTCTCTCTTACTGAGTACATACAAATGTAAATCTAAACTGGAAATTTTTGCATTCTGTAGAGGGCAAAGAAGTTACATACAGACAGAAGTTACATATACCTAATACATTCAGTTAATTTCAAATGAATATTACCTTCCTTTTAATAAAAGAAATTATATTGAGCATACAATAAGTCACACTACTTATTATAAACATATCCCTATTTTAATTAGGGAAGATTATTTGCTCTTATTAGAGAGAAGTACTTTAAAATGATTGGCATTTCTGTAAGGGTTGTTTTCTATGAAAAGGCAATAAACCCCCTCTAAATGTGAAATGAAGTTTGTGTTTAAACTGACATTTTTATTCTATGTCCATAAACTCCAAACTCATCACAAAAAAGAATTAGAATCTTATCTGAAGTGTAAGGAATGGGATGAGATTTTTTTGTGCTACAAGTCTCCTTGGATCAATCATGTTGGATGGAGTTTGTTTTGCCTATCATTGGCCAGGGACATGATAGTCATCTAGTCAGATGGGCATGCACAAGAGACACCTGAACCAGCCTCAACTGTCCAGCATCTATAGAATGAACTGTACTCCTGACCATAACTTCCCAGTAATTATAAACAAGGAATAAATTACCAGCTTAGAAGATATGTATGAATTTTACATAACTGAAGTAATGCTACATGAACCCCAGCCTCTGCCGCACTATGACTCAACTCTTCATAGTACTGCAACTCACAATTGTATTCATGCTTATATTGGCTTTGTGTGCCAAGGTAGTGTGAGGGTGTCACAGGGTTCTTAGGGAAGCTTTCAGAAGATTCCCCCATGTCTGACAGAGCCAATGCGAATTGGCCCCAAGACAGACCTGCCACTGGCCATTAAGTTGACCAATGGCAGTGGTTAACAAATTTAAGAAGGAGGGGCAGGGGGAATATCTACACAATCAAAAAATCACAGAATATGTTGAGTTGGAAGGGACTCACAAGAATCATTGAGTCCAACCCTTAGCCCTGCACAGAACCATCCCCAAGAATCACAACATGTGCCTGAGTATAATCTAAACACTTCTTGAACTCTGTCAGGCTTGGTGCTGTGACTAGTTCCCAGGGGACCCTGTTCCAGTGCCCAGCCACCCTCTGGGAGAAGAACCTTTTCCTAATATCCAACGTAAACCTTCCCCAACAGAATTTCAGTCCATTCCCTCAGGTTCTGCCACTGGTCACCACAGAGAAGAGATCAGTGTCTGCCCCTCCTCTTCCCCTCAGGAGGAAGCTGTAACTGCAATGAGGTCTCCCCTGAGTCTCCTCTTCTCCAGCCTGAACACACCAAGTGCCCTCAGCCCCTCCTCTTATGGTTTCCCCTCAAAGCCCTTCACCATCTTCATTGCCCTCCTTTGGACACTGTCTAATGGCTAAATAACTTTCTTATATTGTGGCCCCCAAAACTGCCCACAACATTCAAAGTGAGGCTGCCCCAGTGCAGAGCAGAGTGGTGCGCTCCCCTCGCTCGACCAGCTGGCGATTCTGTGCCTGATGCCCCCCAGGACACGGTTGGCCCTCCTGGCTGCCAGGGCTCGATGACTCAGATTCAACTTGCCATTGACCAGGACCCCCAGGTTGCTTTCCACGGCACTGCTTTCCAGCATCTCATACCCCGGTCTATACGGACAAGCCAGGTTGCCCCATCCCAGGTACAGAATCCAGCACCTTCCCTTGTTGAACTTTGTATGGTTGGGGATTGTCCAGCCCCCTGATTTATTGAGATCTCTCTGCCCATCAACTTCACCTGGTGATTACAGGAAGCATATTTGCCAGAGCAGATTTGCTGACAGGACTTGTGACCCACGCTGCAGCAGTCTGTTCCCTGTGAAACAGATCCATGCTGGAGCAGTTTGAGAAGAACTGCAGTCAGTGGGAAGGACTCGCATTGGAGAAAGTCGTGGAAGACTCTCCTGTGGGATGTACTCCACACTGGAACAGAGAAGTGTGAGGAATCCTTCACTGAGAAGAAAATAGGGGCAGAGATAATGTGTGATGAATAGAATACAGCCCCCACTCTCCATCCCCCTGCACTGCTTGTGGGGAGTATGCAGGGAAAATTGGCAGAGAAATTAAGCCCAGGAAGAAGGGAGGGGAGGGGATAAGGTGATTTTAAGATTTGAGTTTGATTCTTATTATGCAGCTGAGGAGGGGAATGACAGGATGGTTTTTGTGAGTACATGGCATCCAGACAGGATCAAACCAACAAAATGCTGTAATTTTACCTTTAATCCACTGCAAGTTCTTAATATACTTCAAATACATACATCTTTACTTTCAGGGCTGTTCTACTGGCATCACATTTCATATAATATTACAGATCTATTATCCTCTGTTGACTAGAGGAAAATTTTTGTCTATTTCTTTTGTACTGTATTGATTTTCTCTGGTCTCTCCTTACGTTCATAAAGGAGAACTAACATTTCCAGTAATCTTCTTTAAAGAAAAAAAGAATAAAAATCTACATCTCTAGAAATTTTCCAGAAATGCCAACTGTGCCTCAATGCAATGTAAGACAGCAATGAGTTTTTAAACATTTTTTTAGACATTTTAAACTTCCAGCTACAAATTTTAAATAGCTGAGTAGGGAGTTCTCTTTTTAATGAATGCTACTTTTCAATAGTACTTGCAATATCAGAAAGGTTCCTAAAGCCATAAAAAGGATAATGATGCACACAGTGTGGTTCAAACAAAATAATTAAAAATAGACCAATATGACCAGCATCAGTAAACACAGGGAACAGCTAAAAATTTGTTAATGAACAATTAAGAGAATGAATAATGCTTCAGGAAAACCAGTTAGGTATTTTCCAAGCAATTTTCTCTTTAATGATTCCAGTTTGGTTAATAAAGGTAAGGGATGCTGTAAAATATACTTCCACTTCTGTAGTGATCTTGACTCAATATCGCTTGACATTTTGATTAAGAACTAAAATGACATGATATTAATATCTTGCAACAAGAATGCATTAAATATAGCCATGGCTTATCTCAAAGCCAAGGAGAGAATTACCCAGTAGGTTTCTGAGGGACCAGAAGAATCTGCAGGAGTTGATTCTTAGCTTTTGGAAATATGCAGTTCTTTTCAATAACTTAGAACAAAGCAAAACAAAGCAAACTGATAGAGTTTGCTGATGGCAGATATTTTTGGGAAATAATAAGATAGAGAGGATAAATTCCAATGGCCGAAAAAAATTGATTGCTTTGTCTGCTAAATAGAAGCAGACAACAAGCTTTTTTTATTCTGTCAGTGGAAGTTAAGAATCTAGAAAATATGTGTTATTAAGAGTACAATAGAACTTCCACTGATTGGCAAAAGAGACAACTGTTGTCCTTTAAGAAGACTTTGGAGGAATGGAGGAGCAACAACTGAACCTCTTACAAGATATCTGTAAGAACAATATACAATCCCAAGTAGGATTTGTGTGTCTACATTTCTTTTGTCCTGACAGACCCATCACTGCCACCATATCCATGTGTGCTTGTCATAATTTATGGAGGCTGTTGTTAGTCTGGGAAATGGGAAATCATAAGTCTTGCCTTGTATTGTTATGCTGGGAGCTGAAGATATTTAGAATACCAAAAACTCTAGAGTGATAAATCTTCCCTTAAGTACCTACACTGAGAGCAAAACCTGGGTAATGACTGCTCCAGTTCATTCAGAAGTCAAATCTAAAACCAGATCCAAACCACACTGAAAGCTGGGGTAAACAAATGAAGGCTAAAATAAAGGTGCAATTTTACAGCTTTCAGCCTAGTTGCTTAGTGAGGAAAATTTACAATAGCTCCCAGTATATGTTCCTGACAGTGAACACTTAACACTAGAAACTGACACTCTTTCTTAAAAGGGCAATTCAACTTAAAATCTTGTGAAATGTCCTGAATGATGTTATACACAGTCAGACTATTTTATTCTAGAAACCATTGAGTTTTTAAACAGCAGTGACTCTATGAAGTTGGCTAATGGATGCAGATACATTTATTTCTGAAAATCTTTACAAGAAGCTCTTAGCATCTACTGTACAGTCACCCAAGGTCACACAGGATGTGGCAAGTAGAATCAGACACTAACATTCTCCAGTGCTCTCCATGTACTCTTCTTTTTGACCATTTGAGGATCATTCCAAATCCAGCAGTGTCCTCATTCTGAAAATGATATGTTTTGAAAATAAGCAACAGAAATACAAATGCAGTAGCAAAAACTTTAGTTTCTGATTCATTTTCAAATCACTTTTAAGTTGATAAAACAGAATTCAATCCACATTGTGAGCTATGTATGATATGGTTAACTCAATTGAGAAGGGGATGTTATAACTTGAAAATTAATTACTTACATCTAACTTCAAAATCTTTATAGTTCTATTTTTTGTTATAGACTTGCTAAGATACCTTGCCATGCAAACTACCATATTTTGTGCAGTACAGAGTCTATCTAATGCTTGTCATACATAAATTTATCTGTTGCAGCAACAGCCAACACCTCAGACTCCAAAATGGCCCATGAAACCTCATAGAGAAGCACTCTTTACTTTTTATTCATACTTTCTTTTTATTTTTTCAGCTGTGTGCTTGGCACCATGATACAATCTCTTTATTTTAAATATAAGGCATTGTCCTTCCTTGAAGGACAGAATGCCTTGATATTTTGTATTTGACTTCAACTCACACCCAGGCATGAGACAAATATAAAGTAAAAGAGAATTGCGTACAGATCAAATACATGGGCTTGGACAGGTGGCTGGCACACAGGAAACAGAGACAAGTGTGCAAAGACAATAAAATAAATGTAAATTTGAACTTTGATACTTTGTTTCCTTAAGTCCACCTATGCCTCAGATGTTCAGAAAATGTCTCCTACAAACTAATTATCTGTCTGCCCAGACACAATCATGCATTTCACAGGATCTCACAGGATCTTTTTTTTTTTGGTGTGTGTAGCACTTTTTTGTTTGGTTGGTTTTTTTCGTTTGTTTGTTTTTGTGTTTTTTTGGGGTTTTTGTTTGTTTGTTTGGTTTGGTTTTTTGGTGTTTTTTGTTTGTTTGTTTGTTTGTTTGTTTTGTATTGTTTTGTTTTTACCTCAGCTTTATTCTTTTTTGTTTATTTAAAAATGAGCCATTTTTTCCTAATATAGCATGAACAAAACCTAGAAAGATAATTCTAGTCACCTATTCTAGCCATTGAGGTTTCTTTTCTAAATTTCTAACAAGTGGTAGTTAAGAAAAAAGACAGTGGTAAAAGAAAAAAGTGGGATTGCAACATATTTTACCAGCACATTAAAAATTTTAATCCAGAGAACTGGAAAAGGTGTAGGTGGCTGAAATCTGTTAGGTATGTAGTCACCTAGCAAGAAAGGGTTACTCAGTTTCTTTCTTCACTTGGTGCCAACATAATTGCTCAGTACTTTAAAACATTACCGCAAAAAATCACAAATATTTGTTAGTGTGGGTCTTTCCTCCCTCCCAAAAATGTGGGCTCAAGTCAGAACCATTCACCCACAAGTTTCCTGACAAGGAAGCTGGAAACATGAGAATTCATGTGTCAGTCAGCCTGCAAAACAAATATGGCTCATTAGGCTGGGTAATACACAAAAGAAACGTCCTTATTTTTCTCTACCTCATATCCAGTCCACTGACCAGGTTTTTTATTGTGGTCACGAGGGCTTTCACAGTTTAAGGCTTGTGTTTTGATATTTCAATCTAGCACAGCATAATTGAAACATACTGTCTTAATTTTTATTTTATCTTTAATCTCAACTGTTAGTTTGCAAAAGCATTGCAGAAGATAAAAAATGTTTTGGGATCTGGGACCATTATTTACAGTGCAGGAGACAGATTGTGAACATCCAATAGCAGAGTTCATGTCAGTCCACATTGCTTGTCAAGGGTGTATCTTCATAAGGGTGTTAGTCAAAGGAATGCTTCCAAATGTTCCAAAAACACTTAATCCGACCAGGGTCAAGATCCAGAACTGTCACTTTTAACATTCTGCAAGCTCTGTTACCTGGAGAGTGTGTCAGTCCCTCATTTAAAGCAAGAGGACCTCTTTGCAACCCAGGAAGCACAGCATGCTACGTGAAATAGTATCTATTTTGTAATTTCACATATATTTCTACGCTGAAAAGTAGCATTTGGTAAAGATCGCTAACATGAGAGTTGTTATTTTTTTGGTGTTATTTTACTTTATCATGTAAGAAATAGAAAAACAGAAGTATCGTATAACTTGTGCCTTTGCATCCACTCCCAATACACATCTTTCTGCAGAGCCCACATCCACTGTACACCTTTAACAACTGCGAACAGCAGCAATGGAAGGAAAAAAAAAAGGTGTCATTTTCTCCGGGAAACCAAAGTGGTTCCAGGATTCCTTGTGCTTGGAGGCTCTGACCTAAGGTGGGTGTATTGGGTTTCTGTGGCCAAGTTTTTGGTAGAAGGGGAGCTACAGGGGTTATTCCGTGAGAAGCTGCTAGAAGCTTCCCATGTGGAACCAATGTCCACCAGCTCCAGGATGGACTTCCTGCCACTGGCCAAGGCCAAGCCAATTAGGAATGATAGTAATGCCTCCATGGTAACATATTTAAGAAAGGAAAGAAAGTTATTGGATAGATGAAAATTGCACGCAGGAAAGAATGGAGTGAGAACGTGTGAACAGCTCTGCAGACACCAAGGTCAGTGCAGAAGGAGGGGCAGGAGGTGCTCCAGGTGATGGAGCTGAGGTTCCCCTGCAGCCCGTGGTGCAGACCATGGTGAGGCTGTTGTGCTCCTACAGTCCTTGGAGGACCATTGGGGTGCAGAGATCCCCCTGCAGCCCATGGAGTAGCCCACACTGGAGCAGGTGGATGCCCAAAGGGGGCTGTGACTGTGTGGGAGGCCCATGCTTGAGCAGGGTCCTGCTGGAGACCTGCAGCCCATGGAGAGAGGAGTCCATGCTGGAGTAGGTTTTCCCTGGTAGCACTTGTGGCCCTTGGAGGACCCACATTGGAGCAGGTTGTTTCTGAAGGACTGCATCCCATGGAGGAGTGACCCATGGGACAGCAGTTTTGTGAAGAACTGTTGCCTGTGGGATATACTCACGCCAGAGAGGTTCATGAAGGACTGTCTCCCATGGGAGGGACCTGACAGGGAGCAGGAGGACTCCTCTCCCTGAGCAGCGATATAAACAAAACCTAACTGTAATCCCCATTCCTTGTTTCCCTGCACTGCTGGGGGAAGGAGGTAGAACCTGGAAGGAGAGATGGGTGTCTTTAGGTTTGTTTTACTTCTTACTCTTTTGCTTTGATCCTGTTAGTAATTAAATTAAATAACATCCCCACTTGGAGTCTGTTTTGCCTGTGATGGTGATCAATAAGTGACCTCTCCCAGGTCTTAACTCATGAATCCTGTGCTGTGTTTTCTCTCCTCTGTCCAGTTGCAGAGAGGAGTGAGAGAGCAGCATTAGTGGGTACCTGACATCCAGTCAGGGTCAAGCCACTGGAGTGGCCCTGGGGCTCAGCCACTCAGTCAGTCAGGTTCATACTTCAGTATTTAGTAAGTGTCAGTCCTGGAAAAATCCATAGCTATCCCAGTGTCACAAACCCTGTCATTCTATCAGATTGTTGTAGGTTTAGGAACACAGTGGTTTCAGGGTCTTAAAACAATTAATTTTCATTTCCAAAGCAAACATGAGAAATTGCTTAAAGCAGATCTAGGAACACTGAAAACACAAACCTTTTTTCTGTAGAGCTGTTCATTAAAGATCCAGATAAAAATACTTTCAACATGACATGCTAGAAAGTAAACATTTCAGGCTTGAAGAACTAGAATTTTCTGCCAAAACAGATTTAGTTTATTTTTTCCTACTCTCTCTAACTTTTTAAGTCAGAAGCATTGACTAAATTCACAACACTGATATGGTGAGCTAGGGGCATTTCTGCAGGGCAATCAGCTTTTTGGGATACCTGTTTCTGTGGACAACATCTAACTTGTAAGTAGGTATTTGAAATAAGATTTTAATAGCTGAGGCAACAAATCACCAGGCTTTATTTTCCCTTACAGTTTTTAACATTCTTATCTTTTGTCAGTTGTATATGTTTCCCTAGAAATGTTGTGAGGGTTTTGGTGTTTCAGTTTGGTTTTTTTCTTCTATGATGAAAAGTCTGTGACATGCAACTAATAGTATTTGTAATTTAATTATCTCCCTTATGTTGACACATAATCCAAACTGGAATAATGTTCATCTCTATTACAGTGAAAAGATCACTAATAAGTATTCACATCTGAACAACAAAGTTTATGCAAGATTTGTTACAAGACCAGACTTCAAAGCAGACTCCATGTGTGCCAAATCTCCTAATGAAGACAGTTTTTCATGTTACTGTATACTGTATATGATCCAAAACCCTGAATACACTTTCAGAAGATTAGAATAAAGTCAGCCATATAATGTGCTATGCATAAAAATAGCAGTGCAAAATGTCAAGTCCCTAACTCATAAGACACATGAGAATAGTTCTGACACAGAAGCAAGGATGAATTACTCTGGGTTTGTAAGCTGACCTTCTGCCACCACAGTGAAGACAGATGAATTGTTACTGAAATTGTTCCTCTGACATGGAATTTTACAGTCCATTTTTAAAACTAAATTTAAAACTAATCAGCATAAATTTTGAAACAACACCCTCCAAACTGTGGCATTTAAAAAGACATTTCTCAAGAGTCGACTTGCACAGTTAAGGCAGCAAAGGGACCTGAGGAGCAAAGTCATTCAGCTGTCTCAGTCAGCAATCCCTACTCTTAGAAAGCCAGACTTTAGTCTTAGCAAGATCATTGCACTTCCATACTGGCATATTGAATTTCCATATTCTCACTGGATCTCTCTCCTATCTTTATTTTGTTAAAGAGTAGATTTTTATTATCTATTATCTTAACAGTTGCAGTACTCTGAGAAAACCATTTGCCAAACACTCATTGCAAAGTAATGCAATAAGGACTTGGTTCTTTTATTTTAAGCCCACAAAGGCTCTGCCTGGCAATGGTCTCCTTTCCCCTGACTCATATCCTTCCACGTCCCAGTGGCCATTTTTATGCCAGCATTTGAAATTTTTTTGGTTGGCCTGGAAATGGTATATCTAACAGAGACTCAACTTGCCCACCTGACACTCTGCCTAAATGATTAACTTAATTCCTTGTGAAAATTCCTTAAGCTGTGAAAATACAGTTTAAGGAATGAACTTGGAACCTATATATTTATAGAGGTCAAAAGTTTATACATCCACGTCTCAGAACAGGCTCAAATGATCAAAGTAACCTTAAGTTGCTCTATTATCACAAAACATTCTCTACAAAATAAGTGATTTCTTGAAAAAAATATTTGGGGGAAGTTTTTTTCTGTTTGAGAGTATAAAAGATGTTTCCTTTTAGTACAAAGGGACAAAAAGCGTTACAAAGTCAGACACTTGGACAAGAAAAATCTAGCAGCTAATGTTGGATGATGGTGAACCCCTTCCCTAAAACCTAACCTCAACATATGCAAGTTATTAATTTCCTAATTACTTTTTACATTCACTAGCACACAGATCTTTATTACTGGCTTTCCCAATAATAGGTCATGTTGACTGGAATACTGGGAAAATGAAGATAAGTAATACAGAAAATATATTACTGTGATGCTTGCATCCCCACATTGGTAGTCCCTCAGGATAAAATTTTTTTTTAAATTATTGTTGCTCACAAAGTGTGATTTTCTAGGGCTTAATTTTTTATGCCATTTAAGAAAGATTAATTTATAATAGAGATATAATTTAACAGTTTATAAGTTCTGATTATTTAAAATTGAGTCTAAGAAGATTTTTAAATTTGAACTCTACTATTCCTGTTGCATTGGATGACAGCTGAGCTCTGCTAACAAATCTACAAATAAATGCAAGTAGAAACAAACACTTCAAAGAAAGCTTCCATTTCTGACGTCTCATGCCAAGGACTGCCATGCCAAGGACTGCCATGCCAAAAACTGCCACAAAGGTGTTTTCCAAATACAAAATATAAAAGGATATAAAATTTTCATTGTGCCTTTTTGATGTAATTATTTTTCTTCCAGAAAATGTTGGTTTGTGAAAAGCAAAATGTTTCTCTGAATATGCGGCTTTTGAAAAATTGTCCTTGATTTTCTGCTAAGTATTGTTCTTGGCTCCTTGGTCAGTGCCACCAAGGCTGTCACTAACTGCCCTGTCAATGTTCCTTAGGTTTCCTGACAATCACCCCAACTGGCTCCCCATATTGTGGTTGCAGCAGGCAGCCGACCCACCAGCTTGGACACAATATAAATATGGAAACCAGAAAGTGGCAGGAACAAAATAATTACCATATTTTCTGGTCTGTTGAAAAATAAGAATATTTCTTGAACAAAAAAATGCTGCTTCTTTCAAGATGAATATAAATTCTCCAAAGAGAGAAATGGGAGAGAACTGGATTCATGGCTTAGTGGGAAATTATTTAGTTTGGTTTATTTTTACCGTAGAACTGTATTTCTACAGTAGAACAAGAACAAAGAAGTCATCATATCTTATAAAACAAAATTCAGATGAAAAAAATTAAAGTCCTCACTTTGGGCTGATAAGCGCCTTAGCACCTTTTCCTCTTTTTTTTTTTTTCTTTCATTTAAATTTCCTCACTTCAAATTAAATTTAAAAAAAAACATTGTCCCAGTCTGAAGCTTTTATAATGCTGAGCTCCCACCATCCAGTGATTCAAGGTGAATGTTGCCTTCTTCAAACTGCTGCCAGAGAAGAACAGTCCTTTGGGCTCAAGGATGGAAAGAAGGCAGAAAAGAGAAAAAAAGAAGGACAAACAATAAACAGAAATTTCCAGCAACTCTTTCCAGAAGTTTACACACAAGCTTTATTTTTGCTGCTATACCTAATAGAACAAACCAAAGTTTTTCACCCTTCTCAAAGCCGCTTTGTTTCCTACAGAATGATCTGAAAGGAAGAAAAATGTGCTTTCAAACTTTCATCTTGTATTAACCTCCTAAACACCCTCAACATGAAACTGGTGCTTTTCTCAGTAATCTATCACTGATACATAACTGCCTGTAGAAAATCTTAGCAAAATGTTTGTTTTTGTTTTTATGGTTTTTTTTGTTTTTGTTTTTGTTTTTGTTTTTTCTAAAGTACTCTGGATATTTGTGTGCTTGTGTGCTCTGATTTTTATTCTTTGAAATTCAAGTGCTTCGTGATGAGAATCAAGTTCACAAGCTTGTCAGTAGCTTACAGCATATTGTGTCCTCTGTACATAATAACTGATTCTGTGAAATTTTCCAGAAAAAGAGTTTTTTTGCTTTTTCATTTCTCAATATGCCATATCTTCTTTTGTCTTTCCATGGGAAAGAAAGGCCTTAAGAAGTGACAATGCAGGACGTGTCATGGAGATGTAGTGAATGGAATGGTAATACACGGGGCAAAGGCTGACACTTAGAAGTGTGTTACAAGACGTACAAAAATAACCCTGAATGGATCCTAGAGTGAGGAAGAAGAAACCTCCAACATAAGCATACTACTCCTCCCAGCAAAAACTCAAGGTGTTGACATTTTCTTGCAACACTCTCACTGCCAACACCAGGATGAGACCAGCAACTTTATGACCCTAAGAAGCAGAAGAAGAGTAAGAAGAAAATCAGAAAAAGGGATAGAAAAGAAGAAGTGTATGCAAAATGAGTTAAACTTAATCATTAAAATTGCTAGAACTTTTTCTGCTTAGGTATATTATTTTTCTTTCTGCAACTCTTACCCTTGGAATAACAATGATTCCTGAATTAGACTATTACAATTTTAAATATGCTAACAATAAACTTTTGACTTTGTATATAGGATGTGTTTCATCTTTTCCCTAACAACAAAAAAAAAAAATTATTTTAGTGTTAGTTCCATACCCAAACAAAGTGAGGAAAGTAGAATTGTAGAATCATGGGATCATAGAATCAAAGAATATGTTGAGTTGAAAGGGACCCATCAGGATCATCAAATCCAACTCCTGGCCCTGTGCAGGACACCCCAAGAGTCACACCATGTACCCAACAATATCATCCAAACACTTTTGAACATAGTCAGGCTTGGGGCTTTGACCACTTCCCTGGAGAGCCTGTGCCAGTGCCCAACCACCCTCTGGGTGAAGAACTTTTTCCTGAAACCTGAACCTCTCCCAACTCAACTTCATGTCATTAACTTACTACTAATAAGTATTTACTGATATTTATTATTTACTAATAATATCAGTAAACTACATCATTATGACAAGAAGACATGGGTGTTGTCAGAATACCACCCACTGTTTGTAATATTCATATAGGAGAAGGCCACTACATGATTCCCTGAAAAATATCCTTTGACCTTGCTTCTGAATGTTGCCTGCTGCAAAATGATCGAAGTAGAAAAAATAAGCCAAACATATGGCTATATGGAGCTTTGTATGAATCTGTCTCCTGTTTTGCCCTCTGCTGAAATGGTTTCAGGCAACATCAAAAACCAAAAAATTGACCCTAGCTCACAGATCTGCAAGAGATGAACAGTGGATTCAGCTCAACCCTGGATTTCCATGCCTGGATGGAGTTACATTTATTTTCATTGAGAAGACTTTCAGAACCTATATTTTGAGTTCTGTTACTCTTAAAATATTGAGGGTTTAAAGTCAGGAGCAAGTCTCTAATTTAAAATGTTTGCATTTCTTGAGTATTTGTAGACTCAAATAAAATGGCTAAATATATCAAAAGAATTAGGTTTACAGGCTATTATCCGTTACCCCTAAGAGTCATCTACCAGAACCAACAGCAATTTGTTAGTGTCAGAGAAAACCTGGCATTCCCATGTCAGGGTAAATTCTATACAGGCTGTTACTCTGTGTAAAAGCAATCATACTCCTTTAATCAGCAGACAATAGTAAATGAAGAAAAAAGCCAATGTTTCTTTTCTTTGCCAGAATTAGAGGAGAAACAAAAAGGCTACAGAATGGGACTACAAGGGACACAGCCCACCAGTGGATGCCAAATGTAGAGTACAGCATTTATTCTATAGGCCTATGAGCTAAAAGACACCTCCAGAAATTAAGGACAACTGGTCCAACTGCAAATGAATTACACATTCTCTGAGCTTTTGTCTTTTTTGTCTGGCTTGCAGCAAGCAGGACCAGTATTTTAGTTGCCATTATGACACTAATAGTTCATGCTGCAGAAGTGATCTTCACTATACTTCCTCTTTCAAGACATACTTTACAAGGCTTATTTGGTTACCTCCATTCCTTTTTGTGTATTTTGCTTCTGGTTAAAAAATAAAAAGAAATCCTCCAGATGCAAATCACCAATGGATTGTAAAAAAGAAAAATCAAATTCAGTTTCAGGAGATATGATTTTGACACCTGAATGAAATCAATACTCTTGTGTTTTACAAGCTTCTACAAGTAAATGCAACTCATCTATTCTCACAGAAAGGAGCAAACAGAAACAAGTCTTTGATTTTGAAATAGATCTTACTCACTTCCATAAATCTGGAGGGAAGTTTAGGCATTTTGACAACCTCTTTGTCAGAATACAAGTTACGTGAAGACATGTAAGCAAAGGTAATAATTTTTCCTCTTTCCTAAGCGCTATTGCTTGAGTTGGGGAAAGAAGGGTCTTCAGAAAGAAAATGTGAAAGGCTATCCACTGGGAAATTCCTGCTGAAGGGAAACCAAATTTTTGGCATTGAGGAGAATGTTACAATTGGTATTTCTCAAAATAAACCTCAAGATTTGGGTTTTTTTAAATACATTTTTTAAAAAGTTAGTTCTGTTTTAGTTAAATAGCTAACCTGCTTTCTAAACATCTACAACTGTTGCCACAATGTTTTGCTCACAGGCTCACAGTTTGGCTAAGCTGATGAATGTCCGTTAGCATACAGGACCTATATATTCTGGCTTATTATATTTTATGGTAGATGGTGATCTTGCTTTATGTGATTGTTACATAGCTCATCTACAAGATTAACACCTTCACTCTTTGCTAGACCTATCCATGAGCTGATTAAATTCACTGTAATGTGAGAAAGGATTTTTTTGTAGGCTGAAAAAGAATTTTTTTCTAAATAAAATCAATTAGCTTTTCTTCAAATTTATTCTCTCAAATACTTGAATTTGCAAGAAGGAGCTGAAAATCAAAGATTAAGTTATTTGAACCACTGTGGAGCCATCAGGAAAGAGTTTTAAATTTTATGGTGAAAGTGAGTAACTTCTGCTTTTCCACTTTTCTTTTTCAGGAATGATTTTATACAGTTTACAATGAAGGGAACCTGAGAGGTGAAGCAGAGCAGTATCATATTGGTAGAAGTGCTTTTGAACACATATGGTAGGAAATTGCATAAAATACATAAAAAACCTTGTGAATAAAGCCCACAGAACACCATGCCTACCTTCATAGTCTCCTTCTGAAAGTGCACTGGAGAAAGTCATGATATACATGAAGGCAGGCCTTCTGATTGAAGCATATCTGTTCTAAAGAATATACAATATTTCATTGATTTAAGAACAGGTTTTTGGTTTTTCTTTTCAAACTCTAAGACGGGGTTATGTGCCAGAAAATCTTGTTTGTTTTTCCAGCTGCATCAGTTATCCAAATTAAAAAGAATCTCTCCTATGAAAGTCTTGATTTGGTGGCTATTAATGCTGAAGGCTGCTGATACATGCATCAAAACTACATCTGTGTTACTCAATAAGTAACTAATACATTGATTGAGCTAATACATTACTATACAGCACTGATACAGTACTATTTACCAATATTTTTTACCTCTAATTTTAAATATTCAGTGCTGCAGTGCATTAAAAAATGCTAAATACAAACTAGATCTGATCTCAGTTATAATTTTTCAAGCAATAATTGTTGCCGTATTACTCATTTTCAGACATTAAGACATCCTGCCATATATCTAAGCTGTGATCTTTGATTTTAGTCTGTTTAAGAATAAACTGTATTCTGAATCACTCTTTTTTAATCTTTCTATAATTGACGTTAAAAAAATGTGATGAATACTCTTCTGATGTTGAATTTATTTACAATGATAATTAACTTGTTCTGCTTCTTAGTCTGTTCTGTCTGGAACAGAAAATAAATCTGATATAACCATAAATAATTTGAATTATTTGCATGTTCTGAAAACTGTTAAACTTAAGGAAATTGATTTTTTTTTTTTTTTTTTACAATTCAAAGGAAGCCAAATTTGTATTCCTTATAGAAGCATGGATAATTTCTATTTCAGTACCTAAGATTTTGTCAATAATATGAGCACTACAATGTTATCCAAAAGACTCATTTTGAGAGGAAAAAATTTCTAAAGTTGGTATATGGTACAACACAAGAAATCATCATATTTTAACTAGTCTTAAATGCAACTGTGGTACAAAAATAGGTCAACATCTTAAATAAGGCTGTATTAAGTTAAAGATACATGACTATGAATTTGGGGGTTAATAATTACATTTGGAAATGAAATAATTACATTCTATAATTATAGCATTAAAATACAGGCTTCCTTCAAATGTCTGTAATGGACAAGAAAACATATGTGTTCAAAAGCTTTTTTAATCATTGTTATGTCTAGTGTTGTCTAATCTGATTATAGACTCCATTCTGCTAACCTTCTTCATGTTAATCTATTTATTATAAGGGGCTCTTCCAAACCTAAACTCTTCAGCCTGGATGAAAGAATTAGTCTTCATTTTGCAGAGCATTATTGCCTAATTTTTTATGTCTCGATATTGCTGTTTAATATGAAAACAATACATTTTTCTATCCATTTATTTGGTTTTGACATTCTGCACCCTATATTATATTTTTAGTCATCATTTTGATACGTTGTATTAACACTTAAAATGAACCTATTATAGCGATGTAAAAAGTAAACTAAGTGCCAATGGAAATACAGCTAAATGCAGCTAGAAGATACGTTAAAGCTATGCAAGAGCTTGCAAATACTGGGGGTTTTAAATCATGGCTGTGTTACAGAAAAGAGGGCCTTTCCTAGTTTCTGTGTTGATGTGCATGCTCTGGTAACATCTCACATCCCACTCTCCAAGGTGGAGCCATCACATTATTTACTGCAGTCGGGGACCATGATTCCAGGGTACGTTACAATACGCATTAGTCAGTAAGTATAAGAACAATCTGTATGACTAGCAGGAGCTATGCCATTTCCTCAATGAGAGAAAATGTTCTAACATGAAACCAGCTTTCAAGACAAATTGAGCGTTGAATGTAGATGGCATTAACTTTCCACAGACAGGAAGGCATATGAATCTGTGAAATTTAAAATTAAGGTGACTGAATACACTGAATTCAGAGATATCACGCTATTACTATAGTTCATAGTATAAAACAGTATCATATAATTATTATATTGCAATATGATAAGACACTCTTTGGAGAATGGACCTAAACAAAACTATGAAGTTCTTTAAAACTTTGGAAAAAAATTTCCAAATAATGAAGAAAAGACTGGAAGTGTTTTCCCCACATCACAGCTTGTCTCTTACAGGCACCACTCCAGCCTACAGACCAGCTGTTGAGTTTCTGCCCTTCTCAGATCTAATTAAAACATTTCTCCTCATTTGTAGTAGAATGACTGTCCTTCTTTACAAGGTGGTGGCAGAAATAAGAAGTGGGGATGTGAAGAGGCAGGAAGAGAAAGGCCCAGATTTGATCAATTCCCGGAAACTATTAGTGGTACTTGTAGCTGGTACTGTGCCCGTTTCATGCTCCAAGTGCCTCTTAAACATATTTTCCTCATTAAGTCAACTCTCTTAGGAGGTTTTCCAACCAGAGCCTGAGATGAAACGTCACTTTCCTACCACACTCCCAGCTCCCAACCCCCTCCTCTGAGAGGGGTTTCTCGCAGTGGCCAGTCCTTGAAACAGGTGGATACCAATACATGTATGCTGGGCAAATGCATCACTAAATCTTCGTTCCCCAAAGCAGAGGCTGTTAACAGACAGGGAGGCAACCAAGCAGCTGAAATAAACTTAGTGTGATGTGGTTGGTTACCTTTTTAACTCAAGTGACACTGAAAAAACAAGCCCTTCAGTTGTGAAAAAATTATGACAAGCTGTGTGACCTAAATTAATCTCTGTAGATGTTCAAGTGCATCCATGTGAAGCAGATGATCTTCTTTCACAGGACATTTCCTTACAATATTTCCCTCCAACCTGTTTTGCTAAGACTTTTAGCTTTACTGATTGGCTAAGTCCCATGTCAACCCTGCCAACAAGAGACTGCCCTGACTAAACCGTTTTGCCCAGGATTGCCAGTAAAAATACATGAGACTGAGGCAGTGCCAGATGGACTGGGATGCAGTCAAAGCAAGGAGCAGGCTGACTCCTGTCCCTCTAAGGTGATCTACAGCCAATGTGCAAACTCACACTCCAGCCCTGCTTGCTTTACAATACATATACACTCATGACTTTCTTTTAGTATTTTCTGGTTTATGGTTTGCAGTGATAAAACAGTGAGTGAACAAAATCTGCATCCATCAGGTTTGAGGTAAAGGGAGCTTATAGTGGAAAAGTTTAAATATGTAGGGTGTGAATAGACAGAAGAGAGGAAGGAAAACCAAACCCTGAATACCGACTAATCTAATGATAAAGGCAATTATTATTCCACAGCCATAGAGCTTTGACCATTTAGGACTCAGTTTATATCTACTACTTTGTGGAAAGTTTGGAGATGAAAATCCTTTTTTTGTTTTTTTTCTTTTAATTGAATAAGAAATGTTTCTGAACTCTTGAAAGTTTTAATGGGATGAGAAATTCAACTGTCTGTCCTCACTAATTTGACCATCACTGCATCATTGACATACGAGCAGTGTTTTAGAAGATAAAATCCTGAAACCTTTTAAGGCCATTCATTTAAAATTAAAGTCATAAAATCCCTTGGTTTTATCTCCTATTGCAGATGTAAACAGTGCTTTTAAAGTCAGAACCAGGCCAGTTTGAAACATTTTGTTCTCATAGTCAGGAGAGACTAAATTTAAAAGTGCTAGTGAGCCAACACCTGCTACGAATAAAAGAGAGGCCCAACTTCATGCTCCAAATTTATTTTTCAGTGCATATGGGAGATCTGATAAATCTCCAGTGGGCTGCTCAACAGTTTCTATGGGAAAACATGCATAAGCAACTGTATTAGGAGAACACAATATCATGATATGGAAAGTGTACTTCTTTCAATGGATTATTGCTAAGGAACAGTCTAAATTTATAAGCATTTTGACAAATTAATTTCTTTATACCCAGCCTGTTTAAACTGTAGAAGTAAAGAGCATAAATCTAGTTCAGAAGAAACTGAATATAGAGAAGGAAAAAATCAAAAGACTATAGAAACATGTTTGACTCAGAGACATAGCTGATGATATCAGACTTATATTTGTACTTCTCAGAAATTATGAGGGTCAGTGAATGATTACATTTCTCTTCTGGCAACAAAATGTACATTTAGAACTATTGTATGCCCAGAATACAATTTTAAAGCATTGAGTATGCTTTCTTGTTCTCCAAGCAAGAGTGAATGTCACACTGAGAGGACTGCCTTCTTATATCAATAACTGGCATGAAAAATGTGTTTTGCTTTAAATATAATCTGAAATATCACTGTGGAAAATAAATCAAAACTGAAAACAAACCAATTTTTCCATACTCAATTATTTAAGTTTTTATGTAATTGCTTTTTGGGCTTTATTACATATTGTTATATACAGGGTTCCTACAGAGTGTCACAGTCCAAAAAAAACCAAACTGTCTGAATAACAAATCCAGCTGCATGCAATCACACTGCTTTATTACCCTTCCTGGGTCCCTCCCTGAAATATTCTTTGCCAATATGTTTGCCAAAATAGGAAAGTCTAGTTACCAGGTTTTCCATGATTACTTTCATCATGCTGATGAGTTAATATTTATTCTTGTATTCTCCATACTCATTTGACTTACCTACTTGGGTTCAGGAAACCATACTACAGTTAACTTCAATACAGGCATGATGGCACAGGCTTCAGCGAAATCTCTAGGAGCGTAGCAAGGATTCTGGACACATGCCTAGATTGCTAGTGTATGTTGAAATCAATAGTGAATATCATTATTGCTATTGTTTTGTGTGCTAGTTGTACTTAGGCAGAAATTGTTATGACAAAATGAAATATGATTATGTGTTTTGCTCCACTGCAAATAAAATCTTTGAGTCTTCAAGACAAATATGATCGATTCCTTAGACATTAGTAGAGAATCTAGCTTTGACCTCTAGGAATCAAAATACTACTATTTTCATAGTGCTGCTACTAAGAAAACACATCAAAATGTTTAAAATCTCGAAACCACAATCTAACAAGGAGTCAAGAAAGGTCATAACGTAAATCCACTCCAAGGGCTCCAGGGTAGTACTATCAGACTTTTCCTTTTATTAAAGTCTCCTGTTACTAGTTTCAGAAAGTCCTGGAGTTGTCTCTGACAGGGAAGTTTCTGGACAGCATCTGTTTAAGCAACACTGGAAATAAGATATGTTATTTGTTTTTCTGCTATTCTAACAATAAGCAGATTACACAGTTTGCAGACATATAAAAAAGCAAAGAAGATACGGACATATCTGCCCTTTTGCTGTCTGCTTGCTGCTCAAAATTTGCAGACATATAGTTAATGATCCTGTGCCACCAATTTTAGATTATAAGGCTCTTCTTTTGCTGGAAGCTGTTCTTCATCATTATTATCCTCTTTTGCAGAGGTTGGCAAATAAAATAGGTATTTGGTTTACAACTGAAGTGCTGAAGTGATACTTAATGTAGTAGAAGCTGAGAGTATTTCCCATCAAAGTAGAGAAAGCTAGATCATGACATTCTTATTTCACATTCTGAGTCCAAGAGAACCTTTTTATCTGGTCTATCCTTTTCCATCAGTAATATTGTTATTGCTAGTTTTTTATAAAGTTTGTAAATGCAGGTTTAGAGGGAGATCCTCAGAGTACACTTCACAGACCTCCTTTAACTGTAATGGAGTTTTACCAGGTTTTCAGTCCAGTTTAATCAGACACAAAATTAGGCATATATTCCACAGTGTTTCTTTAAATCGGCAAACATACTGACTTCATAGGGTCTTTCAGAAGCTTTTTTCATTGGATCTTTGGCTGTAATTCTGATTTACGAGCACTGTTGTACAGTTTAGTGAGTTAAACATCACACTTGTGCTCCTGAATTCTAAATCTCATGATTATCAATATGAAGAACCAATTAAAATACAAAAATCAGCTCCCAGCTACCTGCAGAAATGTCTATTTCCACAACCTACTTTGTAATGTCTAGATTCCAACTTGGATGACAATGACATGCTATCTAAAAATCATTCTCATGCTTTTGAAAAAGTATCATTAAACCTGGCTTAGAAAAACTGCTATATACTTGGACTTCATTCATTCCTGTATGGATGAAATATTCAAATTTAGATATTTTGTTTAAGTAGATGTCAATGACAGCTTTTGTTCCCCCTCAAACAACCGTATATATTTCATTGAAAAATCAAGAGATGAAAATACTTAAAAATTTGAAAACAGACCTTTTTATACAGAAAGATTGTGACAGCTTTTACCCCAGACTGATAGTAAAAGCAGTTCACATGGTTTCTGTTACTGTCATCCTCCATATGACAGATTCCCTGGCTAGAATACATTTTTCTGTAATGCTCTCTTGCATCTTGCTCCTGGGACTTCTATCTTTAGTGAATCATTGAAGGCTGAGTCTGACTGTGGAAGACAAGCAGAAGGAGAAAGTAGTGATGGCAAGAAATCACACTATAACTTCTATGACAGAAGCATTTCTCAATGGAAATACCTATTTTTCCATGAGCTTACATGAGATTCCTGTGGGCGGTTCTCCAATTTTTTAATTGAAATATTTCATGGAAATATGTCTGGTTTTAAGGAAAACACATTTTATTCACACTCCATTTCCACTAGGAAAATGGGGGGTTTAGTTGTTTTGTTTTCTTTTCTTAACTGCAAAGTGTAGACGTAGCACTCAAAAAGAAAACAAGGCAGAACTGTTTTGAACTCTGCTGAACTCCACAGAGTATTTTACACAGGTAGAACAAGCATAAACTACTCTCCTTTACCTGAATCCCCTTACCATGGCAACTTATTTCCAATACATTCTACATCCTCAGCCATGCTTCCACAAATCCTAAAGAGCATGAAATGCTTTCTTTAGCTTCTCCACTGCTCTGAGAGAGATAGGACCTTGCACTTTTTATGGTCAGTTTGCAAGTAGCAGATATCCTATTTCAATGCTTTCGACTTTCACAAAAAAAAGAAAAAAATGAACTTTGAAACAATTTAATTTAAGGAAGACATTTTTATAGTCAACCTGCATGATTTTCAGTGTTCTGTTTATATAAGGAAACTCTTAAGGACACATTTTCACACTATTTTGTCACTAATTTTGACATGATATGAAAATATCAGATCATGAATTAGAAGCTGATATTATAGAATTGACATAGTATTATTCCCCTGCTCTTCTAACTGCAGATCTTGCCACTTCGTTGCTTGTGCCTCTGAATGTCAGAATATTAAATTAAAAATTCTCTAGGAGTTAGCACAATACAAGCATTTTTATATAGTAGTACAAAAACTGGTCTCTAATGTATTCCTGGACCTACTTCAAGTGCATTTGTGCCAGTGAAAAAGTCTGTTAATCTCAGTGATCTTTTTATCAGGTTCTACAGAAATTATGGTACTTTAGATTTTCTTAGCATAAACTTTTAGATTTTCTTAGCCGAAAGCAATGGGGGAAAAAAGATTAATAAAATTATTGTATTCATTTGCTTTGTAAATATTCCTTTTTATTTCAGGATAGGCTATTTGTTGATTGTATCTGAAAGTGAAAAATCTTTTGGAAGTATTTTCCTCTGTAGATCAAGAACCCAAAGATTTTGCACATGAACACTGCTTTTCCTGATAGTTTTTTAATGCTTTAAATGTATATAAATGATTAATAGTTTTACTTTCAAAACTTTCTAGTCTTGGACAACCATCAGATCTCTCCTTCCCACTCTTTGCTAGGCATCTCTATCATATTTTGATCATGTCACAAAAGGGCTTTTTAAACATATGTTTTCAACTGCCTTTTTTAATCCTTCCAGTTTTGTCATGTTGTCAGTTTATTGACAGAGTCCTAAGGTTGTACAGAAAAGTTTGTTGTAAGATAATCAAGGAAAAATGAAGTACATAATGAAATATATGATGAATCATATAAAATTAAAAAGCTTAAATTAAAAATTAAAAAAATATATTAGTAAAGGTAGAGCAGTATAAGTCTCTTTTTTTTTTTTATTATCTAACTTATCTCGAGGTTTTGTAACAAGTTTAACAACAGCCATACATAACATAGTTAAGTTAACAACAGAAACAGATTAATTCAGAAAAAATGTTACTTAATAGTTAGGGTTGTCAAAAAGCTAAGAAGCATACTGCAGGACTCCAATAGTCCTTGGCAGAGCACCCTGACTCTTTAGCAGATATCTTCAGGAATCCCTGGAGGAAACATAAAACCTCAAAGATCCATAATGGGCAAACACAATAGCTATCTTTTAAAGTGTATAAAATGAGTGATATAAGTATTAATAGATCAGACAGACTGGCTTCAGTATCAAAAGGGATCCTGCAAAAAATCATGCAATATTAAGTTTGTAACTATTGAAATACTCTTGTTGATAAAGTGAGAATGCTAATCAACAAATTATTATGCCAATTACATGTATTTTTCTTCTTTAGTCTGATTTTTAGACCACTTGATAGGAGACAAGTAGATTACAACATAGATGTTGCTATGAGTAAAGCTTTATTTTGTCCCAATTTGTAAGCAAAAAAGAGAACTGCAAACTGGATGCAGTGATTTTGTAAAGTACATACTAACAAAACAAATAATATTCAAAGACCAGCCATAAACTCCAGTTGAACTACAGGACTCCTGAACTACAGGCATCTCATATCCTACCTCTGGAGAGCACATTAGGGAAATGCAGTCCTGAAGCACAAAATTTGGGTCCCCTAAGTTGCCATGACAAGCATTGGCTTGGGCACATTGTGAGCCACCTCCTCCCTCAGATATTGCCTGATACTGTTTCTACAGAAATCAAAGAGCAAGAAAATTGAAAGGCGGACATACAAAAAGGGATGGGGGGGG
>VXAU01003670.1:135101-213426 GCA_013399695.1 Formicarius rufipectus | reverse complement strand
GGGGGGGGGGGGGGAATGTGTGGATATAACTACCACAAAGTGCATCTCAGCTTGGACTGAATCACAGATGGAAAGTGAATCATCGGTGTAATGTAGTTATTGAGAATCAGCAAGCATGTTACACGTAAGACATGAGAATTCCTCAGAACTAGTTATGCTTTGGTGGGAGCACATTTGTCTGATGTTGGAATCCACACTTTAAAAACTGCAGCAGAGGTAGAAGTCAGTAAAAATATAATGGATTAAACAAAGCATGGATGGGTTGAACAAAAAAAAAGAACAATAAACATTCAGAAGACATGAACGTGTCTCTGAAAAGAAATGCTGATGGATTATTCCATCTCTGTGTTCCTTACCGTCAGGATGAGCTGTACCAAGTTAGTTTGCAGAAAATCTGATTTAGAAGAAATATTAATAAAATTAGTTAAAAAATCTTTCTAACTTAAGGCTAGTTAAAACACACAGACTGCATTAGAAGGTCAGCAAATTCCAATAAAACAGGATTTTCAAGAACTAATTAAGCAAATATTTTGAAGGGCATCATGTGAAGTATATACTTAATTCTGTCGTGCAATATAGGAAGAATTGCAGTGCCTCTTGCAGCTCTCGAGAGAGAGAGAGAGAGTTTCAACATCAAACTATTGTCACAAGTTACAAAATAATGACCTGAATGTCAAATTACTTATGTTGATTCATGCTAATGTAATCATGTAGGTAACTTCTGTTGCTCTTGATAAGGCATAACATGGGCAGGAAAAAGAACATAATTTTGACTTGACTTTGATATTAATTAAATGCAAGAAATACTCTCCTCAGTATTATGATTATTTATTCTGGAAGTCTCCTAGTAGGTAAACATGCATCTTCTTGGAGATCTGAGGAACATTTGTATTCCTTATTCATAGTACTCAGAATGAAAGAAGATCCCACCCACTTACATAACGAAAAATAAAATAACCATTGCAGTGAATTAGGATTTATTTTTTTGCATGCCTTTTCATCCCCTGCTGTTTTGTCAATGCCATAGGGGAGCACAGGCACAGTGAAGAATGTGACACTCATCTTTCTTCCATCTTCAGCCCTTTCACAGACCAAACAAAATCAAGACTGAATGACAGTCTTTTGTTGATGTGCGACATAACTTGCTTGTAGGGGTTTCTTTTGTTGGACTTTTTTTTTTTTTTATTGTGGTTTGGGCTTTTGTTATTTTTATTTGTTTGTTTTTTGGTTAGTTGGTTTGGGTTTTTTTGATTGGTTGGTTTGGGTTGGTTTGGGGGATTTTTTATGTGTCTTTTTGAAACCTGAGCCATCCCAGGCTCTAAATAGTATCAGTCATAATCACATATGTTTTTCAGGCACCCTTGAGAAACAGGACTTTCTGAGCTGCTCTTCTAGACACAGCAAGGACATAAAAATATTAGAATTCTTATCATTACCTTTCTTTTCCTTAGTCTCTTGTAGGGTGTCTCACGGCTGTCACCATTATCATGCCCACCCTCACATTCAGGAGTGTCCTACCTAATACTTTGTACACATGATGTACCAGCTGGGTGAAAGACACCTTGAGTTCTAACAAATTGATTCCTAAATGTTTCCTAAATACTATAGGTAACTGTCTTCTCCTTTCTAGTGGATACTGGAGCCTGCAGATGCCATTTTTTGTGGACTAGCAGGTTATTTTCATATGGTACAAGGCTTCTATGAATAGAATAGTATGCCTTTAACTTTTCTATAGTCTTTATCAAATAGTTTCTCACTCTTAGGGAGCTCTGCTTTACAGTTTGTATTTCCAATTCACAATTTATTCAGCACTTATCAATAGAAAAGTCCTGAATTAAATAATTTTAAAAAATAATGACATTTAGAAAAGCATTAGATTTCTAAGTCATTATCTGTGATATTGAGATCTACTTTTATTACAGATTCAACTATATGTTTCTATCATCTGGTTGTAAAGCTAGGAATAGAATATTTAACATTATCCACTACAGTCAGTAAGACAAAGTCATAATTATTACCAGCATAGTAAGAACATTTTTGTTAGTAAGTGACAGGATATAACAAGGTGTGCTTTGTTGATCTGTCTTAGGTTCATTGAGTTGTCAATAGTTACTGAGAGACTTCAGGTGGGTTTTTAGTTTTCTGTGTATAAGTTACTGAAGTTCTTTTGTTCCACTTCTCTGTACTCATGCTGGCTCCTAACTATAACCTTCCAATGTGATTTAAATAGTTCGCAAAACATGACACCTGCTGATGGCAAGGGAGGATATGCTGGGGAGGCATTGTGGTTTCCATTGGAAACCTTACAAAGCTCTGTAGTTTTACATGGGAACATAACACCTTACCCCGTGTTTTCCTTTGAGCAGTGAGAGTTTTATGAAGCCAGAATTCCCATAGAGCCTTAAGAACAAAAGAAAAATCTTACATGAAGTTTAGCGAGCCACTTGATTGTCACACAACTCTATTAATGACTGCTGAAGTGTCAGAACCAATTTTTGCCAGTTCACATGTATTTTTCATTGGTTTCATTAGTGCTGGAAAGAGGAGAGTGGAATTCTAGTTATCATATTTGGACACGGTCTTATTCCTTCAGAAACTCAGATGAGAAAATTTGGGGATGATATTTATTGCCAGAGAGTCTTGATTCATCAACTTCTGAGTTTTCCCTCACTAGCTAAGAATCTATATTGTGAAAACTTTAGTACCCTGATCTCTGACCATCATATGTATTCTCTTTATCGTTGGAACTCTGCGACTCTTCTGCAACTCAGGGAAACTTTACAGAGGGGTGAATAAAGAAGCCTTTGCCTTTACCATTATGTTGGCTGAGGAGCACCATCAGTGCTTCCTGGATCACAGCAATTCTTTTCTGGATGACTCATAATTACCTTCAGAAGAACAAGTTTAGGTTTTTCTAATATGGGCACACAATTTATTTCATCTTGCAACAGCACTTCCACAGCCTGTTGACTGCTTTGGAGCACCAGTGGTAGGAAGAGGACCTTAACATCTGTAACCGATCACACACTGATGTGAAGATTAATTCCTGCTGTTTCTTGGAAAGAAAGTATCCTTGCTCAAAAAAACCCACAGATGAAGGAAAAACTCCCACCAGAGGAATGGTTTGTACCAATGGAATGATAGACCTGATTCTTGGTGGGAAATTGTGTTGGGTAATTGCATTTTGCTTGTCACAAATATCTCTGAACTTCAGTTGAATGTGACATTCTTCTTGCCTTACTCAGTTACATATAACTGTTATGTTCTGTTTAATGACTACTTCTGTCTACTATTTTTAATACAGACATCTGTATTGGTAAAAAATGTTTTCTCAGTTAATTCTTGTCCAGAAGAATGAATTTCATTAACATGTGAAAACATCAAACATTTTATGAAAGAAGAAATAGAATATTGCATTGTTTTGCATTGGATTTCACCTTGTAAATGAAGGATTTCTTATTTGTCAACTAAATTACTATATTTTATTCTGGAATTTTTAACCAAATATAAAATAATTTTTAAAAAATCTGTGTTAAGTAATGTTTATTATTTACATAATTAGAAAGAAAGGTGGTAAGCAACTGCTTTAAAAAGGAAATATGCAAATCATACTTAATAAATGAATGTGTTTTCCTTCATTCATTATTTCCATATTACTTTTAGGCATAAAGTGGCTGAAGGCCAAAAAAATAGCTAATCATAGGTATGCTAAGAAGACTTTTTAATTTTGTCTCTTCAAAGAGGTACTGAACCAGAAATCATTTTTTGCAGAAATCCTTGCAAAACCAAAACACATAGTCCCAATATTTTGCAAGATACAATGCATTTCCAGAAATCTTCAGTAAAACAGCCATGAAGACTATTGAAATATGATCTTCACCAGCTGTATTCAGAGTTATATTTCATTGCAACACTGTACCTATGCCAGAGTGAAAGGCACTGTGTTTCACCAGGCAACTACCTAGAAACAGTCGACATGATGGTGTAACTCACAACTGGATTAATTGCAAAAATACATTCAATAGAAAACTGTTCCACAAAAGGCAGGCCAGTCACACATGCCTAGTATTGTACAAGCAACTGTAGAAGAGCACTAAAACTCTGGGAATAAGTTACCCAGAGAGAGGTCATGTTCACTCTGATGTTCCCTTCAGGTTTGGTTTGTTGCCTTCAAAAGTTTTATTCTAAATATGTAGAGAGTCATATAGGTTTGTTTGGTGTTCAGTCTTAATATTTTGGATGCAGATGTAGTTTGATAAATCACGATGCTGTCTCATAACTGCACATGGGCTTATGATCATTTGCATGTAAAAATTTTTGAACAAGAGGATTTCTGTCTTTGAATGTATTTCTTAAAAATAGCATCTGGATCTTATCTGAGCTTCTGTAGGTAATAGTCTTTCACACCTGCAGACCCCTCCCTTTATTGTGACCAGTACTTCAAATTTTCACCTATAGAAAGTTTTGAAAAACTCAGTGTTAGAAAGAAATAGAACTCACTTTTGCAATTTTACACAACTACGAACTATTTCACTTAAAGAAATTGACCAGAAAACAAAATAAATTTCGTACCTAAGAGCATCACAGCTATGATATTTAGAGTCTTGTTCACAGTGCTGATTACTACTTCATTCTTGAGCAGGGTGCGTCCCTGCGTAGCTGAGATATAACTAGTTTTACTTTCATTAAAAAAATGTAACCTTTTAAGAAATAGTTTTTAAAAGTTTCTTTTTAAAAGTTTTTCTTTTTAAAAGTTACTTTTGGTAAGTAAGCCCATTTAACCAAACATTGGACAAGAACTGTAAAGTTTTTATCCATTCTGATTTTAATATGCTGTCATTGTGGTTTGTTTGTTTGTTTGTTTGCTTGTTTGTGTAGTTCTTTTCTTCTCTTTTCTTTTCTTTCTCAATATGTTATGTGTTTTAGTTCATACTGTTTCCCTGAAACAGCCTCAGGACTGATGTCGTCTGCCAGACTGCCCTGTTTTGTTCTATACAATTTGCCTGGGGCTAGATTATGATCACTTATTCTTTCCAAGTTTCTGTCATAATGTTTTTTCTCTGATTGTGCTGGACTAAATAAATTATTAAGAGCCACCAGATTATGTTCTCTACAACATTTGAGCAAAAGGCCTCACTTAACTCAGTGTAGAGTAAATAGTAGTATACATTTGTAGTTAGGAGATCTTGCATGAACCTTCTCATTGTCCTCAGCAAGGCTATTATTTCACCCAATCACTGTCATGCTGACTGCTGCACTGTCTTCCTGGTTTATTTTATCCTCCTGCGTTTCATTGTTATTTTTAAACTGGCATTACTTCCTAAATTCACAAATGATGAAACCAGAGGGTCTGCAGGAGAGCACAGGGCTTCTGTGGCAGCCCTGGAGAGGCTGCATGCTTGTGGCAGGAGCACCAAGCTGACCCTTGCTTCCTGACCACTCCGCTTGCCCTTGCCATGAGCCCTGTGGAGCTGCCCGAGACAGCTCTGCACTGTAGCTCTGACAGCAAAATAGTGACTGCCAGAAACATAAGAAATCTTTAGTTTTCATGGTTAGAGGTTTAAGTAGTCTTTGACAAACAGTTACACCTCTTCATGAAAGACAGGTGTGATGACTGATACCTCTCTGTGTCAAACCAAGGGCCCTCCATCACCCCTTGCCACCATCTGTGTTGTGATGGAATTTTCTAACACAAAGCATGTGCACCACAACTCTGCAGCTCCAGCAGCACCAGCACTGCACACATTTAAGTCTCAGTTCACGCTGATGCTTGCCTGTCTCCACACATGCACAACTCTTTTACTTATACAGTCAACATTGTCATTGTCAATTTAAAAGAAAAAGAAAGGAGGAGGGGATATTTTTTTCACTGAGGGGAAGAACCAAACTTTCTTATTTTGAGTGGTGATGTTGACTTATTGTCTATTTTAATAAAGGAACATGAAGGTTGGCAATTGGTATTTGTCTATGTTTGTGTGTCCTTAATTTCTCACAAACCAAGTATCTAAGGAAGACAGCAATAAGGAAGAAGTGAGAAGAATGTATGTAACAATGAAAAGGAGAAAAATAGTTTCCCCTCATAAGGCTAAAATGAATTTGATAGCTTTATAAAGAATTAATAATTTAACACAATTCTGTGTAAATACATAGAATTACGCCCTTATTAATGTATGATCATGACACATAAAATCTGATATGAACTAGCTTAATGTTATAACAATTCAAAAATAAAGCAAATAATATAAATGTATAAAATTTGGGCATTATCTACACAAAGGATATAAAAGCACTGTGAATCATAGCTTAAAATGTGCTTTAAAATGTTTGTAATTGCTTTCATGTGGATAAAGATTTCCTAGGCAAAAATAGATCAATAGAAATATCTTGCAGTGGATATTGGTGGCTCCAATATGAAATAAATAACATTTACTGTTAGATCTCTAAAGTTTTACAACATTTATTTTCGGGAAAGTGGAGCATTTCCATGACTATTTTTGAGCATATTTGACAAGTGACTAGGAAAATTATTCCCACGGAAATAAAAAACCGTCTATTAAGAAAAATACAGCCAATATAGTTGCTCTGATATACTGCTTTTAGGGATTTCAACAATAATTATGCCCAAAAAAGAACAAAGTAAATGAGTTTGAGAAAATGAGTATCAGTAAATATAAACTGTAGAGCACATAAAACATATGCTGTAGAGCACTGTAGAGTATATTATGGCCAAACCATGCTTTTTCATACCCAGAAAAAGAAAAAAAAATAAAAATCTCCAAAACATCAGACCTAAACAAATAAAATCCAATGCCATGTTTAGGTTTGCCAGCATGTACCCAGATTCTGTGACTGTGTCCTGTGTTTAAAAATACAGTGCACTTTTTGTGTCATTAATGGCATGAGATGAAACCTTACCAATATCTACTATGAAGTTAAAACTATTTGTGAACAAGACAGTTATAAATAGTTTAATGTCATCCATGCCATCAAACAGATTGGATACCAGTCTGGGAAACACGTTTTTTCGTGTCTGGGTCTTTCTAAATCATGTGTTGGAGGTTTCCTAATGAAGATTAATGACAAAAAGAAAGAAAGTAGAAAAACAACAAGCATATTCATTTATAGCTTTATCTCGAATATTCTGCGTGAGACACCGAGACATTGGAGAAAATGCTACAACTGAAATATTGTCTATCATGTAAAGGGTCATTAATCACAGGAAGGAAGACTATATATTCCTTCTTCAGCTTCTGTCATTTTCTAACATGGATTTATATTTTGTTAGACACATGATTTTACAGGCAATAGACAGAAAATCACCAATCATATACTGTTATTTCAGAAGATTAATTTCTCACATGAAACTGGCAAGGTGCAGCAGATGATGGCTGAGACCACTTGTTGCCAAGAAATAAAATTAAAAATCCTTGCACAATATAGGGTTACGTTTCATGCAAGGCAATTCTGGATTAAACTGACTTCCTGCAAACTTTCACATGAGCTTCAGTAGCTTTGAAAGTAATTTCTGAAAATACATCTGAAAAGAATACTTCAAAGCAACATGTCAAACAAAGGAGCAAAATTAAAGAGTATTTTTGGAGCATATCTAGGAAGGTCAACTGAGTTTGACTTTCAGAATTGCTGTTTCTGCTCCTGGTGAAGAATTTCCTCATCTAAACATCTTTTAATCTTTTAGTACTAGTCGTACAAATTGTGACAGTGAATATGACTGCAAAGAAGTATCTAATTCCTCAAAAGAAAATAGTTCTCCATGTTTGAATAAAGAATTAAAAAGACATAGAAGTTCAGGCATGTGCATATGATTTAATGCTCCTAACAAGGTTAATAATAAAACTTTTTTGGTTTCTAAAGTAGATTTTTTTTTCCATCTTTTTTTGATAAAAAACTACAGTACTGCATTCACTGACCACAGTACCTCAAGGTTTTCTCAGAAGAGAGGAAAGCAGGGAAATTTGGACTAATTGTACAGATAGAAGATTATTTTCTCTGCTATAGTTGGTAAGAGGGTGTAGCTTGGATAGTGGACTGGATGGGAGCCTCATGCTGAGCAGGGAACTGAGAGCTGGCTGGGGATGCAGGGGAAAGAGTGAGGGAGAGAGCAACCCAACCTGCAGGTCCCTGTACCTGTCCCTGCCCTCAGGGCCCCTGAAGCGACAAGTGCCTGAGGCCAGCTAGGCTGGTGGCTGTGAATGGTGAAGCCCACCCTGCTGAGCAGGCATGGCTTCTGTGGGTATGTGCTGCCTTTCAGGAATCCAGAGAGGTTTGGAAAGGGGTTAGGGTGTTTCAGACCCCTCCAGCTGTTTGATTGTCACTTCCTGGTGCTCAGATGATGACCAGCAATGTTTTAGCAAGGTTCAAGGCCGTCAAGTTAATATTATCTATGTCACTAGGCTGGTGCAGTCAGTCTGAACATGAGATAAAAAAAAGAGTCAAAAGAGTAGTCTCTTGACTATTCCAGGCCTCTTGCATATCAATGCAGGAAATATAAATCAACCCCAAAAATACCCTCCAGAAGATACAAGTCAATTCTTTAACTCGCTTATATTAATAGAAGTCTATAGCTTGGTCAGAGAGCAATGAAGAACATTTATTTGTATAGAAGTGGTCAGCAATACAGATAAATTACTCAAAGTATTTGTCCTGGGCCTTTTAGAGAAAATGAAAACGAGAGGAGATATGAAAACAGTTGCATGCACATGTGGGCTGCAACACTGAATTGAATAAGTTCTTTTCAGAGGACCTGGATGAAATGGTTTATTTATTGAACACATATAAACTATATGTTACTTTCATAAGTAAGGTGGCTCATTCACCTAAGTAAAGTCAGTAAATTTTTATTTTCAGTTAAGGTGACACCTCATAATACTAAGTCCCTTTTAGGTCTTACCTGTTATTACTCCCCACCTCTCCTCAGACTTTTGTCACCTACATGAGCTCTTCTTCTTTTTTTATTCCTTAGGGTCATGACTACCAGAAAAATCCATTTATTAATAGGACAATTAAGTTTATAAAATAGTGCAATTACAAGAGGTTGATATACCCTAGACATGAGGAGAAACTTTCTACCAACACTGGGAACTGAGAACTAAGCTTATTGAGGTGGCATGCTTCTGCAGCTCTGTACTGTTTACAGATTGGAAGTACCATAGGCATACCACCTCAATAGGCATAGTTCAGTGGTAGCCAGTTCTGCTTTAGGGTGCATCAGGTTCCCCAACACAGCACTTCTATCAACCCCAGAAATCTCCTCTCCAGTGAAGCACTGCAGTCACCAGCTGCAACATGCTTCAGGATTTTCAGACGTCCTAATGCAGACTCTGAGACTGAGCATCCTGCCATTTTTACAGGTTTTTTCCTCTATTTGTGTAACTGTCCAGTAGCTTTCTTTTTTCAGGTTAATAACCTGCCTCATGAAATTGAAAACAAGTGTGAGTGCATCTCTCAGCTCCTCCAGTGTTGCTGTGCCTCTTGGGGCTGTTTTATACCTCCTGGTTCCAGCAGTCTTCACTCTTGGCTGAAAAACAGTGATGAAGCGAGTAATGTCTCCCACACCAGGAAAATAACTATGGTCTTGTATCTTGTCTAATACCACAGTTCTAAACAGTGCTATCAGGCACCAGTGCTGTCTTCTCATGGGGTAGAGGCAGTGGAACATCAAAGAATTGGGAAATATAAGGCTGTGCTTCATGAAAAAGATTTCTACCCTGTTCCCCTTCTACAGGATTTCTCTGAAAGGCAAGAATAATCTAACAATTCAATCTACATTTTTCACAAAATTTGCATTGAAAGATAATGATGTCATGTCTTCCATTTTACTCTACATAGGATATTTCTTTTCACTAACAGTGATTTATTAAGACTAATCATGCAGAAGGTTGTTTTAAAAAGATTTATTGTCTCTGATAGATAATTTCATGAGCCATCAGACCTCAGTAGTTTTTCCAGAGAGAAACAAGACATGAAAGTGTCATAATTTTTTTTAAATCACTTTCACTTTTAACATTTTAGATTGTTGATATTGACTGTTTTGGCAACCATTGTTTAGGAGACAAAGCATGGGAAATGTTCTTTATTCATGTGTGAAGTATGAAAACACAGAAATGACAGATAAAATTGTTCTTAAATTATGAAGTGATTTAACATCAAAATTAAATGATGACAAATACAAATATTTTAGTAGAGGGAAAGGTCTCTATAGACAGAAAATTGTTACAGAAGTCACTCCAAGGAAGAAAATGATCTAACAGTCACAGGATCTCAGCTATTAGAAAATTAATTTTTTTTTCAAGCAATCTCATTAGTTTTGGGAAACTATTCATAAATGTTAACATGCATAATAAACTTGAAAATTCTGGAAAATCTTGGCAGTCACTTGCACAAGTGATACAATACACAGAGAAGTATTTCCACCCACAAAATTATCTGGAAGAGTGGGGGGAAAAAAAGATTTCTAGCATGTCATTAAATACTACATTATTCATTTAGGCAAAGTCTTTGGGAAGCAGTGGTAAAAATAAGTGGTATAATCCCAGTCAAAATGCCATCATCAGATTATATTTTACAATGAATGTATTGTAAACCAAACTTCAGAGTGCAGTTATTGGTAAAGCTTTTGGATTTTCATATTCAAGTATTTTATACCATTTTTCTAAGTTCTTTTCTATTAAGTTCTACTGGATAAAATCAGTATTAGCTTTTATAGATCATTGTTACCATCAATGTTGTGATAGTTTATACAGACTACTCTATTGCACTAAATATCTTAATATCACTAAGTACACTTATTTATTATCATTCTTTTACAGTAACATGATGCATAACTTCAGTAGGATTGCAAATAGTCTTTAAGGTCTACTTTCTATTATCTGACCAGCTATTTCAAATATTCCCTCCCCTAGAGAAGTATCATGAGTAAAGTTAATTATTAGAAATAAATCCTCATTATCTCTCATTTTGATATTGAAAATGTGTTTGCATTAATTGCATCTTCTCCTTTTGTGTGTTTATCTGCATGATCATTCTAGTTATTGTATTCATAGTCATAATTCTCAAAAAGTTAGTGAATTTGAAAGAATGTAACAGAGTATTTTCAAAATCAAAATACTCAAGAGTTATCTGGAATGAACTCGAGATACTGTAGAGAAACATTAAGGAACTGATTTTGAACAAACAGTTATTTCAAAGGGATGAAATAACTATTTCAATTTTTTGTTTTTCAGTTCTGCTTCTGGTATCTGATTAGTAATGTTTGTGACATTTAGAAAATTAAAGCAATCAGCTTATTGAGCAAACTGGATATCGACTTAAAGGATGCAGCTGAGATGATATAACTCAGTTTGCTTCATACATTTATGGACATGATGTTCATAAATTTCTCCTTCCAAGTTGCAATATTGCTTATGTGACCTTTCCCAGAAGGCCATGCTCAGTTCTGTTTCCGTGGGCTACGAGGATGAGATTCACTGCAGATGTTTACAAGACTAAGTGTTGTGTTCTGTCTTTGAAGTGATTGAGGAGAAAATTACATTCCTATGGCAAGATGCATCCCATCTATGAATACATTTTGCCTAATTACTTTGTCTACATCAATTGCAGTGTGGCTCATATGTAAGAAGTATCTCACACAGGCATGTACTCCAGCAGTTTAACACCTGGTGACATGGATCTCACTGGAGTTCTTAAGACCTGCACAGAGACAAGGAAGCCATGGAATAACTACATTAAGTGCTGAACTATCCCGAGACAGAATTTTTGGGGTCTCCAGAAGATGATAGTCTGACTATGACAGATTCCTAGTTTTTTGATTCCCCATAGTAGTTCCACCACAACACTGATGGAAAAGAAACTCTAGTGCAAATCAGTCACTCTGCTCACAGTAAGAGCAGCAGTGACCAGAGATAGGGGACAGGAAAAAAAAAAAAAAAAAGCTGTTTTCCCTCACTCTCATGGAGTTAGTAATCAAGTGATAAGAGGCTAAAGCTCTCTGCACGAAGACATACCTGCACAAAACGCCCAGAGAGATGACAGGCTGTACTAGACCTTCACCAAATGAATCAAACAAACAGCTCTATGTAAAACTGTGCTATATTATTGTGAGCACAGTGAAAGAAAAGATAGTGAACCAACATAAAATCTTGACCAATTTCCTTCAATAAAAAGTACATACACACATACACAAATACAGGATGCACATTTTTCAATAAGATTGCACCTTTTATTCTTTGATTTAGAATTTAGCATGAAATTCTATAAAACGTGTGAGAAAAGAAATAAAAGAAAGAGAAGGGTAAATTTAATTCTTTGTGTGAGTCTCTTTCATGCCTCACGCAGATGCGAGCAAGGCTGTGCACATTGCAGGGTTGTGCAATGACTGCAAGTTGTCTCCACAGCACCATCCAGCGGCCTTTCCTGGCTCTAAAACGCGGCAGAAAACCTGCGCCTAGAAACCACACACCCCAGGGCTGAAGTGTACAGCAACATAGCCATATTCTCAGCATGCGTGTTCTTCCCTCTGCCCTGCCCAGCTTCTGCCACTTCTCTTCACCAATAACCATGGACACAATGCACATGAGTAACTCGGGAATTCAGTGGTATCTACTTATTTTAGGACAAATAGAAACTTATTTTCTCAGAATGAATCATTAAACAACATTCTGGAAGTCTATGCAACAAATTATCTTGCATTTCTGTTACACATAATTAAATTAAATTTCCGTCAGCATTTAATATCACTTGGAGAACGTAATACCAAAATTACAGCTAAAGACTGCGTCAAGTACTTTGAAATCCAGGCAGCTATTTTCATACTGTTCTGTCACACGGACAAAAGAAAAAAACAAAACAAAAAACCCCAACCAACCAAACAAAAAAAAACCAAACAAAAAACCAAACCAAACCGAACCAACCAACCAGAAAAAAAAAAAACAAAAACCCGAAAACAAAACCAAAAACCCCCCCACACAGAAAGCTACCAGCACACTCGAGAATGATAATAATAAAAACATGAGTCAATTCTCTTTATTTGTCTAGTTATATAAAATCATAAAATGTATGGCAAGAGAAATTGTTTTCAACTGTTAAAGGAAAACAACTTCAATCTTGAAATATCCTTTGATACCTTCTTGATACCCTCTCCTTCTCTGATTATCATCAATATGATCTGCCATAAAAAAAAATAAATATTAATGAGTCTCAGTAGCAAGTCTTATTACAAGCAAACCTTTATATATAGAAATAATTCTCCTCCAGGACTTTACATTCATGGAAACTATATAAAAAAAAATTAACTGTTTTTATCCAAAATGCAGAATCAGTGTGGCATCTATTCTAGGTAAACCTCTTACTGTAACTGTTGTTCCCACTTAAAGGCACTTTAATGGATTTATAGGCATTTATGATTTCTTCCTAGATACTAAGCACACAGTCATAATGGAGAAATAAAGAAAGGAGATTGACTTATCGTAAGTAAGAAAACTGAGTCTCAGGAATAGCATAAAAAAGGTATTTATGAGGCAGGAAGAGAACTGATGACTCAAGCCTGAGTATCTTCCATCCCCTACCTGTTCTAATACCTGTCTGCAAAATGAGTGAATTTTATATGCTCTCAGGTTCTACACACTTTCAACAAAACTCACCATGAAGCAGAACTGTTGTTATTCTGCAGTTTTAGTAACCAGATCATTAATATACTTTAAAAGCCATACATTTTTAGAAACCTCTCCCTTTTTCTCGCATTAAAAGAATTGCTGATATATTTGTCTGGTGGAGGAAGAAGAATAATAATAGTATGTTTTTAAAAAGCTCGGGTGATGAGTATGTGATTTGCATTTAAAACACATTTCCAAATAGAGGTTAAGAAAAAAATAAGTATGCTTTATCAAAGTGTTAGTACAAAAAAAAAAATACTGAAGTGTTAAGGCTGACAAAAAGCACCTTTAGAACAGGATTTGGTTGTGTGATGCCGTTTTAGGCTTTGTGGAGCTCCTGGACCATGGAATATCCCACCTGCTCCTTTGAGTGGGTTTGTACCTGCTGTCAGGCTGGGGTACACCTACTGGCCCTACATGACCCTTTGGGGTATCCTATGGAATCTAAAAGGGTGCCTATGATTAGAAGGTTGAATTCACCATTTAAAATCCTACAGCCTTAAACCACAATGGACACAAGCCAAAGTCGTGTGCTCAAATGCACTGGTACCCTCCTAGCTCCTATGGAACTCTGTCCAAAGGGAAAAATTCCCCATTTTCAAATGCAAAGGCCAGGACAGAAACTTTATTTGGTCTCTTAATCTACATATGCTTCCAAAGTTGAATCATGCTGTTCAAATGGCATCTGAGAGTGCAAACAGATTGACTGCATGTCTTTCTTAAAAGCATGAAAACTCAGTTTCCCAAAATATCATCTATAAAAAGGGGTACACTAAGTTTTGGAGAAAAAATGGCTCATTCCAGACACTTAGTGAATCCTAAAGTAGGGGGGGGGAATCTCCTTTTAGAAAAAGGTTCACATGTTTCAAAGATACAGATTCCACAACTTTCTCATGTGAAATCTCCCAGTGTTTAACTTTTTTATAGTTAGGAACATCCTACTTATGTATAGTTCAGGTCTTCCTTGATAAAATGAAAAATTGATTACTACTTTTGCTTCTGGTGAATATGTTAGCTGTCACTTTAGTACTGCCTTTTTTCAGAACTATAAACTTTATGACATAACTCAGAGATATCTTTTTATAGACTGAACAAGCCCAGTTGAAATATTCCTGAGAGATCGCATTACCTTATTATGCATGATATGCTCCCTGAAGGTTCTCTTTTTACACCGCTGTCAAACACGAGGACTGAAGCTGATGTAAACTTCTGCTTAGCTAGAGCAAAACAACAGTTTCTTATGTGTTACACTCCCAGTAATACATTCTGAATGTCTACTGCTTTCTTGCCAATACCACTTTTTTTTTTGCAACAGCTTCTCATGGTTGACTCTCTGAGCGTATGTTATACTTAAATCTTCAAACTTTTCCTACCAGCCATCTAAGTATGTCACCACCTTCTTTTTTTGAAGTGCTGTTCTCAATCCTATTATTTCAAACTCACTTTTATCAGATCTGAGAGGCCTGTCTTTGCATTTTTCAGCTGTTTCACTCCATTAAGAGAGAGTAAAATACAGGTATACACTCCAGATGCTGAGAATCACACACAGAGTCACAGAAGATTCTGAGTTGGAAAGGTTCAACAACGATGATTGAGTCCAGCTCTTAAGTAAATGGCCTGTAAGGGGATAGACCTTGTGACCTTGGCATTAGTAGCACCATGTGAAAATACAGCTCCACAGTTCCAAAAGTGTCCTTTCTGTGTGTGTGTTTAAGATACTCAAGCACCTCTTTTCCCACACTGACTTAAGGTAGACCAATCTTTTGAAACCCTGTTTTTAGTTCCCTTAAAAAAATTTGATGCCTGCCTTCTCTTTTAACATATCATGAACACATTTGGTAACACAATGTTAGCTTCTTCTTTTCCCAGCCTTCCTTTCCTGAGCAGCCTGTACTCTATCAACACTCCAAACCTTTGATTTATCCTATAAAGTCTCTGTCTTGCCGATTAAGTTACAGCTTTGTTTGTGCAGCAAGACATCTCGTTCTTTCTGTTTATTCCACTTAGAGATACCTAAAATGTCTGGCTATTTGCCCTGGAATCCTGCCTCTTGTTTTCGTTTATCTCGCCATTGAAATATTCAGTTTCCAAGATTTCAGGTCTTTTACAAGATTACCAGCCTTATAAACACAGGTTAAAATTTCAGCTCTTTTCAAAAATTAGGAAGCGATCATTGCCTAGGTTTACTTTCTACTCATCATTAAAGTTTGGTTTGCCCTTGCTGCCTTAAGGCTTTTGTCATGTAATCCTAAGGGTGATGCTTCAAACATCCAACTCTGTCTATAATGCTGCTATTTACATGAGATTCAAACTCTTATTAGAGCCAAAAGCGACATAGCATGGGTTCAGGAGTCTGTGCACAAGTGCCTGCATCATTTCATAGAATATTTGGTGTAACCTCCAGCAAGGTACAGTTCACCTAAAATAATATTTCCTTGGCAAGGCAAAGAAGGTCAAAAACTATCTGTTCAGCTTCTTTAGGCATCCTGGGTAGCCTTGGGAACCTCACGCAGCACAAGGCACCTCTGCTTTCGTATTTTCTCTCTTAGTGCTTAGACACTCTCAAACTCCTTGAGAAGTCAAAACCCACACTCAAAGCTGAACTTTTCTCTAAGCTCCCATCACTATATTGAACAGATTTTCATTGGCTCTCTCTTAAGAGAGTTTAAGACACTTAGGAGTTCAAATGTGAACAACCTAAATTTAGATGTCTCTAGTCTGGAGCTGCATCCTACTGCAGGACTGGGTTTGATCCATCAGACCTGTAGCTTCCTCAAAACCCTACAGAAAGACTGTGACCTCAAAATGCAACAACGAGGTATTCTGACAGAATGAAAGTGCTTAGTGGAAAGAACAGACTTTGAAAATAATCATGGAGGACAAGAGTTAAACTGCTTTGAAAAAATACCAAAAAACTTCAGTGACGCTATTCTGCTATTTATTAAAAAACTGCAAAAGAAAGCAGTGAACCTTAGTGCACCAATTTCCACCCTCTGATGTCAGAAAAATAAGCTTGAATCATTCGAAAACTCTGGTTACAAGAAGAGAGGCAAAAATGCTTGTAGCATGTCAGTAAAAATCACAGATGTGAATTCTGTAGAAGTGATAAATGTAGGGAAAGAAGTTCAATTGTTGTCCACCAAAAATATGAATTGTTGCAATTTAAGTAGTAATAAAATGGGATGTTAACACTGAATTCTGCATGCTTCTAACATAAACTGAAAAAAAAAAAAGCAAAACAAAAGCAAAAACAAACAAACAAACAAAAAAAACCAAAAACAAACAAAAACCCAAACAAACAAAACCAAAAACAAACCCCAACAAATTAACTGTCAATAAAGCTAAGGGTCTTGGTTCCCTGTATTGAAAGAGAAACCCTGAATATCTTCTCATCTGAATAACTTGGAACTCTTGAGAAATAGTCAAAAAAGAACCTCCTTGTTATCACTTGAAATAAGGTTGAGCAAGTACCAAAATCCAGCATTGGAAATTTTTTCCAGCAATTCACTTGTGTTTGGCCCATTCTATTTTAATGAAAACAATGTGAAACAAAGAAATGAAGCTCAAGATTCAAGTCTGTCTGGCATAGAAAAACTGCCTGAGTGAAAGAGTCCCACAGCTGAGGTCAGTACTTCCCCATTTCAAGGAAAGTGTTACTATTTATGCACATCCCTGGATCAATGTATTTTCCTATACTTCTTCCTTCCCTGGCATTTTCCTGTCTCTCTCTTCACGCATAAACTCTTTGCCCCATTAAACCTTCACAAGAACTGTATCTCTGCCAATAAACATTCCATAAAAAAAGGAAATATTCCTGCTGGGGTCTGCCCCCCTACTTTCACAGATTCCTCATATTCTTAAGTCATTCAATAAAAGGAATATCTCTCAAGTCTCGAAAACTTAAGTTTTGTCTAATGGTATTTAAGTACATAAATGGCAATACACCATCTTATGTGGAAGGAAAGACTTAATAGCATGGAATGCTTGGTGTGGGCTAGCAAGAACAATTTACTGCTTGCAAAAAGTTCTGTCTGGGAGAAATGCATGGTCTGTAACAATAGATCAAAAGGAATTAACTTGTTAACAGATTTCATAAATTAGATTAATACAGAGAAAAAAAATTATAATCCTTATTCTGTGTACCACTGTAGTCTCCAAAACAAACACAGAAAAAAAAAATGTAAACTGCAACAAGAGATATTATTGTACTGTGATTTCATATTTTACATTATTGCTAAGGAGCAATAGAGCAGAAGAAGCATATTTAAAATTACATGAAAGTAATAGAAATCTGAGGAAATATTTCTCCATTATCCAAAACTAATAAGAATTAATGCAATTAATGCTTTAATTACTTAACTAAGAATACTTTAAATAGTCTAAATTTCTTTCTTATGCATATAAATCTCCATCTTTGGAGAAAATTTCATAACCCCTTGAACAGTCATGGTACTAGTAAGAAAAGCTGTCATTAACACATAAAGGAAAGAAGCCGAGACACAGAAATATTATGGCACCTTTTACCTGGTACTGACAGAAAATATGGTTAAAATACTGCGTTACTTTTTCCTTTCTGCTTTAAAGATAATGAGCCATCTCTCCAGGTAAGATAATTCCTCTTCATTGATTTGGGTAAATTAACGCTGAATCACAGCTGCTGCAGCTGTTCTTACCTGTACCCATTAATATTAGAAGGTGACATCAATTAGTATGTTCTAAATGCCTCAACTTCATCTTATTTCTCAAGCTGCCTTTAATTTTGTATTTTTCTGTTTGTGGTAGTTCATGAAATAAAACCAAGAGATAGATCCTAGTGATATTTGCACAATCTGCAGAGAGAAGGGGAAAATGCTCTCTGTTTGGTATTTATAATATAATTTTATAAGATTTGGCTGAATTGCAAATGGTCAGCACCTGGATATGTGTCAGTAGGTGTTTTGAGGAGGATGGTGTAACATGGTGGGTAGAAATGGAGAAGATCCCAAGGGGAACCTAATTTGGTATGACACTAAGAGCAGATTAATGGAAGGTCTAGTCATGCTGTTACCTTATCAACCCTAAAACCTCAGTATATGATACGGGTTTCACAGAATGTTTAATTTTCCCCCTTTAGCTTGCTCTTCTTGCCACAGTACTTACTGCTGAGAAACATTTGGCAGCTGCTATGTGTTAGGAATGCAACATACTAGCATACACTCAGAATGTTGCCAAGATCCAGACCCCACTGTCCTGAATCAGAGATAAAATTCAGTTTACTTAATTTTCATCTGAGTAATACCACAGAGATTTTATCTGAACATTCATTTAATAGGGAATTATGAGATTAGCAAGACCCACAGGAGACTGCCAATGGGTTATTACATATAAAATGCCAGAAAACATAAGGCACATTGATAGTGCCTTGTTGCATTCACCCCTGCAAACAAGAAACGTGACCTTTCTTTTCACACTTGCATAAAAAGACAAAGAAAATATTGTTAATTATAGAAGTATTTGCTTGTGAAAAAAATTAAATATTACACTCAAAACAGAAGTTGGCTTCTCAAGATCTAGTACGGAAACGTATGGGGGGAAAAAAAAGCACTCTCTGCTCTGGGAAGTACCAGAAAGAAAGTCATTACTACACTTCTAATCTATAGCAACACAGTGCAATATCAGTAGTGTTTGTAGCCTGCACAGGGGGTACAAATACTCCAGTAAGAGGTAGACGTGCTCACATTACCAGTTCCAGTGCAATGCCATAGCCTTCACTGCAAGCTCGCTTGCTGTCTAGTGTGCCTCTAGTTACCCAACTCCCCCTCCTCACCTTTGTGTGGATATGCATGTATGGGTCTATGTGTGTATATACAGACCACACATCTGTATATATGTGTGTTTATTCAAATGACTGCCTCGGCATCCCAAAGCAGCTGCCTTTGGCATTTGACCTGTATTTGAACTAATATGAGTTATCTCTTATATTCAATTAGTGTTTCTTAGGAACAGACATGCAGAGACCCGTTACAGACTGCCTGTACTGTGCAATGTTCAGCGGCACGGGGCTGTTTTCTGAGCAGGTCCCCAAAGGCAGTGTGTTTCTGCTGAAACCTCAATGGTATCTAATTTGGGGCACGTCTAAAATACGTATGCCAGTGGTACCCAGGGCAGCCTGATGCAGAGTCTCCATGCTGCAACTGTGGAAGTCCCAGAGCAGAATCCATCTGGCATTTTCACTGCTCATCTTAATGCAGATTAATGGCATCACCTCTGCTGCCAGTGGAGGTCTGGTGCCTCCGAGCGCAGTGTAGCTGGCGATTCCTTTATATTCGCTGTAATGGCATTTTCAGCCTTGCCTGTTTCGGCAAGCTCTTCATTGTTCAGTGCGTTGAAATCTCTTCCAGGGACGCAGGTGAAGCCCAGCACTACGGATACTCTCGCTCTTCGCAATTTTTGCACCCTACACCCCGCCGCCCTGCGTGGCTTGGCCCCAGCTGCTGCTGGCGGCTGGGCTGTCGGTGCGCACTCTGCTGGGAGTCGGCCCTTCCCGATGCTCCCCGGGCTTATTTCATTCCCCTCCTTCCTCGGAATGCCAAGGTGGAAGCTATTCACCCAACGAGACGGGCAAAGTCAGAAAGCGGTGGTATACTGCCCGGCAGTGCCACACGGGGGGCAGCGTCCCGGCGGGGAGGCGACACAGGGATGGGCAGGAGTGGAGGAATGCTCGTCCGGGCACCGTGCGCTCTGCTTACCGTGTCAGGTGTCCCTTGCCTGCACCGTGTCCAGACCCCAACACAGAGCCGAATCCAAAGGGTTCCCCAAACCAAACAAAAAACACAAACAAACAAACAACCCCCCCTCTCAAAACAAAACCAAACCCGAACGTTCTCTCATGTATCTCTGTCTCTGCACGTTGCACATTTTCCTACATTTTCTAAGTTCTTGCATTTAAGTTATGTCATAATTTTTTATGGAAAAGAAAAGTGAGGAGTTGGTCTCTGGCAGTCTCATTCCCTCCGCTCCTCTATCACAAATCCTGGCTGCGGCTCTGTCCCGTTAAAGTCTAGGCCGGGCTGACCCAGACGCACCAGGCGAGGCTGGGGCAACAAGGGCAGGGACCACCCGGCAGGAGGCCGGGCTCGGGGGCGCACCTGGGGCAGAGCCCTTGCCGCGTCTCGGGAAACGAGCGCCGGGAGAGTTACCGGGACCAAATCTCGGCTGCGGGCTCGAAGGGCGCCGGCTGATGCCCCCGCGGAGGCCGACTCACAGAGCCACACCGCAGCTGCATGGAGCGGGTTAGGACTCTCCCAGACGAGCAGCAATGTAGCAGCGAACTTTCCCCGGAGGCGCGGCTGCTCCTTGCTCCGTCCGCCTCCGAGCGGTCCCGAGCGGTTCATTCGCGGCTCGCTGGCTCGCCTCGCTCCAGCGCCCGGTGGGTGCCTCCCTGTCGCTCCTCCCTGTCGGCGGGGAGGCGGCCCGTGAGCCCCGCAGCTCGAAGCGCCCCGGGGCCAGCTCTGCGCGGGGACCCGCGGATCCCGGCACGGAGCACGGCGCGCCCGCAGGGGGGCGCGGGCGGGCGGGCAGCGGCGGAGCGGGCGCGGCGGGGGCGGGCGCTGGGAGGGAGGGAGGGAGGGAGGAAGCGAGGGAAGGACGGAGGGTGCCCGCTGAGGCTGAGCTCGCTGCCGGCCGAGGAGAGGGCGCAGCGGAGAGGTCGGAGAACCCTGGTGTGTGCTCCAGTGAGCTGCTTCTGCCGGGGTTTCGGGGTCTTTTCTCCTCGCGCCCCGGAGCGGGACCGTCGTATCGGGAGGAACTGTTACTTTTTACAGCCGGCATGAGGCTCTCCGAGGGAACTAGGAGACGCCGCACTAAGCAGCCAGGGAAGAACGTGCCTGTCATCTGTTGCAGCGGAGCCCGGCGGCAGGCGCGATCCTCCCGGCCGGTGGTGGTGGGCACCCGCTGATTCCTGGGTGTGCGTCGGAGAGTGCCTGCATGTATTTCAAACATGGAGAAAATAAAGGAAAAAACGGGGATAGTGGCCGAGATGAACGACAGCCAGTGAAATAAAACTCACGCCTTCTAAAGGGATTTAATTTGCAAACGGGATTGAAAAGGGTTCAACTTCCATGGGAAAATGTGACCTGTTAAAACTGCTGACGGAAGATGCCGACTGTCAACGCAAGCACCTAAACCAAGTAAGTCGACTTTGATCCTTTGATCTATTATCTTTCTGAGCTTTTGATTACTTTTTTGTTCTTCTTAAGAAAAAAAAAAAAAGTCCCTAGGTCTGTCTAAGGCAACTTTTTTGTGCCAGCGCAAGCAACATAAAGCGACATCGTGCACGCCTTTGATGACTGTCCAGAGGAGCATTACGATCCCTTCCTTTCTCTCGTATGTAATAAACGTGTTTTTCCCTGACTGCCGCTGCCGTGGGAAGCAGCATCCTCTGGTCTCTGGGTAACACCTGCAGGATAGCGGAACGCCTGGGGGGACGGGAGGCAGCGGGCGGAGGCCGTTCCGCGGGGACGGAGGAGGCTCCGTATCTGCCACCCGTGCCCGGCACTGGCGAGCGCGGCCGCAGGTGGGAGCCCCGCTGGCTTACCCTCTCCCCGGCGGCTCCTGCCGGCCCGGACGGGGCTGAGGGCACCGTGACCCCCGGCAGCGCCACAGCGGGAGTCCACATGTCACGCACACGGGTGGGGTGCGGGAGCTGTGCCGCGGTACTCCGCCACTCCGCGCGGGAGCGGGGCTGCCGCTGCTCCCCCCGTGACTGACGGCAGCAGCTCGGGTGTCCCCGCAGGGGTGCCTCACGAGAAGAACTCTGTCGCCGCCAGTCCAGTGCACAGGGACCATCCAGGGAAGATTGGAGTCCTGTCAGGAAGCTCCCCCAGGAGGGACCTGGAGGATGGCGGGATGCAGGTGGCGGGAGTAAAGCAGGGTAAAGTGAGAGATGGGAAGGCTCAGGGAGCATAGAAAGAGGCTGGTGGGGTTTATCACCGCGTGGGGTTTACACCAGCAAGGTCCTGACTCTTGAGGTGATGGGACAGAAGCCATGGTCCTGTTAGGAAGAAGCAGTTGTAAGACCGGAGGTTAAGATGCCGACGGAAATTCACCACTCTGCGAAGTCATACAACCGTGAAATTGTCTGCAGCTGCTAAAACCTGCAGCCTTGTTAATCTGATACTTCCCCGTTTTTTCCAGGAAATGTCATTTATGCACTTTTGTTTTACTGGACTCGGTTGAGTGATTTCCTGTTAGCATGGCAACCGAATTTTATATTTCTCTAAGCATGACTTGTAGATGGCCCTTGCAGTGCTACAACACCTTTTAGGTGGAGGTAAACAAACTCACTTTCTAGTCTGTATTTTTGTTGCAGAGAATGGGTACTCCTACCAAAAAAAAACACAACGAAACAGATTGCATCTTAGTGTCATCTGAGAGAGAAATATTTCTTTTTATGAGAAACAATGCACATAGAGGTTTTCTATAGAATGCAGCATAGACAGAATGGGAAATAGTTTTAACGTCTACATACTAAACTAAGTAGCAATATTACAGCACCCCTAAGTCCAGTCGGCTTGAAATTTCAAATTTCATTGTACTGCAGTGACATAGATTGTTTCAGTGTTTACTTGCTCCAAAGCCCAGACCTGCATAGCTTAGCAAGGTTATCTCTGCAAGCCTACTGAATTTTCCATAATTTAACTTCATTCAAGAGTTTTATGCACAGAGAAGCCAGGCACTGGAGTGAGACTGCTTTAGACCTGTCTTAGAATAGCAGAATTCTGGATTTACAGTAGACCTGAGTTTACATGCCTTTTTCAGACAAAACTCAGAAATAAGCTTTGTCCTTTAATAAGAAATAAGCTTTGTCCTTTAATATGAAAATAGCTGAAACCAAACAGTTTGGTTTTCCTTTGGTGTTGCCTTCTACACTGAAAAATTTTGGTTTTGTTCGCAGAGGGATGCGGTTGTTTACTATAGTTTTTTCCTATTTTTTGTCAGTTGTTCAGACTTAGGAACAGATGAGATTCTATTTGGAAACAGCAAAACAAAAATATGTCTGTCTTTTAAATTTAACTTCAGCCACTTACTCTGACTCTATGTATAGTAGTCATTGCCCTTAAAATAGCTTCAGGAAAAAATTCCATTTCTTCTTATCTCATGTTATTCAGAGCCAAGTACTGCTAACTGAAATTTAAGTCAATTGAGATCACTACAGATCTGGTATGATTTTGGGTATCTTTTTGAGATATCTTTGCTTATCTGTGGAAAATATTGGGTCCTGAGCAATGTGACTCTGCTCTTGGTGTCAGAAGACTTGCATTACTGCAGTGGGGAGAGCCCTCCAAGTACATATGGGAAGATCAACATGGAGAAAACTGTTAAGGGATTAGTTTTCACCTTTTGTGTGTGTGTGTGTGTACTGCCTGATGTAAACGACAAGAAAAAATTAGCATGACTGCTCCTCCCAATTCCTGAGACCTGTCACCATGCCAGTACCCTGTTTGTTCTGTCAGGTTTTTTCTGGGATTTGATTCACTGGAGTGAGGTGGAAAAATCAACAGGGAAATTCCTGTGTGGCATCTCTGCCTGCCTTTGGTGATGCTGGTAATTAGTGATAAAAAGGACTGAATTAATTTTGAAAATAATGACTAAGTCACCAAAACTTTTCTTATGGAAAGACAACATAGAAGCAGGAAGAAAAGACTGTTATGACCTGTTTCAAGAAAGAGCAGACAAGAATAGATGAAGCGTTGTTCTTTTCAGGCACTTAATGGTTTTATGAGCATCAAATTTATCATTACTTTTTCTGATCAGTTTTAATTTGTGTTGGGTTATATTTGGATTGCTTTCTCAATTATACTTCTAATTACTGAAAGAAGGTAGAAGGTAGAACTTTGTATATAAATCAATCCTCCATCATCATGCTTTGTGACAACAAACAAAATTCCAGAAACCACCTGTTTTAGAAGTCCTGAATCCTTTGAGGAAGATGGCCAAACTGGCCCGCCCTTTACTACACTGACACTACTTTAGGTAGTGTAGCGTGTTGTTAGTATAACACCAGCAACAGTGTTGCCAGGATCCTCATGTCCACTGTGATTTGTTCTGTGAAAAAAACCAAAACAAACAAACAAGCAAAATTATAAAAAACCTACATTAATGAAGATAGTTTTATGTAGTCAACACAGAGAAGGGCTGAGCAAATGAGATCTTTTTGTAACAGATACTCATGCAGAAATCCTTCATAGGTGCTTTATTGTTCAAGTAGAATTTGAGACTGTCAAGAGGAACAACTGAAAATAAGACATAATTTCTTTGCACAGTCAAGAAATTAAAAGATTTTCAGTGTGCTACAAAGACAAAAGCAACAAAATTAATGAGTTATCTATTATATCATGTTCTTCTTGGAGATGTTGGCTGTTTTGGTTTAGTTTTGGGTTTTTTTGCCTTTTTTGTTTGTTTGTTTGTTTGTTTAAATTCTCTAAGTATTTCTTCCGCTCTTTTACAACTGCTTATTTCTAATTTCGATCATGACTGGTGTGAGACAAAAACTGAAGAGAACATTGGGTAAAAATTACTTTTTTTTTTACAGCTAAGCTATTTTTCAGCAAATGTGGGCTGAAGTTGGACAGGAAAACTTCCTTGAATTTGAGTGAATTTTACATATGTCTAATATTATGGACCAGTCAAACCTAATCTATGAAGTCTGTCGTAGCTTCTGCAATTGCTTGGTCACTGAGTCTGTGCTCAATACACTCATCTCTAAAGCTTCTGACATTCTCATGCCTGTCAGATGAGCCATTTGAATGTTATGACACTATTATCTGGTTTATTATTCAATGGGAAGAAGGGGATACGGTAGATTGAGAAACATTTTTCACTGGGCTTTCCTGAGACAGAGGTTAATGGGATTCTTCTGGAGATACTTTCTACATATTATTCAAAACTTCTGAGAAGCAAGCAACCTTTGCCTGGAAGGCAAAGGCCCCCATCACACCTCTGGTGCACAGACTGTCACTGAGCAGCCAAGCCCTTTGGTGGTGTTCCTAAGCTCTTCCCATCCTATCTCAATACATGCTGGTTTTCCAGGATGCACAAGATCTTTTTGTTCTGTTTTTTAAAATGATCCCTTCTGATACCAATTTTAAGGACTACAAATTCATCCTTCCTTGGCTCAAAGAACAATAAAGCTTATGCTAAGATCATCCTGGAAAAACAGGTAGTAGGCTCCTCATGTCCTTGTGCCACCTAGTCATGCAAAGTGCAGACTTAGAGATGGCACCCCAGGTGGACACCAGTTCCTGTAGGTCTTGTAGCATGCAGGCTAGCCTTTTGTGGCTACATCTGATGACCGTGAACTGACATGAGATACCCATTTGTCAGCTATTGAGATAAATTTGTAGTGTCTCCCTTTCTTGGAAAGGCAGAAGCAGAGAGTAAACTATACTCTGTATCAAGCATTTTCTAGAGGTGCCTGTCTTTGTTAACTATGCAACAAGAGCCAAGACGAGTAACCTTCCTCCTTAAGCTAGATTAGCTGAATCTCTGCTGTGCAGAGCAGGCTGTGGTAGTACCTCCTAAAGGTTGAATAAGGACAGCGTTCAGTAGACCCAGGACAAATGGTTGCTACAATCAGGCTAAAATGTACATTAAAAAACAAACAAACAAACAAACAAAAAATCCAAACCAAAACATGTATATACATGCGCATCCTCCAAGCATGCTATGCTAACTGTGAAACAATCTGTAAATAGCATGAACTCAGAAGTGCCTGTTGAACTTACACTTCTGGATGTTTGCCAGCTGCCACCTCTGCTATCCAGTTTCCTTTACACAGAATTCTTCAGAACATAGAGTCTTATACAAACTGTCAATAACTACTTAAAACTTATGTCACTTTTCAGCTCAGGTGTCTGGTTTCTGTGAGAAAGAGGTAGCTGCTGCCAAAGAACTCAGCAAATTTCTCAATGATGGTCAGGTCATGGGTATGATTATTAATTCAAGTCATAAAGCATGACAAGAGCATTAATCCAGGTCTGTATGGTGAGAAGTTTGCCTGGCCTGAGAGCTTTGCTTACTGCTTATGAAGAGATGTAGGCGTTCTGCTGGTAGTAGTTATAGTTACTGCAGTAGATTGTGTGTGAGATTAACTGAGAATTCAAATTTCTCTCTTTCCTCCCTTGAACCATCATTTAATCAAAGTACCCACTCACATCAGGGGAGGTTTGCAGTCCTAGGAAAATCAATACTGTCCTGTCTTCACTAAATTAAGGGACAAACTTTTGCTTGTGTTCCTTCTGTGGTGCTCTAAATCTGAGGAAAAATATTAAGAGCTACTATTTTGAGGATGAAATCCGTAGTATTTCCTAACATACAGATGTTTTTAGCAGATTAGCAGTTTGGTGTCAGACCTGAGAGAACTGGAGTAAGAAGACAGAGCACTGTTTACATCCAATGAAAATGATATTGCTTTCTGTATTTTTCTTTTCTAAAAATTGATTTAATTTAAATGTAGTTTGTCTTGCCAATAATATTTTATTCCATGCATTGGTTTGCTACTGTTACTCCCATCATAAAAAGCAGGCCAATTTATTTTTTTGAGTAAAAAAATGGGATTGTAGCAGGAGATAGACCAATTTAAGATTACCCCCTGTACATTGTGTATAGCAATTTAAATTAAAAAAAAATTATGTCAAATTTTGAAAAACCTAAAAAGGGTTTTTTGCAGCAAAGGTCTGTTGTTTTTTTTCACCTAGCCGCCACAAATTTGATTGTAGCTGTAACACCAATCACCTACATTCCTTGTATAGTCATTGGAGAGAGACAGAAACCTCCAATGAGCACACTAATCCATCCAATTTTTACCTGACATAGAGTGGAGAGACTCAGGTTTGGTGTTTTTNAAAAAAAAAAAAAAAAGTACCAAGAAACCATTTTCAGAGGAGACAAATAGACATCATTTTTCATCCAATGTGTCTTAAGGTCCTATTGACTTTCATGATATTGATACAGACATCGTAACAATAACAGATGGCTGCAATATAATTTAAATATGCTGTTGTCTCTTCTCAAAAATTTTAGAAGTTTGTGGTTGGATTGGGTAGCTGAAATACAGCTTCTAGCTGTGCCAAAGAAAATGGGAGTGTCAGCTGGACTCTTGGAAAAGAAGAACATACAGTTCTGGGTGCTCACATCCTGCCTCCTGCAAGTGCAAGGTGTTCCTTTTCCAGAGAGAACACTTTGCATCTGTGGAGTGAGGGAAAGCAAGCACAGATTCTCTTCAAATGCTCTCAGCATTGCCAGCATCACAGTGTGCCTTGGTCTACTGAACACATCATTACAACAGAAATTATCTCTTGTGATGACATAGTTGTTTTAACTGATGTTCACGTGGAAATGTTCGTTATTATTAAACACTTCAAAATTAATCCTTCTGCTGTGCTTCAGCACTTACTGCTTCATAGATCCTGCCTGTCCTCCACTGGAAAATAACTAAAATATCCTATTTGTGTTTTGCTTATACTGACAGCATTTTTTTTGATTGGGAGAGATACTGGCCATTCATTTTTGATGACAATCACTGGAAGCGATGATAGGTGCAGTCAATCCCTTCGACTGGTTTATGCTGGCATAATGAGTTTGTTTTTCAGATTTGGTGTGTTCTACAGTACATTTATACCTGCAATACCATCAGTTTCAAAGACATATGCTTTCCCTATAGTGGCTTTAACTAACTAGCAGACTGCCCACAGAAGGAATTTTTTCCTCAAATAAAACCCAAACCAAGTTGCCTACAGAACAGTTGTCTAATTTGCCTTAAGCCTCTTAGCTAAAAAAACTGTCATTCAGAAGGCAGTAACTAACTGCTTGTCTTTTAATTCATCTAGACACTGTAAAGTCAGACCTGTGAGTCTGTATAGCCTTCAGAAAGAACTTAGTAACTTCATAGGGTGATTCATACAACCTATCTTGAAGAAAATTAATTGCCCTCTGCAGGAGATGCATTTTTTCCTATTTGTAATAAAGGAAAATTGGGATGACAAACCCACCTTGGGTGTCGGTGTTTTGGATTCCTCTCTTAGCTTTATTTTTCAAATGTTTTAAATTGAAATACTTTATTGTGACACATAATGACTAATAAAGCTTCCTAAGTCTAATCTGAAGAATATGCTGTAGTAATCTTTCAAAACTATTAAAGGACCTGGTACCTACAGCACAATGATCACATATTGCAAATTGATGGCATAGGTAGATATTTGCTCTAATTCCTGGGCTGTAACTATTCTTGTATTTTCTTGTAAAAAGCATCAAGCTCAGTGCAGAGCAACTGAAAAAATAACATTTTTGTCTGCACTTACACAAAAACGTTTTATAAATGATTGTTTAACTTAGTGATATTAACGTTGAGCATATTTGTTTATGCACTAATGCATAAGTGGTACCAAATACTGATGTGATTTGAGATGATTACATTTATTTTGCTGAAATGTCTTTACATAGAACTAAATTTCCACATTACTTTTTTTTTATTATTATTTGATTTTTTCACAATACTTAAAACAAGCAGACTGTGCAGGGATTTGAAACTCTCTTTTTTGAGTGTGATTTTGCCAATGGTGGAGTGAAACGGGGTGATCAGTGAGCTCTGTGTTACGTTTTACTGGTTGAGCACTAGTCTCAGAGCTACACTGTCTGACTAACTGACTGACTGCACAAGGTGGACTTATAGGGATGGGTTAGGATTTCTCACTCCTTCCAATTATCTTGTGCTACCCGAATCCCACATGTTAGGGTCCTTATTTTCAGGAAGAGTCACTGTTGATTAATAATTCTTTTCAGTGATAATGTTCAATCAGGCTTCTATTAAAACCAAGATTTGCTGACTTCGGGCAAAGTAGCAAGGATATGAGTGGGAGTTCGAGGAGGATAAAGGGACAAAACAGTAGGTGTTTTCATTTCAAAGCAATTGTGTAAATAAAGGGCAATGAACACTATGACTGTTGAGACACACTAGTGCATTTGAATAGGTCAACTTGTGCTCATCATCTTCCCATTGACAGTTAAGTAATAGACATCGTTAGAGACTTGATGTCCTTGTGGAACATAGTGGTTTTGTAGACAAGTATACTGGGGCAAAATGGCATTTTAGTTATCTTACTCCATTGGTATTTTCTTGCCTAATTGCCTATTTACTGTTATTTTAACACTTTACTTAAATCTATTGCTGGAAAACAAAAAGTCTACAATAAAAATTACCTTAACCAATGAACAACTCATAACAGCAAAGCTTTATGGTCAGCACAAGAAATTTAAGAAATAAGATGCTCTCCCTGTTTTCTAATTTTGCCTTAATTCAAGAAAGTATTCAAGTGTAAAGAAGCTTTGGTGTTCTGCTGAAAGCAGTGCTTCAGAGGATGCTTCTTGTTAAGCATTGGTTTTGTTCATCTTCTCAGTATGAGACATTTTCCTGAATATTTACTCATTTGTTTTAGCTTGCAACTGTGTACTCTTTGATGTTAGAGAAATATGAAGATCACAGATGAATTTAAAATGATGGCAATGGTCAAAGTAATTTGAAATTCTAGCACCTTTATGTGAAATTTTACAAAATACAAAATGAAACAATTGTGCCTTCTCATCAATCATACATGTGTTGGTTCAGATGGAAGATGTAATTTTGAAAATTTATCCTCTTGGTTCCAGGAGAATTACAATGCTCTGGCAGCTTCTCATTTCTTCTCAATAATTTAGCAGTTTATGAAAAATATATTCTGTCTACTTCTCCACTCTGATGCAGTCAATGCAATTACAAGTTGTGGAGAATCTAATCCAAAATCTTGATGTTCTTGAGTATTTTAGAAAAATATGTAGTCTTAAAATATGTGCCATCGTTTCCATGGTTGCAACCTGTGTCTGTCCTGGGCAATACACAATTTTTGCCATTCTCTGTCTCAATACTTTTCTCTGTTACAGTTGACAGACTCATATATTGAATCTTCATGGAGGGAAGCAGTGAAGCTTTCTTTTAAGTATGCTGTTATAGATGACAAGAACCAACATCTCACTGCATCTGATTATAAGAATTCCTGCCTCTTGCTGTTGCTGGGAAAATTGCTTTAAGAGTGAAAATCAAGTAGGGAATGACATGTGCAATTTTTAAATCAAGCTTTCTTTTTAATAGCTTGTAAAACATTCAGGTGCCATTCTGAATGGGTTTTTATAGAATTGGCAGAAAACTGGTTGCCATGTCAAGTTTATAGCACATCAAATGAAAAAAAAATCAGTCTTAGAAATCTCTATTGTAAGCAAATCTCTGCTATACAGTTATATATTCAATATGTTCAGGCTGCTATTAATACTTCTAATAGATCACATAAACTTCATTGAACCTAAGGTAAAATAGTTTAAACATTTTACCTGCTTATGTCAACCATCAAATGAAGTGTTATGTTATGAAGGAATGATCAAAATTTTTGTTCAGTTTCTTCAGATTTGCGTAATGTCTTGTGACATTTCAATAACTCTTCTATGTAATAGCTCAAAACACTGTAGCAGAGTTAATTTCTAATGTGGGTATTCAAGTACCAGGTTCAATAAGAAAGGCAGATAATTCTGTTTATATTTTGAAAATTTGGAAGGTAATGATAGTGTCTGCGTCCATAACATGAATGTTTTCCAGATATATGGATACCCCAATTGTATTCTGAACCAAAATATGCTTGTAGATCCTTACACTTTTGTGCATATATAAATATATCACACGTGTCTTTTTATGTGTGTATAACAGAAGAACACATGTATATTTACATATATGGAGAGATATTTACGTGCACTGTGTGAGTGAGACACATGAAATGTTAATGTTTACTCACCCCAGTGAAGTGTCTATATTGTGTGTGGACATGCAGAGTTACATCTCTGTCTTGTTCACTGAGAATATTTACCTCTCTCTGCACTTGCTTTATGTGATTGAGTTCAGTTCTTGGCCAAGTATGGCTTCTTTGCCACCTCAAACAGAGAAGAGCTGTGAATTTAACTTTATGGCAACATACCAGTACATGGAAAATTTGTAGGCAGTTCCTTTCCTTGTGAGTTTAGAGACTCGTGGAGGGTGTAGGGTTTTTAAAAGCCAGCATCTTCTGGCCATGGAGCTGACAGCCCTGATACTGTGCAAACTTAGACACAGCTCCTACAAAGGAATTTTTTTTCTGAAGTCTAGCAGCAAATACAGCTTGACTAAGATTGATCCATTATTTTTCACTTTGTTTGTTATCCAGAAGGAAGTTTTTTGGTTGACTTTTATGCAGAAATAATAACTCATCCAGTTAAAAATACAGCAGTCTGTTATTCAGATCCATGTAAGTCTAACAAAAACACTTTAACTGTTTAATCCTTAGATGAACTGCACATGGCAGCTGTCAGGGAAAACTTCTGAAAGGAGGCAGGATACTCTTGTGCTACACTGCTTCAAAACTTCCTCAGAAACTGGCTTTTGAGTTTAGAGACCAGAGTGTCCATAATACAAAATGAAAAGGTAGTCCAGAGAAGTCGTGGCTGCCCCATCCCTGGGAGCATTGATGCCAGGCTGGATGCGGTTTTGGGCAACCTGATCTAGTGGTGGCATCCCTGCCCATGGCAGAGGGATTGAAGCTGGATGATCTTTAATGCCTCTTCCAATCCAAACCTTTCTATGATTCTGTGTGTCCTGGTTTTAGTAGCCAGGGTCAGTTTGTCACTGTGTGGGTGTGTACTCTAAAGACTCTATGCCATTTTTTTCCCATGAACTGCTCACAATGGCACATTAGCAGCTATTGTCTAAGGGACAGCACACCCCTCAGGCTGCAGGCTGGGTGTTTAGGAACTTCTGTGAGATAAGGAATTCTCCTGTCTCCACACCCACCTGAAGGGTCATGTCTGCTACTGGCCCATCAGGGGTGCCAAAAATAGGTCATTGTTTATCTCACAGAGTAAATCACCCATTGTTAAAGTCTCCGCCCTGGAGGAGGGACTGGGCAGAGCCTAAGTGGATATAAGCTATGAGTTTGGGCCTGGGAACCCTCTTCAGATCCAGAGGAGGACCAGAGCCGCGAGCAGACTGAGACTGCCACCAGATTGCAACCATCACTTTCACCAGCAGGTACCTTGTTTTCTTTTTACTTTGAACTCAGGGAGGGCCACGTGGTGCTCAGCACAGAGTTGGTGAGCTCCACTCTGCTTGTGCCCCACTGTGTTGGGCTGTACATATGGTGTTTTTCGTGGCACAAACAAATTTCCCTTTCTGTTTCAGTGTATTTTTGTGATATTTTAATAAATTGTTATTCTGACTTGCAATCCCATTCTGAGTTGGATTCATTTCTCATACTGGTTTAACTCTAAACAAGCATACTGTGATATGATCCTTCTGTATCCTGCTGGATGTTTTACAAAGAGTCATTGCAGTGGCAAAAGCCTTCAAGCTGGTTGTCTTTTGTGATCTCCAGCACCTGAGTGTAAGAACTATTGTAAGAATAGAGGAAGAGGATACAGGCATAATGAGAAAGGGGCTCTTAGTGTAAGTAGTGTATATGATCAAAGCCATTCTAGAAAACATCAGCCTGGCCTAACAGTTTCAGTCACCCCGTGGCATGCACCTGCATAAGTTCCTTGTTGATTGGTCCAGAACAGCAGTTACTTGAAATCCCTGATAAATCACCTTTCTTGATATGAACAGGATACACTTAACCAAAATCCCATCTTCTTGCTTTAAACCTTTTTATCCTCTCTTGTCTCTCTACAAAACACTGAACAAGCTCGCAGATTGTTTTGCCTGAGTCTGTGAAGTAGCTGTATAGGGTGGCTAAGTGTAATAGAACTGGAGGAGTGAAAGCCAGTCAATCCCTTTGATTTCTCTAGATAACCATGTTTGAGTTAGACAAAAACTGCTCCACAGAAATTACTTTTCAGTTCTTGATCTCATATGCTTAAAAAGATATTTTAAAGCTTTCAGAATTGACACACACACACAGAGTAAGTAAAATTACTTCTAAGTCATTAATCATCAATATCTATCATCTATGGATAATTTATCCACTGCCTTTCAGTGTTGTCTGGTAACTTACGTAGTGGAACTGATAACTTCCCAGATCAAATAAGGTAAGTGCTAAGTGCTACCAAGACAAATTAATAAAATGTGAGAATTTGACTTGGATTGTCAGGTCAGAAGTGGAGATGATAGCCAAAAGCTACAAAATAGATTTGCCAGCTCAAGCGAAGTCAGTAGCAGCAGTTCTGAAGAGCATATGAAGTCCATTTTCGGTGAGGTCCATAAAGTGGGATCTTTTCTTTGTGGATTGGTGATAGATTTTCACAGATGTATTTTCACAGTTCTTTCCTTTAATAGCCTACTTTTATCTTCTTGTTGTTTTATAATAATATATTCCATTTTTAAGAATCATAATTATCTTACTGTGTCATACAAAAAATTCAAAGTCCACAAAGTGTCTTCAAGTGCTGGAACACAGACAAACCTGAGGATGTTGGAATTCCTTCTCCAGCTGTATAAACCTTGAATGCCAACGCGGAGAAACTGAGTAGTCCTCCTCAGGGCAAATTATTCTCTTCAGGTATATGAGAGGCTGTGCCAACCTCTGAAAGTCCTTTCTTGAATGAGAGATCCTAAATAATCATAGCTTAATATCTCTAGATTGCTGACAGTGAATCTGTTTCTAATCAGAGGGCTGAAGTTGCAAATTTTCATCTGATTTGAATATAGTCACAGCCTTACTGCCTGCATTTAAATCTTTTTAAGCCTTATATAATGTGTTTAACAGTGTTAAGAAGTCTATTTATAGTGAGAAGTACAGTAACAGAGTGCCATCATATACCATCATTTTTTGTAGTACTCCACTAGACTCCAATTTTAGTGTATGGTCTTTCTTTGCCAGATATCGTTTCTCTGTGTTTTGGAATCCTCTCTAGGTTTTTGTTTCATAAACTCATCCAATCTTCTATATACCCCACAGATAATTTTAGCATCTTCACAATCCCTCAGCAATGAATTCCTCATGTAACCATCTGAATACTCATCAGCTAATTTTTTTTTCTTGACCCTGACTCTTACTGCCTGTTTGACTGCTTCTGGATCTCATACCCGAAAAGGCACTGAACAATTAACTGATGTCTGTCCTTTGCTTGACACCCATAATTACATAGACCCATATTGCATCTTCCATCTACAATTATTTTACAAAGTGAAGATTTGTATCTTACCTAGTCATTCCATTTCTGGGAGGTTTTCTGTAAGTTTAATCATTCTGCTGGCCTTGTTTGACTGTTTTTGGTGGTACTGGCTCCTGTTTTTGAGATAAAGAGCCTAGAAATGCATGTTTAATCCTTTGTGCCACTATGAAAATACAAACACATATACATCAGTATGAGTGAGGAAAATTTTGTTTGACAGGAAATGGGCACAGTAATTAGAGAAAATTCATCTTATGTTTTGGGAACCATGGGTCCAAATTGTTTGCCTTGTCCCTTTTTATAAAAGAAGAGTTAGTACTTTTTTTCCCCTCAAGCCAACTTGGCAGAGATAGCTAAGGCTTGTGGGAATATAAGTGATCATGACTCATTCAGGCAGAGACAAGAAAGCAAGATTTGTAAAATATCTTTTTTTATGTATTTTGTTTGTGGAAGTGTATTTTAATGTTGGGAGCATATCTTCTAGTCTAATTAGACAGAAATAAAGAAATAACAACCAAACAGCCCTGTTATCTTGTAGAAATGCTTGCTAATGCTAGTAATCAGTCCTTTTAGTTCCCATACATGTGTTAAAATTTTGCTTATTACTCACTGTAGCATATGGATTTAATGCAAATTGTAGAAGCACTTTCACTATTCACTTGAACTTTCACTGGTTTTTCACTCTAATGACTCTCTTCCCAGCTGAACTTGTCATTCTGAGTCTGTTAAAAATGTGTCTCAGGCTGTGGTACTGTAGAATTTAAGAGAATAGGAATTTACTGAGTCAGATAATTCTGAAAATAAGAGTAGGGAGACTACTCGCTGAGCCATGCAGAATCCGCTACTCTTTTCTGTCTTTTGCACTCTAATTGCATGTATCACAAAGTTATAATCACACTTTTTCTTCAGACATGAAGTGTATCATTGATGTATATGTGTTTCTCTACAAGACAGCCAAAGAAAATAAATCAGAGATCCTTTAACAAAAAGTTAACAGTTCAATTTATTTTCCGCAGTTTGCCAGTTGGGAAAAGAAGTCATCTTTAAATCTCATTTTATCTCATATCTACCTGAAAAATATAGAATTTATATTATAGTACTGTTGAGATACATTCATAGTCAAGTTCCCCTCAGCTGGTACTGACAGAAACATAACCCAGCCATGGGCTAGGACAGTCCTGATTTTCATCAGACCCTTGTTGATCTTGCTGACAGAAATCACACTTCCTGACAGTATTTCTCCATGCAAACCCTCGGGACATCACACATCTGCATTACTCTTTCAGAAAGAAACAGGCTCAGCCCACACTTGTTCGTTAGGGTCCTTACCACAAGCTGCAGTCCTTCGTGTGCTATTCCAGTGTGGGTCCCTTCTGTGGGGTGCAGTCCTTCAGGAACACACTACTCCAGTGTGGGTCCCCCACAGGATCACACGTCCTCCCAGGAGCCTGCTCCAGCTTGGGTTTCCCCCAAGGTCACAGCCTCCTTCAAGCACATTCACCTGCTCTGGTGTGGGTCCTCCACAGGTCTCTGCAGTCTTTTTGACCCCCACGGGCTGCAGGGGGACCACTTGCTTCACCATCATCTGCACCATGAGCTGCAGGGGAATCTCTGCTCTGGCACCTGGAGCACTCCCCACCTCTTTCATCACTGCAGGTGTCTGCAGAGCTGTTTCTCTCACATTTTATCACTCCCCTGTCCAACTGCTGTTGTTCTTTTGTTCTTTTGGAGGTGCTACTATTGTTGCTGTGGGCTGGGCCTTGGCCAACAGCGGGTCCATCTTCAGACTGGCTTGCATTAACTGTATTGGACACAGAAGCCACCCCTGGAGTCCACCCTCACCACCATGGGAACGTTGCCCTGCAAATCCAATATAGCCCAAGACTTAGCTCCCCTAAACTCATTATACTAGTTCAAAACCAGCATTCCTCACATTACACCTTAATGTCTCTACAATTAAAAGGTCTCCCTTCTGATTAATCAGTTTCTTCCTTTTCTTCTTGATATCATTGTACTTACTTGCAAGGATCCAAAGCAGATATTGTTTAGGCTGAAGAATTACATTTTCCAATGGCACAGTTATTGTTAACAAAAGGACATTATAACAAAGTGATTGGTCAGTGATTGGTTACATCTTACATAGCTTAACACACATGAATAAAGAAATAGACATCCAAAATATTAATTATTCATTGGTGTAAAATTTAAAGTAAGTATCTTTTCATTTTAAGGTTGCTTGGGGTGAAAAAGTATTTACGCATAGGTTTTGGAGATAATTATCAACAGAAATTATTATCTTGTTTATGAGAATCTAGAGTGAGTCAGAGAGAAACAGGGGAAGAGAGAATTCCTATCAGTTAGACAAGATAGACCTCTCTGCTCCATCAGCACTGCTAGAAGCATATCTAATGAAGGAACAAACCACAAAAGCAGACACTGGAGATATATTCCCAAGCAAGGGATCTAGGTCTTGCAATTGCCAAGTATGGTCTGTTTATACCCATCATAAATGTTAATGCTATGACTAAAAGAGAAAAAGCAAGAGCAGGGCAAGAGGAAACAGCAGGAGTCATAGCAGTAACAGAACATGGAGTAAGTCATCCTTCCTGAAATGGACTGCTTATGTTACAGGACCTGAGGGTGTATTTCATTCTCTTAATCAGACTATGCATTTGCAAGGTGTAGATAACAACTGCTGCCTTGGAAAAAATTATTGTACTTTATAAAGGGACATAAAAATCACAGGTGATTATGGTTGGACTGTACATTTCACTTAGCTGGCTGTAGCAAGAAAAAAATACCAAAAAGAAGAAGTCATAACCCATGCTGAGTTAATGGTTGAACTCAATGGTCTTAGAGTTCTTTTCCATCCTTAATGATGAGTTTATAATTTGGATTTTTCATAGTACTTTTAATATGTGGTAGGAAAAGTTAAGAACTGAAACAATATGTATTAAAAAAATTGCCAGCAGTTACTTACAAAACAGAAACTGTACCAGACTTATAGCAGGGAACTGTATAATAAACACGGTACTATGTGGGTGATGCTACTTCTGTCATTTATAGGCAATAAATGCGATTTCACTTTTCCTTAAGAAAGAATACTTGCAAAATAGTTGTCGTAGTATAACCAAGAAGCCATCTTTTTGAAATGGTACTGTATTGCTTGTTTTTTTTATATCTAAAGAACATAACATTAAACAATTACTTTTTAGGGACAAAATGTCTAGATGTTTCAGCCCCGGTCATATTTAAAGATGCAGAAAAAAATTGTTTGCAATGAGAAAAAGTTTAAAAATCTATACAGCCTTAATTGAAAATAGTCACATCTAGATTGTTAACACAGATGATACTAAGTGCCTGAATACACCTCCAAATTCTTCCTCAAAAAACCAAATTTTTTTTTCTAAATGACTGCCTAAGGAAAGTGCTAGCTTGTGAAAATGATACCATCCAAATAGTTTGCAAGAAGAAATTTATATTGTGTAGAGCTTCTTTTCATTAACAATTATTATAGCAAACCTGTATTTTCCTTACAGTTACCATTCAATCACTGGTTATTTCTGAACATTTTAACTTAATACTCAATTTTTTTTCAAACATTTTATAAGACAAACATCTGTTCTGTAATTTTGAAAATGTGTATGTACTGAGCAAAACAAAATTAAGCAACCACATTTTTAAAACTTTTCCTCTAGTTCATATTATGGTAGAACCATAAAATGTTTTGGATTGGAAGGGACATTAAAGATTGTCTAGTTCCAGCCCCAGTGTCATGGGCAGGGAGACCCTCCAATACACCAGGTTGATGAAAGCCAGTTTCACCCTAGTCTTGAACACTTCTAGGGATGTGGCATCCAAAACATCTCCAGGCAACACGTTTCAGTGCCTCACCCACCACTCTCGCAATGAAGAATTTCTTCCTAATAGCTAATCTAAGTCTACCCTACTTCTGTTTAAAGTCATTACATCTTGGTCCTGTCATTATCTGCCCATGAAAACAGTTACTCTCCCTCTTTTTTATAAGCTCCCTTCAAGTACTGGAAGGTTGTAATGAGGTCTCCCAGAAACCTCCCCTTCTCCAGACTGAACCCCAGCTCTCTCAGTCTGTCTTCATAGGACAGGTGCTGTATCTCTCTGGTCATCTTGGTGTCTCTCCTGTGCTGAAGAACCCAGAGATGGATGCAGCAGTCCAGGTTGGGGGCTCATGAGAGCAAATTAGACTGGCAGAATCACCTCCCTCATCCTGCTGGTTGTGCCTCTGATATAGCCCAGGATTATCCCAAAATAGCAAGGCGAGTACAAATACCACAGAATACACATAAATGAATGCAGTGTCTCAACAGTTTAGTTGCTTAAGAACAAAATACTGTCTTATAAAGTGGTCACCTCTGTCATTTCTTGTCTGTCACAGTAGGTGGACTCATGCAAGCACAAATATTCATAATTGAACAGAAGTTTCAAATTTTGATAACTAACAGTAGATACAGTTTGTAGAGCTCTTAAGCTTTTGTGGTTTGCTTTGTTTTGTTTTTTAAATAGGAAACACCAGTATTTTTGATCCACAACAGTATGTCTGTGTGCATTTTGGATGTATGTACCAATAGGTACAATGGCTTCATCCTAAATACATTCTAACTTGTAAGTATTGACTTCCTTTTGAGTTTTGAATCAGCTCAATCTTCAGTTTCTTCATTAAATTCAGCAAGGACAGTATCGGGCATTTTTCTCCCAACAAGAATGAGAGTATCATCTCTTCTGTATTTATCCCTTGTCCCAGGTAAAATCAGTTTCACAATCATAATTCTGTGAGTCACTGGGCAACGTGACTCACCCAGTCTCACCCAATGGTATCTTGAATTCCAGCCCGATGCCTTTCTCACCAGGTAACTGAACAGAAGTACAGCTATTCTGAAATCTTTTGTTCTCCTTCCTAAGAGTCTCACCTAATCATATTACATAAGTGTGATCAGTCTTTTCCTTGACACAACTGTGACTATATATGTGTATATATAGTTCTGCAATATGGGGCTGCTTGCATGAGTTCTTTTACTCAGTTTTGCAATATCTATGGCTTTTTGTCCCTTTTAATGGAAGTGAAGGGGGTATGAGCCATTCTTCTGGAAATAAAACATACTTGTCGTTCCTAAATAGGTACTTAGAAATTAACCTATGTACACAGTGAACTCAGAAGCTCCTTTACTTTTAATAGTTCAGGATCAATGTCTTAATGAGATGGGAAAAAAAAAAGTTGCAGTGTGATCTGTAAGTTCAAAAATCTCACAAAAAGTTTTTTAGAGAGCTCAAAGTTAGATTCACTCACTACACATTTATTTCCTTTTAATTGCCCTCACTGCTTGCATGTCAAATAAAAATAGCTTTTCATTTTTATTAAAAGTTGCTTTTATGATTGCTCTACAAAAATAAATCTCTACATGAGTAGGAAGAAATTTTCTTCTGAATACTTCATATCATTTGGCTTTCAAGGATCTGAAAATGTGGCATATTTCTGGAAATCCTATACATAATTCTGTGGCTAAATTCTTGAATGTGTTACTCAGTCTGACCCAGATCTTTGTGTAGTTTCTGTCTTGGATTTTTGCTTTTCAGGATATGGTGGACAGGGAGTCATGTAAAACAGAAAGCCTGTAAGTAAATGTAGCCTACAAAATGACCTGAAATAATGGCCTCCTTAAAGGTTTGCTTCATGTAAAGTGGTACAACTCAAGGAAAGATGAGAAGGCTGTCATAAGCTGAATACATTCAATCTTTTATATACCCTGTGCATTCACAGCATCACTTGTAATGGCTGGGTACAGCAAAGCCTTCAGAGTACCATTAAATCCTACTGAGATTTAAGTAAGTACTTTCAAATCAAGGTTAGTCTTCTGGCTCTGTTTGTAGGACTGTTTTTGTGAAAATGAATTTACTATTTATAGTCATATTCATGCCCCACCTCTAGCTTTAATTCATTTTAGGAAAAAACAAACCCAACATTGGTCCTACTCATAGCAGCCATGTGTGAGCAGATTAAGAAATGGTAGACAAGAGCAAAGAGTGTTCATTTTCTGCAAAGCGTGCCCTACAATGCTTCAGTTCACTGTTCCTTGGGCCTTCTCCTCAAGGTCTCACTGAGAAAACTCCCTCCAGCCAAAGATCTCCCATTTGTGTGTAAATCTCAGAAAGGCAATTGAGATGCATGCCATTCATACTTCAGATACAGGCAGTAGAAGGCTCCCATTCAAAACCTGTCCTCCGCTTTGATAGACATAGTTTAGATGAAATAAGAAACATGGAAACACTCAGGAAACCATTAGGTTTACTGACATGAAAAAGGGCCTGATTTTTTTTTCCCTTTTGGGAGAGGCTGAGGAAGGAATGTCTCCTTGCTGGGAGGGCATTTCCTTTTGTTGCTTTCTCCAATCAGTATTCTTAGCATCTGATCAAGTCATGATTGATAGTACAATCTCCTTGGATGCCATTTGGCATTTATGGATAGAATTCTTACTTAGGATAGGATGAAATTTTGTTGGCATAGCTGCAAAGTTGTTTTTGAGGATTCTTAGGGAAATTCATGGTTGGAAAGCTTTTCTTGACTTGTTCAGTCTTTCATTCGTTCCTTGCAACATGAACCAGCTATCTGAAACCCAGCCTCTTCACTACTTGGGGAGGGTTCATTGGCAGGGTTCATTCTGGGCAATGCTGTGTTTTCTTGCCATGGAAATTATGTTCTTGAGAACTTAGGGAGATGGGAGCCTGACTGAGTACGGTGAGTAAAAGCTTTTACCATCTGATTTGGTAATCACCATGTTCCTTTATCAGAAAAAAACAATGTTTATCATAATTGGTGTCCCACATTAACATTTCCTCCCAACCACATATACTCCTCTCTGCACCACACACAGCCATGAGAATGGTTTGCCCCATCCATCATAGTTAGTGTGTCCCCTTCAAGCCAGGCTGGGGATCCCATACTAGGATGGTTACCAAGTTCATTCTGACAGATCACCACAAATAAAATGAAAATTCATAAAATCATGTTCCATCTAAAATACCAGAGGGTAGAATTTCATCCTAAGTACATGTTTGAAATATGCAATTTTAAATTCTTCCATAAAGTGGTAGAGCTGGAGAATTCTGCTTCTATGTTCTTTCTGAAGCTGCTTTAACACTATCTGAACTGCATTACCTTGTTTAGTGATAGCAGTCAAGTTGCTGCCTCTTTAAAGATGATGATGATGTATTTGGAAAATTTTATCTACTGTGGCTGCTGCAGTCTTGTAATAAAGCATAATTTGGTCTTCCTTACAACTGGAGAAACAGATGTTCTTAGCTAATAGCTATTTTCCTTTCCTGTTGCTGCTACTCCTAGATTGTTTTCCCCCTTGCTGCATGCCCAAAGGTGTCTATAGATCTTAAATGCAACCAAATACAGCAAAATAACCTCATCAGTATCTTGTAGGCTTTTGGGGGTGAAAGAGATACAATTTGTGAGATTCCAGATGGGTGAGGGAGGAGAAGAAGGGAACATGGCCTCTTTCATGGTGCAACAAGAAGCATGAGGCCCAGGGAGTGCTGTTGATGGGCAGCTCCATGACTGACAGATCTCCTTGCCCTCTCCTTCTCCACACAGCAAATCCATGAATGGTTCTTCATCAGAATGGTGGTCAACACTTTCAGCAAAAGCTAGTCCCCTCTTTCACACTTGGATTAAGAAATTAGACAGAGGACTTCACCTCCCTGAGCCTTCAGCTGCCTTGCAAATCAATACATTTAAACTCAGCCTCAGACTTCATAAAAGAGAGAGAATCTCTCATTCAGGGAACGATTTCAGCTGAGCTTTACTGGTTTATGGGCACCAGAATACAACAACGAGCTTGTCAGCACCATACCCCTCAGGGCATGTAGGTCATATCCCATTGGCACTGCTGTAGCAGAAACAAGGTGTCATACACTTGAAGACAAACCTAAAAATAAGCATATTTTCTCATTTCTATTTACAACTGTTTTGAAGTTAGACTTCTCAAAGGGACTGTGAAGTCCAGAAGTGTACTTGCTATAAAACAAAGTACTATAATTCCTTCTTTATCATGTTTTCTTGAGTAATAACAGCAGAATGTAGAACATCCCTAAATTTATGTCTTGCAAGGATTATTCTTTGAAGTGATCACTGTCATGTTACTTCAGTGTGCTGTATTTGAATGTAAGTGCCATATATCACAAATAAGAAAGTAATTTCCTTAAAAAAATAATCAAAAGAATAGGAATGAAACTAAAATGAAAGCTGTAGGCTTTCCCATTCAAGCATCTAGCTTGTGCCTCTTCTGATATCATCAGATAAATTAAAATCAGAAAATTAAAGCAAATTGTTCAATAAGTTTGTGAGTTTCAAAATATTACAATCTTACCTTTATTTGAGCTGCAATGTTAGAATAAATTAAGTAAAATATAGCAGTTTTTATTCAGTATTTCTCAATTTGCTTTTCTTTGTGATTAATCCTCAATATGTAATATAAAAAGAGTATTGGGTCATTCCTAATTAACTTTTGCAGTTCAATATTATTTAACTGTTACAATCTTTGCAATTACTGTGAGAAAACATGTCTTTTGCTAACATGTTCCCTGCAAAAAGACTTTTGAATTGGTTGAGATCATTTATTATTCCTGCTTTCATGTAACTGATTTGCAATTTACTTCATCATGCAGCCTCATTTATCCTTCAGACAATGAAAACGAAAGTACAAACGAGGTAAAGTTTTACCAAACAAACTGAAATCACATAACAAAAAAAAAAGTAGTCATCACACCCAGACTATCAGCAAAAACTGTTTGAAAACACTATTCTCAGTTCAAGCTGCTTGTCAATTTATGGATATGAAAACTTATGTGTAATTTAATATTGGGCAAGTGGCACCTGAACAGTCGCTCTTCTGGGGAGGAAAAGTTGCTTGTGGAGCAGCAGGGTATGCATTGCTACTTGTGGGGAGTGTTTAGAAGTGTTTGAACAATGCCTTTTATATTATGCTTTAACTTTTGGTCAGCCCTGGAGTGATCAGATAGTTGGACTAGATGGTTGTTTCAGGTCCTTCCAACTGAAATACTCTATTCTGTGCTATGCTGTTCTATTCTAAAGACCTATCCCAGCCAGGCTGGTTGCACTTATTTGCCCAAAAGTAAGAATAGAGGAAAAAAAATAGTATAAATTTTATGGCTGTCTTACCTCAGTACAAGGTTGAATATAGTTAAGGCATGTTATTTTACCCATCTCTGTAGACAAGAAACAAAACACCAAGTAAGATCAAGGTCTGGTTTTTATTGCAGAGGTTAAGACACCTGGGGAGGACAAGTCACAAAATCACAGAATATGCTGAGTTAGAAGGGACTCACTAGGATGATTGAGTCCAAGCCTTAGCCCTGCAGAAGGACCATCCCCAGGAGTCACGCCGTGTGCCTGAGAGTATCATCCAAACACTTGTAGTCGGGCAGGCTTGATGCTGTGACCACTTCCCTGGGGAATCTATTCCAGTGCCCAGCCACTCTCTGGGTGAAGAACCTTTTTCTAATATCCAACCTAAACCTCCTCTGGGACAACTTCAAGCCATTCCCTTGGGTCCTGCCACTGGACACCAAGAAGAGATCAATGCCTGCCCCTCCTCTTCCCCTCAGGTGGAAGTTGTAGACTGCAATGAGGTCTCCCCTCAGTCTCCTCTTCCCCAGACTGAAAAGACCATGCAATTTCTCTGCATAGATCTGCTGGGCAGGCAGAAATGATGTGTGACACAAGCAGCGTCTGGCCAAAGGTGGGCAATGTGGTCCTTAGCAAAGTCATTGTCTCTGTGCCAGGACTCAGGAGAAGGCTGCAACTGATTTCACTCAAACCTCCTAGCATGTGTGAGTGAGATGGTTCAGGAACAGCTAAATTCTCTCAAAGCATAAAGGCATCCTCCCCTCTGACCTCAATGGGTCAGAAGCTCTTACTTCCCATAACAGGTGGAACAGCACCTGCGAAAGCATTTTGCAATGAGCAACACAGCGTGGTTTGCAGAACTTCAGAGACAGCAAGGATAATGGCAGACCTGCATAATTAAGATAAAGCAAGAATCAGTAAGCTCCTAAATAAGGCCAGAACCAACATTTCTTGTGGTATGAAGATCCTTTAGTGAGGGTGCCTTTTGCAGTGCATTCTGGGTTCTTGCTGATTCTGTCTTCTGTGTGAGGGTCTTTACATGAGCAAAACAGCTTCTGAGGAAATGAATCAGCGTTGCATGGTTCAGCTCTTGGTTTATTTCAGGCGGTTAAACATGGGCACGTGGGACTGTTTTTTTTAGATTCTTTGTTCCATTAAGGTGTAATGAACCTCGCCTGAGGGTGCTTTATGCAGATCACCTGAATCTTTTATAGCTGCTATTTGCATATTTTATATATAGAATTATGAAGTTCTATGTGGCGTTTCTCTGACTTCATCAAACAAATATAAAGTTCTTCCTTGTAAGAACTAGTGGGGAAATATACGAGGGATAGAAATTTCTTTTAACATGGTTTGGTACCTATTGAACTATCTATTGAGTGCTTTTAATGAAAATACATTAAATATTATATATGCTATAGTTGTAACCTTACATTTTGATTCAAAAATCTTTTTAGTGTCTCTATTTCAGACTTTTATAACATAGTTACAATTGATTTTTGTCTTTAAATATGTAATCCATAACAGAAATGCCATAATTTTTCATAGCACATGTAAAATATAAGTATGAAGATACAAATATGAAAATATAAATATTCCAATAGGAATGAAGATTTGTTATTATGGTAGGAGCATCTTCAGCAATATTTTTTCAGGTAGTTCACATTATGGTTTGTTCTGTGTTCACAGATTTGGTATTGTGTACTTAAAAAATTAAGAGATAAAAAAATTTACATCACTGCATCTGAAATCTGAAGTAGAAAGTAATGAACATGATCCATTCTGCTAACGAGATTCATGAACTGTCATTCAGTGTAAATCAAAGTCAGTAAAACTAAGAGATACTAAAAATAAGAAAATAAAATTGCATTCAGCATTTAGCAGAATAATTGATGTCAGAATTTTATTTTGGATGAAAGCTGTAGGAGATTATTATTTCAGAATGTTGAAATAAATAATTTAGATATATTTGGAACAACATTTCAAAAACTTTTAGTTATCTGATTAGTTAATTTTAAAATTATTTAAAGGTACTATTAATGTCAAAATTGTAACATGGTTTTGTTTTGTTTTGGTTTTTTTGCTTTTGATTCATCAATAGTCTCTTCCCGTACTTCCATCTCTCAGCATTTCATCTTCTTGAGTAATATTGAGACAGTCTCATTTGGACCAAAGTTCAGTTTTGAAACTTTGAAATGCACTGTAAAATGGCATTTTGATACTCTACAAAGTCTAGATCTGTCATTAATTAGTGACCTCAAACAAAAGGACTTTGTCAGTATCCCAGCATACAAATTTCATCAATTTTTTTCAGCAGCAAATTTTGTAATACTCTTTATCTAGTAAGAGTTGATTATCATATGCATTAACTGGTTGGACTGGTCATATGATGACAAATTTTTAATGTCATGTGAGTTATGAATTATTGACAGAAAACATGTTAAGTATGGAAGTATGGGAATCTGCAAAGAAAAGACTCAAATATTGCACTCAGACTGACCAGCTATTAGAAGTATCATGCATTTCAGGCTGGCTTTCTTGGCAGCTGGGGCAAAGCTGTCACCTCTGGTGTAGTCTTTCCATGTTATTAAATTTTCCTGCAAAACTACTTTGTGATAAGTAATAGAAAAGATGAACCGAGTAGTGAGGGACAAACTGAATTCAGATTGCTCTGAATTTGCATACGTTTCCAAAGAAATAGAATGCCCAGGGCTCTGTGCCTCCAAGTTGAAGGGTTTTTTGTACCAAGAGAGGAGAGAAGAGAAAGTAAGTACACAGGCAACAGTCTGTTCACATTAGCTTTATTTTCCTGAACATTTCCTTGGGTTGTTTCTGTGCTGGGGAAGATAGAGATTATTAGCTAGGGCAATTTAACTGTTATACACTCTCTTCTCTGAGAGAGGTTAAATTAAATGGTTCCTGGAGCTCTGTCTGTAGCAATATTCCCTCCTTGGAGCTACACCAAGGTGGAACAAGCAGATACCCTGGGAAATATAAGAACAAATTATCTAATAAAAATTTAAATTTGAAATTATATGAAGAATCACAGGATATTCTGAGTTGGAAGGGACCCACAAGGATCTCAAAGTCCAACTCCTGCCTTGCACAGGACAGACCCAAAAATCACACCATGTGCCTGAGAGCATTGTCCAAACACTTCCTGAACTCTTGGGGGCTTGGTGTTACGACCACTTCCCTGGGAAGCCTGTTCCAGTAGTCACAGGTGAGGAGACTTCTGCTAGTATCTAACCTAAACCTCGGCTGGCACAGCCCCATGCCATTCCCTCAGGTCCAGAGAAAATAGATCAGTGCCTGCCCTTCTGCTTCCCCTCATGAGGAATTTGTATTCTGTGATGAGGTCTCCCTTCAGTCTCCTCTTCAGGCAGAACAAAACTGCCCTCACCTGCCCCTCATAGAGCTTCCCATCAAGACCCCTCACTGTCTCCATAGGCCAAGGAGGAGAAGGAGTTAAAAAATACCAAGGAAGAAGTTTATTTTTATTGGCGTATTTGGCAACACAGTGTTTCAGCTATGGTCTCCACAAGCTGGAGTTATGTTGATAACCAGCCTTTATTTCCACCATTTCTGTTTGAGCTCAGCTGGTTCCTGCACCACACTATAAGAAGCTACATATTCACATTACAAGCTGAAGCTCATGTCTAATTCATTGAGAGCAAGTAAATCCAGCAGCAAACATAGCTCTGACCAAAATACAGAGAAGAGGAATGTATTCCCATACACTGTTCATGTGCCATATATGTATACTATATACATACACATCCACATGCCAGCATTCACACCACCCAGCATGGGGCCAATAGGTGCTTCCTGGTATTCATGAAGGACTGAATCCACCCTAAACCTACCAGCACAGCTTGTAGTGACACACTATCTGAGCACCTCTGAAGGACAGGGGTAGGTTATGTTTTCATATATCAGCACAGCACACACTGATTTCATGCAGAAAGGCTACAGGGAGTGTAATTTATTTTAGGTTATAATTGCTGGGTTTCTCTTCTTTCATACAAAGGAAATCAGCAAAGCAGATATTATTACTCCAAGTTTAATTAGATAATTCCACACCCTCTAGCTTTCAAGTTATTGTTTTCCCAGTAACTTTCCCAGCCTCTGCTGCTCTTCTGTTGAAGTAGAGGTAATATGTAAGAACTGCAGCAGTCTCATCTAAACTAGTAGTACCTGCTACTAGTAGTTCATACTCTGAGTTGAATGAAATTTGGGTGTTTTGTTAAGAATTAAAATTATATAAAATAAACATAATGTAAGTAGAAAATAATTTCTTTCTCAAAAACTTCTTGTCATAAGCTATTTCTGCAAGCAGAAACGTTTTCATGCTTATGGCAGTGGAAGGTGATGCAATAATTCACCTGGTTATCAGTAAAGCTGAACTCAAATCTGAATTTGAACCACAAGAATAATTGCAACTCAAAAGGTCACACTAAAAAAATGTTTGACTTGAGAAAATTTGTAAGCAGTATAATCTCTTCTACAATTGCCAACACACAGACTTAAATAGAAAAAAGAAAGCAAAACAAACCAACGAACAAAAAAAATGGATTCTTACTTTTTTTACTTTTTTTTACTCTTACGTAAGAGTTGGTTCTACAATTTATTAAAATACTCTCAGCTATTTATATTATTTACTTTGGAAAATTCTGATGTGACTTAAGAAAAAGATTTTTTTTTTTTGGTTCGCAGGTCTGACCTGAGAGAAAAAAATAAAGCTGGAAAGGCAGGTGCTCATATTCAACTCAATTGCATTCCCCTTTCAGAGCACTTCCTGAATCACTGACTTATTTAGAAGATAATTCAGTAAAGAAAAAACATTAGTTGATTCCCACCTTTTAAGACAAATGTTTAAGATTATGCATTTAAGACAGCAATTCATCTATTTTATTTTAAAAGTAAGAATTGCGCCAAAGTCCAGTTGTTGGAACTGTATGTAATTGTATTGCATTTGGTGTTCTATGTTACTGTATTTTAACTACTTACAAAGCCATTTATCACTTAGTAATCAATTTAGTAACCATTTCGGCCTTGTGCCCTATTACATTTAGTAATTAAGTAACGGTCAGTAACTGCTTTTGGTTTAAGGTCTTAATTTCAAGACAGACTTCAGTAATGTTCAGTTGGCGATGACACACTATACCCACTAAGTAAGTAAACATCACAGATTCGTTAAAAAAGCCCCACAAAAATCTCAAAGCAGTTTCTTAAATATTATATCTAATAAGGATGAGAAGCTAGGAATTTTCATGCAATCCAGAGAGAGGGAAAAAATATTTCATTAATTAGAATCCTTCAGTCATTCCACAGATTTCTTACTTAACTTTGGAGAGATGTCTTTTCATATATGTCTCACATACTTATGTCATTTAGCTGGATGAGAAAGGCCATACTTACCATGAAACACAGTATACTTGTGAAAATGCGATGGCAACAGACAAGTGCTTTTGTTGGCATAGATTATGGGGAAATACTGGGATTATTTTGGATGAAGAGTCCTCTGAAATGTGAGTCTCATATCCCTGTCTTCCAGGGTGTAGTCCTCTGAGGGAAGTTGGTGATGGTTCTGGTGCTCTCCTAAATAATTGCCTTCTTCCTTTCTGTAGTGAAGGTTTTCTTTCTCGACACTTTCTCCAGTCTACACCCTTTTCTGCTGGCTTTCTGAAGCTGGTTTTCCTGAATGCTGACATCTGAACTTCCCAAGACATTGTACCACATCACATGATTCCCCTCTCTGCAGTCTCATGGATGACACTGACCCCTTGCAGACCTGAATTAGTTACAGCTTTCCACATGAGCAGATTTCCTTTGTCTCAGCTTGAACTCATCCTGGTCAATGTTCTCAGTCTATTACTGAATATATTGTAATTAAACTAGCTGTTCAGTAGAACTTCATTACAAAATCAATGATGTTCTTGCCTCCTGATTTAGTAAGGGTAGATGCTTTTCACAACTAAGTGGCTGGCTGAAGGACAGCTGTGGAACAGCTTTCTATGCTTAGAACCAAACAGGAAATATGCAGTGGATTAAGTAATAAGCAACTATTTTCACAGTTTATTGTCAGGGTGCATATGTCATCTGGTTGACCATGATCTTTTTTCGGAGCCCCAAGGAAGAAACCGTGATATATTAGAGGTGTTGAGGTTCTATTACATGGCAGTTATGCTGCAAGGTTAGTTGTTTCTAAACATTTATTTTGGTAGTTTCCTATGTGGTCTTACTGTCTCTTTAAGGCTGTTGTGTGGGAATGAAATGTTTAGTTCTGAAGGATCAGATCCAAAAATAGAAAAGAAATAGTTCTGAACATAAGCAATGATCTGAAGTACAAAGCCTAATGATAAATATAATCATTAAAAATAGGAAATGGTGATAGAAATACTACTGAAATATTTGTTTCTAGTAACAACATATTTGTTCTGTCTCTAGTAAGGTAAGTACCGTGAAGAAACTCAGTGAAATAATGTGAAATTGAAGGTAGTAAATTAAAATTCCACCATCAGGTTTTAAAAGCTGTAGTGCACATTCCATTGCAGCAGAAACTCTGGGGAATCCTGCTTTCTAGATACTCTTAAGGCCTAATTATTTGCAAAAATAAAATCAAAATTTGTAGAACCCGAGGTCTCTTGGAATCTTCTCTTTCAAAGCTTTATGAGCTGAAAACCCTATTAATAAATGTATGGGGTGTTTTAATTCAATTAATTATTTACAACTCCTGTTGTGTTTTGAAGGTGGCCCTTTCTAAATAATGTGTAAGAATATTTGTGATGATGTTTCATCCAATGTGCCCTCTTTCTGGATGGGTGGTATATGGGGCAGACTGATGCTTCGGTTTACAAGGCAAAGGGTCATGGAATGTTTTGAGTCTTGATTTAGGCCCAGGAACAAGCCCTGCAGCTGCTTGGGAAGAATATTCTAAGCTGAGAAGCAAAACATTCCATGGTCCTTAGTGAACTCAAAACATCAACATCTGACCTTCACACAGTGGCATGAATGAAAGATTTAAAATCTGAGAAGTTTATCGTTTTAGATCTGAGTTCTCCAATGTGCCTGGAATTGTCGTATGGTGATGCTGTAACTTGTGTTACAGGGACATTGTGTTCACCTAACAGGAAAGGGAAAAATGTGTTTTCCAGAAGATCTTAATTCCTTTTGTATAGCAAATATGTAAATGGCTACAGGGCTTTCAGTCAATGTTAATATAAATGCATTTTATAACAGATGAAAATAAAGTTGCCTTAAAGATACTATACTACAGTCTCACAAAACTGATAAAAAATGTCAAGCCTCACAGTAACTACTTTGAAAGATGAATTAAAGTGAGACCTATTTTAATTAAGGCTTAAGTTACAAATAATTAAGTGTTAAAACTAGGCATGTCACACATTTTATTTTACAAATATAATTATTGAAGTTGTTATAAAGGTTAATATTATTTCCACTATGCAAAACAACTCTGAATCTATAAATATGTATACTACAGACCTAAACTACCATCTTTCCAAACACAGTTTAATACATGATTAAAACTTCTCCTTTCATAACTCATGTGTCCCACATGGAAAGAATTTGTAAGCTAAATCCATTTTCTGCATGATACACTAAAAATCTTTCTACTTCATTTAGACATGTCTAAATCTAAACAAATCAGTATCAGCTTCCTTTGGACCACAGCAGAAATTAATCTGATCTTAAAGGAAATACTTCAGATGTGTATGAGGAATTTGTAGCAGCCTGTTTCACTACACCGACTGTAAAGGAGGAGTTCCCTTAGTTAATCAACTAAATTTAAGTAAGACTACTGTGGACAACTAAATTTAGATAACTAAACAGGTGGGAGGAATTCCTCCACAACAGTTTACATGTCAGCTAGAAATTATGATCTCACTGCCGTGGGCAAATATGAAACTGACTGTCTTGGTGAGAGTCAAGACAGTATCAGGACATGGGAAAGCTTTCATAATTGCCCCTTTCTGTGACTGTCTTGAAAAGCTACTGGAGACAGTCATTAGACACTCCAGTATGTTCCTCGTGCCGCTCACTTTTAAACTGATTGATATTATTGCATTGTCATATTTTCATGATTAGATTATTTTCTTTGCCTGTGTCCTCTCACTGAGGTTGAAATAGTTTGTTATACTTTTAAATGGGCAACGCTGGGTACACTCACAGTGTGAATTAATGGCCAGGGGGCACAAAAAGTACAGAAAAAATTTCAGTTCTTTTTACCAGGTATGTTTCTGGCATAGCATGTGATACAGGGCATTTGTAGTTCTGTTTCCTTTTTCATACATCTTCTATTAAATTCCAAAGTAACTTGTACAATAACCACCATGGTTGCTTTGTGTTTTGGAAATTAGCTTCTAGGTATTCTAGTGAAATAAATTATATAAGTAATGAAGTATATTTTATTTGTTGTCTAGGCCATGGTGGAAGTTGTAACTCAGGATATCTTATTTTAGCTACATTTTTGCTTGATTTACAAGCTTGGGATGGAGGAGTTAGAAATACTTACCAGCTGGCTGACAAAAGCTCAGAACTTTGCACTTGGCAGCCTATCTGTTTGAAATGGAGAGTGATGGTGTTATAGGAATGGTAATTATTTGTAGTGCATTAACCTGATATGAGATGATAGCCTTTTCCCATAAACTCTATACTGCAAGTTTGATAAAATAGTCCTTGGAGTTTCATTATTCTGTCAAAGTCCAGCTATTAAAAACCAGTCATAACTGGATTCACTTCAAAAGTTGTTTAAGCAGCAGGACGTATCTCAGATCCCCTTGACCTGACAAGCTACCAGATGGTTTGAGATGTCTGTCTCTCTCCTCCACCTGCGTTTTGCAAAATATACAAATTGAAGATTCAAGTCATACAAATGTGTTTTCAGAGGAAATATCCATAATAAAGATGTATTTGATCCAAATGATCCCTGTAATTTGGAATAATGCCATGTCTATTGCTGCAAACATTGAAGAGGAACAAAGCTCGGTCTCATGTAAAGAGCTTCTTTTTAGATTTCTTTTAGTAATACTCAGAAGTAGTATCACAATACAATGTATCTTTATTTAGGTATTTGTAGGTGGTGTGTGGAGAACATGATCTTAAGTAAAAGAATATACAAAGCATCTTTATTCACACTCAGCATAGTGGTAACAGTTAAGCAGATTTGCTTTTAAAAGGCCACATGGTAATTAATTCAGGAACTCTCACAGTTTCCTAGATGACAGAGGTAGTTCATATTTCCAAATGAACATAAGCAATTGAAAATCCCTCAGTTTCAGAAGACTTTTCCAGATATATTTGGAAGTATAAAACAGTTTGTCTTGTCTTAGCATCTGAAGCAAAATTTCACCACAAAGGCTGACTGCAGAGTTTCTGAAGAGTTAAAAAGCCAATGAATCTTTCATAGTATGTTACCCTTGTTGTTCCATTATATGTAACAGTTGCGAAATTAGAAAAACAGCCAGAGAGATTTGTTTCCAATTGAGAAGGAAAAGAAAATAAATTATAGGTGGCTGGAGACAAATCACTTTTGACTAGTTGTTGAGGTCAGTACAAATCATGGATAAAGTTTAAGAAACTGTAATTTTTCAAGTCTGTAATGCTGTTCAAAATAGAATGACTTTTTTTTTTAATTATTATATGCTGCTTACTTGATCTACACTACAGAATCTATAGAAAGCATAAATCCAAATTCTTTTCAATGCATGCTCAAAATTAATGTTACACACTGGCAGGGCAACATTTTGGTACGGCAAATTATAATCAAAAAGTTTATAGTGCAAAAACTATGTTACCATTTTCAGTTCATAATCTCAATTTTTAGACCATGTAATAATTTGAACATGCTCTGATTACAGTCCTATTATAATTGTAACACTGTGTTTGGTAAAAGGCCTATCTGAAGGTTTCTAGTTTAGCTCCTTAGCCAGTCCTGAATGCAGAGTGGAACACTGGCTATTTCCTGCAAGTGCTATGAGCACTAGTCTTTGGCATCATGCGCTTTTCCATTCTCCCTACTGTGGTCAATTTTGGATTTCTTTTTTAATGACAAAATTCAGGAGGAATTCTGAGAAGTATAACACTTCAGAACATTGTGATTAGCATATATGTGTATAGACCATCTCAGAATTCTTTGTTCAAGATTTTACCTAGTACTCTGAACCATTTTGTGAACACCAAGAATAATGTATCCTTCTGGTTTGGAAAGAGTGATCCAAACTCATTTTCCTGGAAAACAGATTGTAATGTCTTACTTTCAAGAGAAAGAATGTCTTACTTGAAGAACAATTTCCTCTATATCAGTGAAGAAGGGGAGGCAGTGGTGTGAAGGGGAAACTGTTTTTTCACAAAGTAGAGTTTAAATCATAGAATCATAGAACAGTTTGTGTTGGAAGGGACTCAACACAGAGGGTAAGAACTTAGTCATGTAGTAAAGATCATGCTGTCCTATAGGTAACTGAACCCTTCCCTTGATTAAGCCAAGTGCTTCTTAAAAAATTGAGCAACTCCATGTACCACCCACTAGAACCCATGAAAATAATTGCAATCCTAACAATTACCAATGAACTTGGGGGGACTTTCATGGGTATTTAATGATCAGAGCAATTTATGTCAGTGCTAGAGTTTCAAAACTGTAAACAAGAGATTGAATTATTGTAACTACATCTACATTAGTCTAATATCATAAGAGCAAAGTATCCTTTTAAGTGATTTTCCCTCCTGCTTTTCCTTCTCCTACCACATTTTGTTTGGCACTGTAGAGCAGCCTGGAGTATGTGGACTAGATTCTCCTACAGGATCCAAATCCAGATCGTTCAATCCAGAAGCATTCCTACCTCACTCAGCTGCTAACACTCAGCTTGCAGGACCAGGATAGAGCCCATCTGAGATAAATCACCTAAAATACAGAACTTTCAGCAAGAAGGTCTGCTGCTACTGCACTGTGATATTTGCTGAAGCAGATGCAGTCTCAGAGGGTCTATTCCTCTAGGCATGACAGCATGAAAACATAGTGCTTAAGCTCCAGTGCACCGTCATGACCCTCTGAAGTTTTGCACATGCTTTTAAAGAGCACAAAGTAATTCTCAGTAAGCAAACTGGTGTCTGCCTTATGCTTTAGTTCTGTCACATGCAGATCTGTGTGGTAGCAGGTGGTTTTCTGAATTTATCTGAGACAGCAGAGTTCTTGTCATGGCAAGCACAGGTACACCTGCTCCTGTTTCCTCTTCGGTGGTTGCTCTTGATCAGCCTTGCTTTGCACAGTTAAAAGCAATGTGGCAGAGATGGATATTTTAGCAGTCATGCATCTGTTCTCATACTGGATTTTAGAAGTAGAGCTGGTCACCAGCCAATTCAATTCTTCACTTCTGTCTTCTCACCTGACACGAACTGAAGTTTTGCAGATAGGCTGATAGAAGTGTTCTCAAGAACTCTGACTTAATTTCCTTTTTACTTTCTATTTTTGGTTTAATCTATCTGCTCTGGTTTGGTTTTTTGTTTTGGTTTGGGTTTTTTTTGGGTTTTTTGTTTTTTTTTTTTTAAGAAGAAGGAGGAGAGGTATGGATAAAATGAAAAGTTGATTGATGAAATGTGAAGGCAAAGGTAGGGATAAAGACTCTTACTTCAGAGGTGACACACGATAGTGAAGCCATCTTATCCTGTCACATAATGAAAATGTGACAGCAAAAAGTTTTGAATACACTAGAAAGCTTTGCCCATTGTCCCCTAGCAAAAGACAGATATATATCTAGTACAGTCCAAATCTTTCTACTGAATAGATGTCATAGATGAAAACAACTTGGATGAGTGGTTGTCAATAAGCAGGCTGTTAGCAAAATTTACTTAAGTAGGTCAGTGTGAATATAGTTAGAAGTAATGGGATGAAAGTTAGCAAAGTAAAATAGAATATCTGGAAAGTGTTTTGAATAGTGAAGTGTGTTGGACTGTGAAATATTCTCTCCTAGTGTTGAAATACATGCATATGTGTTCATAATTTATATTCTGTGCTGTTTTGCCTTTCTAATGTGATATGATAATCATGTATCTATGAAAATTATTGGGAAATCTTGGCACTTCTGATTTAATCCTAACAGTATATATCTCTAGTGGGGCAAGTAGTGAGACAAATATCATAGATCAGAAATAACCAGATGGCATCCCAGAAGGGCTCTGACGTTTGCTCAAATGTGGAGTAACAGGGTACCAAGCTGTGGGATGATAGCACCTTGGCTGCCTGTTAGCACTTTGTGTCAAGGCAAAACTTTAATTGCCCCAAAAGTGGAGCAGTGCCTGCAACAGCATCATATGTGCCAAATGATGGCTGCTAATGTATTATATCTTCATTTTTGCATCAGATATGGATTTAATGGGAGACATTCTTGATTTTACTATTAGTAGCAACAAGTGCTTGGCAAATGTGGTGCAATGAGGGGCAGCTGCTCAGGCATTTCCCATCTAGTGCAGTATGTTGCTAGCAGCTTTGAAGTCTCAGTCTTTGCTGACCCACTGACACCATGGGGAGAAGAGACATACTCCTTTGCATCCCTATGCCACAGTGTGTGGCTTTTTTATTGACTGCACAGCCAAGGAGCATTTTCACAGTAACATGCCCAGTGTTGCAGCTGCCTTGGTGCAGACTATCCGTATTCTTCCTTTCCTAGCAGACATCCAAACACAATGTGCTCCTTGGCCTTTCCTAGTGAGTAACCTAGCAGAGGATACTTGCCCTAAAGGCAGCCAGTTTCTTGCCTATTATGACTCTCACCTGGCCCGGTTCATCTCTGAAATCTTAATGTGTCATCTTGTGGCCCTACACATCAATATTCAGGCAACTGAATTCCGCTCAGTATGTGGGATTTGCCATTGGATCTGCACAGGATCTACATGCAGGTGCCCATAATAAGTGTACTAAGTGAGAATATAGCCCATGAAGTGTTGAAACTGACTGGCATGTTGATACCTAAGGCAAGTTGAATCACTTTGCAAGCGTTTCAAGTTCTTGGAATAAAGCTGTGATAGAGCTGGCTAAAAGGTGTGTGTCTAGTGACATCTGAGATGGCATCCTTCTTGGATTCTACCTGTGGACAAAAAATGGTATACTCTATTCAGCCAGTCCCCAGGGATCTGTCAGGTACATAAAATAACTTAAAGGTCATTAGACTCTCTCTTTAGAAAATCTAATCCCATCCTGGTTATCCACTGACAACAGAGGGAGTTTGGGAACTTATCTCAAATGTCAATGTCTACATTTAGACATTTAACGTAGGTGTCTTAACCCTGAACTTCATCCCACCCACTGTTTTATCCACCAAAAAGTAGTCGTCTAAGGACATGGAGTGCCTGAAGCAAAATGCCAAAAACTTACCAGTAAATGATTGTCAAATATATGCAACACTTTGACACTGCTCTCATCCAAACAGTCAGTTGCTTTTCAGAAATAAATGAGTATACTTTTAGGGTCCCCTGCCACGGGGTAAAATTCTTAATTTTGTGTTATTTACCATATTCCGGTAGACATATTCTGTTGCATGATCCACTGCCCATTTCTCATTCTTATGATGTTACAGTCTCTTTTCTATCCCTATCCTGTCAGTTGCTAAGCCACTGCTAAAAATGGTGGACGTTTTTAACTCTTAGTGATCTTAATAAAATGCAGGATCATGATACACTCGTTCAGTCAAACTGAGTAATTGATTCTGAGAAGTGTTTTATTAGCAGCTTGTTTTTCTACCTTCAGGTTGACCTTATGTTTTGAGACAATTAGCTTGATTAAGTTCTCCCTGACATGCCACCGTGCAATGAGCTTTGGAACTACTCTGTAAAGGTAATGTCTAAATTACACTACCCATGAATTAATCCCATTTGTCTCACTATCCAAGCAAATGAGTGTGATTAGTGTAGAAACAGTTCTACCTCTGAAAAACAAAATTCCTCATTTTCAGCACGAGCATGGTTACTGTGAACAAAGTTAAAGCCTTTTCCAGCATCTCCTTACGCAACCAGAGGTAAGTAAGCACTTAAGCATAATATGTACCACTGGCAATTTAATTTTCTCCCTTCTTCCAAGCAAAGAGTGTAGAGAACTGAGGGATGCATACTTCAGTAATGTGCTACACATGATATCTGATAGTCTTACATTTTTGCTGCTGTTAAAAAGAAAAAATCACTTTGCATATTTTGATTCTTAATCATTCCTAAAAGGAGCCTTCTTCCCATTCACAAGCATTAATTTTAAAAGGGATTATTTTCATTTGTGCTCTTTTTCTCCTCAGAGGTCTGGTTAAACAATATCAACTGCTTTTATGATGGATGATAATATGTTGACAGTTCCTGATTATTTGTTAAGGGCTATTGCATGTTTGGAGCTGTAGCTCTCAATGGAAAGAATATCGTAATTTTAGATTTCCTTGAATAGAAACCACTGGTGTTTCCAGTGCCCAGAACATCAGGGCACCAACCCACTTCAACACTGAGCAGTGTTCAGCAAGCGGGCTGTGGACAGCCTGGGGATAATGTGAGCCCTGTGAAGCAGCAGGGACCCATGGAGATCCCTGTTGAGGACACCACTTCAGTTGTAGGAAAGCAATGGTTGGAGGGCATGTTGCTTGACAAAATGTGATAGCTATGCTTTCAGGGAAGATGTTACTGTCAAGCCAGAATAACCTATTTCTTATTTAGGTAATCTACTTTCTGTGCATGGAATTTCTAGTAGAGTCATCCTTAGATTTACACCATTTTCTTTGCAGTTTCATTTGTTCTTGTTTGTTAGTTTCAGTTACCCTACTCATCTCACTAAATATCTATTTTGCATACTTGGTTTTTCTTTCATCAGATCCTGATATGTCCATATCCTGATACGTGCACTCCTGCACACTTTGTAGACAATCTTCTGTCTTGGTTTGCCTCTCACTTTCACTCTAGTAAATTTTCCTGGAAACTACAAGTCATCTTGGCCCGGATCTCCATCTGCTGTCTTGCACTTGAAAGCTGAAACCAATTGATTTGATGTTGATCTCTTATGTTCCAAGATCTATGTGTAAATACTTTGAGATGTGTTCTGTTTTTATAAAATACAATTTTCTGAGAGCCTGCATTGACTTGGATGGAACCTGATGTTATTTTTAAAAATCAAGTTAAAAGTTGCTTAAATGAAAGTTTAGAAACATAATGCTTTGGAACAATGTGCTTATTATTCTAAACATTGGCCTGATCTCATGTTAACATGGCAATTTAATAAGTGAGAAGATGAAATATAAAATGCTGCAGCTATTAGACAGACTCTAACCCTATGTTGTCTTTACAGGCTCAAACTGTTCTGATTCATATTAGTATCATTACTTTATCCCTTGCTTACAGGAATAAATTCATTCTAGAAATTCAGTATCAAAACAGAATTATTTCAATTTCTTCCTGTTCCCTGAAGTCAGAAAGAAAGCTGAAATCCTTCTTAAAGGGAAACAATGCAGGTAGTCTGTCTAATACCATTAAAGATAACCTTAATCCTTCATTTAAGATGAATCCCAGAGTGGCTCACAAACCCAGTCAAAGAACCTAAGATATTTTTTTCTACAAATGCATCATGAAAATATATGTTTGTGAGTTCAAATAGTTATTCCATAAACAGGTTCTAGAAAGACATAAAAATGAGTATGAATTATCTATGAGTAGTTTTAGACTGAAAATTAAGATCTAAAAAAGTGTATTTTGCAATGATATTCTAGTAGATGCAGAAAGTGAAGAAACTTATTATTTCAAGACAGAGCATGAAGATTAGTTAGTAGAAGTATATAGCCTTGTAACTAACCGCTGCTTTGACCTTTGGGTTACAGAGATTGTGCTTGGCTTCATATATACTTTTATCTTTAGAAGAAAAAAAAAAAAGGAAACTCCATCACTAGCAACTGAGTCTGAAAAAAATTCATACACTCAGTATGTAACTAACCGTGCAACATTAGCACACAGGGGACAAAGGAGAATGTAGGATACACCTGTGCAGTGAAGAATAATGCTAATAGTTTGCATATATGTATTTGAAGGTCAACTTCTTTGTAGCTTAGGGTCAGTTTCACCTCTTAGAAAACTAATTTCAGGGAAAAGTATGTATTATTTCCCTGACCAGCTATAATGAATTTTACATATATATCTCTTGAACATAGATGATCTTCTTTAATAATTCAGGACAGTTCATGAGATTTCTAATGGCCACCAATGGTTGAAATGTTGATTTAACATGTATTCATACTTAGAAAGTAATTAGAGTAAGATAAAAGTTTCCTGCAAAGGGAAATCTTTCCAAAATAAGATTGACCCGTAGCCTGCTGACAGATCATTGATGTATCTGGTTTACAATAGTGGCAAGAACCGGCATATCACACATATCAGGAGATATTCCTGATATTCCTAATCAAGGTAGGGTATATCTTTCTTTGTACATTTGTACTCCTTTGGTTTTGACCAAATGCAATTTCTTATTTACCATTTTTCCTTTTCAAAATGAACTTCATGAACATCTTTGGTTCATAGACTTCTTCAAATGCAGATGTTCAGGCCTAGATTCATACCTGCCTATGCTAGTCAAAATAAAGAAATGGAGATTTGACTGAATTGTTTGCAGCAGGAATTTCCTTCTCTTTTTCCACTAACTCTAGAAAGAGACCAAGATAAATACATTCCAACTTAGAAACCTTAACAAGCTGTCTAAATTTAGGTATGTTACACCTAGGTACAGCACTACTGAATGTTGTTGATACGTACAGGATTTAGGATTTACCTCTTGCATTCACTGGTATGAGACGGATGTCATTTTACTTACTTGAAAAGAAAGTGGACACTACAACTTTAAGCGTCTTGATGATCGCCTTTGTTTTGCTTCACTTGTATTTATATTCCACCTATCTTACTTGATAAAATAAAATGATGATAGGTATATTTAGAACAAAGTTTTCAAATATAAAGTTCATGTTGTTCACAGGGAAGGAACATTTGACATTCGTAACTAGAAGAGGTCACAGAGTCAAAAACTTACTGAGAACTAACAGAGGCAGAGACCTGTGTGATACATCTAAGTCAAGAGAAAAGCGACTAAAACAAGCACTGGAGAGGAAACAGATTGCTGAAAGTAAAGTTCTTACATACATGCATCATTGCAGAATTAAGTACCACAAGATTTTATAGAACAATTTTCATGTTTTTTTCCTTTCATCAGAAGTTTATTGGCTGAAAACAGCTGAGGAGAAAAAGAACATGGGTTATCAGCAAACTGGAGGTTGATGATTATGATACAGTCTTGAACAAGGCGATGGTAGGTCTAGAACTTAAGTAAAATATCTAAGCATAAAGATAAAAAATAGCTCAAGTATTGAAATCATTGTGCAAGAACGCAGGGAAGTGTGTCTTGGAGTAAGATGTATACTTCAGTCACTCAGAAGAGGGGGTATGGCAAAGGCATAGTGCAAACAGAAGAAGATGGAGGGTTCAGGTCAGCTGATCACTTGTAGACATCTGTTCATTAAATGCGGGAGAGTACCAGGAGTTTGAGGTGTAACATAAGAGCTAGAGGAGCCCTGTGCCCTTTAAGGGGAGCACCTGGGAACAGATAGGGCATTCTACCGTGTTTCAGGTGGAACCAATGTGCAAGGAATGGGCTGGAGCTGTAAAGGAGCCAGATTTGTGGAAAAAGGAAGTATAAAGAAAGAATAGCTTTTTGCCCAAATATGCTGGAGGAAGGATGATCCTGTGAGTAGTCTTCAAGAACTGAACCTAATTTGGGACTGAGGAAATTGTCATGCCAGAGAATGTCACTCACAGAAGCAGTGGAGAGGAAGGTGGATCAAGCAGGGGAAACCCAGCTATTTCTAACAGGGAGTCAGATTGTTTGAAGGGAGCTGCCTGTGTAAGGGGCAGGTAGCCCAGGAAGCCTTTTCCAGTTCAGACTTCTCAGGACCAGGAAGTCATGCTCTTAATTTAGAGGAAATTAAGAAATTTATTAGACTAGAAGCCAAAGAAGGAAAAAGGCCTCCTTTAAATTTAGAGCAAACTTTAGTCAAATATAATAAGAGAAAGGATAACAGTTCTTAACTACAATATATATCTCTCTATATATATCTCTATATATATTCAAGAAATAAAAATAAACCAAAGAAACCAGAACTGAACAAACAATTTTTAATTAACTCCTTTGAACACTGTGCAGTCTCTGCTCCTGTTATATATATCACTACTCCTGTCACTGAAATTTATGGACAGCAGGTGATGATGTCACTCCTCGGCCGGTGCGGGGCTGCCCCAAGGCACAGAGGTCCGGTGTGTCCCTCTGGGATGGACGGTGTGGGATCAATGGGGCGCTGCACAGAGAGGGATGAGCTGGGGTCCTTTTTACGTGGGCAAACTCTCTCCTAGTCCTTGGCTGGAGGAAAGAAGACTCGCTGGGCTAGGGGAGCCAGGGATGGGGTAGGACCCCCCACCCCTGACACTGACTGTCGGTTCCGTCAGGAGACCTGCAGCAGACCCCAGGTAGCAAATGGTTCTCTCTCTGTCTCTTTCTCTGAAGCACTGGGAACTCAAAACCCAGGGGTTGTAGTGGGAGTAGAGGAAAGGAGACAAAACCACAGGGGATGAGACTCTCCAAAGGTGCAGTCTCTCTATGGTCACCATCTCTCTCCCTCCTCACCCCAAAAACCAAGTGCTGCTTCTCCTCCCCCTGCCCAACCCAGCCATCAAGGTAGCTAGGCAACCCACCTCAACCATCATCTCTGCCTTTGTTAGGTACCAGTGGGGACATTATAGGCGATTATCTCTCTATCTGTGTTGGTAGGGGAAAGAAAAATTCCGCCAGATCCTAAAACTATAACACATGCCAATGTTCTCTTGACCTACCTTATATCAGAGTTCAGAGAAGGTATTTATAGTAATGCTTAAGTTGGGGAATCTCTCATTAGATCTGGGTTTCTTGATAATTAAAATATTGTTTCAAAGTGTTTTGGTAACCAAGTTTCATTTTCCTAATGTTTTAATGTCACTCCCTGTTCTCTTCAATTTTTATTTGACTGTCTTGCCAAAGAGGTATTCTACACTAAGAATGTGAGTTAGACTAGCTTGTGTTTAGATGAACTTGTCCCCTCTGGATGAGGTGCAGAAAGCATAACTCAGATGCTTCAAAATGAAGTTGCTTCCTCTCTATTTTCAGAGATAAATCTGAATAGTTACTTTCTAAACTAGATGAGTGAAAAACCGGGCTAAAAGAAATAGTGAGGAATTAATCTTCTGCCAGTTGGAAATCATTACAGGATGCATTTTCCACAGTGAAAGTCTTATGTATAAATTATTTCCTATTTTCCTGTCAAATGTATTTTTTTTCTGTGAATAACATGCTCTAATAATTAATTTTATTTTTAGGAGAGGAGTCATTATTTATGAGAAAAGAAATAATACTTCAGAAAGTAGTTCATAAGTGAATGTTGAGCTAGATTTGTTCTTCAGATTTTGAGATGATCTGTTTCAAAAGTTTTTGTGTTGTAATGTGCCAGTGCGCATTCTTCTGACCTTTTCCCACACAAGAAAGAAAATAAAAGCTTCCTGAAGGGTGCTCAAAGTATTTGAGTTACTACCAATCTCACATAATTGCTGCTGGATCACAGATCTGTAGAACACTATAATAGTAATGGCCTTTGTAAGCCAGAGAACCCCCATGACAGCTTTCTGGTTTCATCACCCCCTAGCAATGAGAATTCTCTTATTTGTGTTTTTGACTCCTGTTCTAATTCAGCAGGAGACTTTTAATCCTGAATTGTTTTTTGGGCATAAGCATAAAACAACAATTTGGCCATATAGACAAATTTCTGGAAAGAACTGTTCCCCTGGATTTAAGAAGCCTTATATAATACATCATCAAGCTATTCATTAGGGCATGTTCTGTGCTATACATTTAAAGGTCCTGAGTTACATGAAGCTGTCATTTCATGACTTCTGGTAAATAGGAGTTGTCAGACTTCTGTTATTCAGTTCTATTCTTTGAAGTCTCCTTATTGATACAAGGCTGGAAGGGCTTAGTCATCACGTAAGTATACAATTTTTTGAGAAAAATGCTGTCAATATTTTTGTCAGGCTTTGGTCCAGATAGTAATTAGGTTTTGGTGTTAGACTAGTTAACTAACCACATTATACATATGACTGATTTCAATCAAATTCTTTTGTTGAGGTTTATCATCACTGAGTAACCAACTTTTCTAGACTAGTATAACTACATTTTGTGTTATCTAACTAATTAGATTGTGGAACATGGTCCGCTGTAGAGTCTAAACTGTTTTCTTTAATATAAATTTGACTGTGGTTGATCATTATAATTCTTTTTATATGAGTTAGTGGGTTATTATTGGTGGGCAAGCTTAGATAACAAGTTTTCCTGATTTTAGGTTTATAAAGTCCTTTAGTAAAATATACTAAAATGCAATGACTCAAGTGTCTCTGAGCAGTGAGAGGGCAGAACCATTAAGGATGTGGGTGGGAAAAGGCCAATAAATTCACAGACCTGAACAGTTTTTCCTAACTAGCTTTTATTTATTGCCACTTTTTGTTTTATTTTAGTTCAGCCTCTTTCAAGGCTCCCCACAAAATACACACGCCACTCTGGGGGAAACAGCCAGTACTGCAATGCTTATGTGAGCATATACAGATCTCTCGTACACAGATCTCTTCATAGCTGGCTCTCTGTTGGCCCTAGATACTAGAAAGTCTTTTAACTTATCCTCAGGGTGGCTTGGCCTGTGTGTCTGAAAATGGACCCACAATGGAGTATTTTTATTAACAAGTCTTTACTAAAATTGCTTGGGCAGTCTGCCCAAACCCTGCCTTTTCTGGCCAAACAGCGTGCTCCTTGGAACTTCATAATGTGAAGCATGGGAAGACATGTGGTTCTATCTGAAAACATATCCCGAAACATAGAAAAGTCACTGCCACTTGTAGTATAATTCCCACAAATAATGTCTTGTATTTCCCAAGATAACCTGCATCCTCTCTCCTCCCCAAGTGAACTTGTACAGTCAGACCCTTTCTGCTCCACCACAAGTTGATTTCTCAGGCAAAATTGTGCACTTTCTCCTCCCATGCTGTCCCCTCTTTCGATAAGCAGGGGATAGCCCACTCCCCATGTCTCCTGAGAAATGTTGCCATGCTGCACGACTGCTGCAGAATAACATCCACAGAGCATTAGGTCAGCACTACTGCTGGAAATGCTGAAAGGCAGGCTTATGTGTAGCCAGATGACATTGAAGTACTTACTCTAGGAAACTATTTTGGAGAGCTCCTTTAATTTACCCAGGGGAAGAGCACCAGCCAAGGAGACAGGAAGGTCAGCTCAACAGTCACTCATTAAGATTGTTATCTGTGTTATTGCCTTGTCCATCCTTCCCATCCCAAACTGGCTGCCTCACATCATTCTTCCTCCGTCATTCCAAAGAAAAACTTTATGTCAGTCAGTGGAAAGCAGTCTTTCTCTCCTTTGCTGTGGTAGCAGGTTTAAATGCTTCACTACTCCCCTCTGAGCAAGAGCAAATAGCTCAGGTTTCAGAGTCATAGTCACAGATTCCCAATGATATTGCATGTTGATGCATTCCCATCAACAAGAGGAAGCCATGCATCTTGTTTTTTTCCAAAGAGTGTGTTTTTCTAGTTTAAATAAAACTGGGAAGATGGACTAATTTAAGATTTTCATCTAATGATACTTCTGTTAGTGGTGCTCTTTTATGAGGGAGCTATCGGATTTTTTACCCATAAAGTGAGTGAAATTAGGCTCAATTTTAGGTGATTTGAATAAGCAAGTTCTTAAGTATCTATGATTTTTAAAATTATGTAGCTTTGCAATGCTACATGCCTGACCCCAAATCATCCCACTCCTTTATGACCTGTTAATAATTTCTAATGTCTCTCAAAGATTTATTTTTGTTTTGTTTTTGTTTTTGTTTTTTTAAGTATTTTGATATTTCTCAAAGCTCAAGATGATACCAGTGCTGACCTTAAAGGTCACCGTTAAAGAAAAACCCGTCATTCTCAACTAGGATTTCATGTGACATCAGCCCTAGAAGATGAAAGTTTCTTCCCATTTGGCATCAAGTGAACTTACAAAACATCTATACAACTATATATGAAGCACCATGCTTTAACCCCTCCCAAAATGCTATGAAATTACATCCCGTTTTAAAATTTACCAAAAAAAATACTAAGCAAGTAGTCTATGTCTCCGCATCAAAGGTTTATCACATTGTGACAGTGTTCACACTCTTCTGGGGCTTGATCTTTGAAGATGCTCATATAAAATGGTGATAGAGTTTAATCTGTCGAATATCCATTGTGCCTTGACCCCTGGAAGTTGCTCTTTCTAGCTGGTGTCCTGCCTTGCTGACAGCCTGCCTCCCATCATACACTTCAGCTATATATTCCATCGTGTTCTTTCCTTTCCTGCAACTTGGATTATGGAGTACTTTAAATCAGAGCACAAACAAGAGGTTTAGCTCTTTTTCAAATTAGTCAATGGCCTCAGAGGGGATGTACACCACACTGAGCTATTCAGTTTACCTCCTGCATGCGTGACCTACTGTTAAAGTCCAAATTACTGCTTTTGCTATTGTTAGCTTTCTAGTCTGAAGCTGATTGTAGTTCTAACAATGAAAAATTACTTTCAGGTGAAGACCTCATATACTGTATTGCCAGCTCTAGCAATTGTAAAATAAACAGTGTTAAAGGCACACATAGTCAGTGAAACTCCATCACCTGCAGCTGAAGTTGTTTGAACAGTCCCTGGAATCAATCCAATTTTGGCTCAATCTGATTAACATCTTCCTACACAGTTTCCAGGCCAAGTGTAGGAGTTAGCATGGACCCCAAATTATTCCCAATAGACAGTTCTCATTCAGCTGTCCTATTTGGGGATGATGGATGTTTAACAGTATAGACACAGCCTATCCAGTTGACCACAGTGCTAGAGGCGTGTTTAAGTTACTTGTCTAGACATTTTGTTATATGCCAGTATCTGGAATGATGTTGGGTTCAGCAATCAAATGCTTATCTGCATTTCTTTTGTTCTTGTTGAAATAAAAGCCTGTTCTGGTGACTGACAGTGAAGGAACTTTATGCTTCATTTGGACTGGGATTTATTGGAGCTAGAGTCTTGCTTTCCAAAATTCTCTTTGAACATCATTTTTACTGTGTATCAAATAGGGTTTTGTGTCAGATTAAAGTTGGTGTGTCACACATCTATTTTAGAAAGAAAACTTCATACTTTCATGAACATAGCAAATGTCAGAAATTTTCCTTTGCCATGAAAATTGCATATAAAATAGTTTCAGAAGATCACAGAGAAATCAGCATGTTGTTCACTTGTCATAAATGTTCTCGTTTCCTGAGCAGAACAACACCATAGTTACAAATGAAGTTTCACCTTTTTTTTTTCTTCCACCCCCCCCCATTGCAATAGTCTGAAAAAGACCTCGTGAGCAAAATCAAAATCTGGTTTTGATGACATCAGAGAAGAAGCTATATAGTATAGTGCTGCTGTAGTAAGTATAACAGTGGTCAGTGTCAGAACAAGGTGTCTTTAGAAGCATAGCATCAGTGAGAATTTCAGAAATTGAACATGTGGATACCATGGAGCACATCCATGTCCCTCCAGCTTCTCACTTGCTGAAGATGTGTTGCCATTGTCTTTTCTTGTCTCTGAAAAGGTTGCAATATGTAAGCATAGTTGCTGTGACTGGCGATAGAAATGGCTTGTCACAGAGGCCCTGGGTACCTGTTGATGGGTCACTCCAATGCTCCTCCTGCACATGGCTATGATAGTAGTTTGGGGTAGGGGACAGCACGCAAGGGAAATGCAAGTCAGGAAAAATAGGGAGGATATGATCCTATGTGTAGAGGAAGCAAATATGGCAAACATAGAAGTTGGGTAATGCCAAGGAACTCTGATTGCCTTTTTTTTTCTTTTTAGCTTCATCTTTGATGGAGAAACTTCAGCGTACCTGGAACTATTTGTTTTGTATATAGATATATATACACACACATATATATATATATTATATATGTATATATATTATATATATATACGCATGAGATACAGCAGAAGAAAATTTCCTATTATTTAGCATCAGTAAAATTAATAACATCAGACTTTCTTAAGAATTATCTAATTACTAAATAATGATAAATGGAGTGGAAATGTTAAAAGTGTACAAAGAAGGCAAAATGTTACCATTCCTGCCTGAAAAACAAAATATGAAACAGTCCCATATAATTTGATATAGTTGTCTGTAGCAGGTGTAAATAAAACTGTATATTAAGAAAGAAATCTTCAACTATTTCCTGGCAAAGTATTATAATATCCTTTGTTTATATACTTTTCCTACTGATGATATTTCCTTGACATGACAGGAAACACTATGTAGTTATTTAGAGAGTTATTTTGCCTATTTCTTCTGGGAAGTTTTTTTATCATGTGTCTAGACTTTGTAGAAACTATAGTTACAATTTTTCTAAGTTTTGCACCATATTTTATTTTTTTCATTTCCCTGATGCTGTGCTGGTGTGTCCTTGTTTCTTTAGATTCTTCTCCCTGCAGAGAAGCTCAAAGTAATCAGACTTCCTTACCTCTGCTGGCTTCTCCCAGCTCTTACAGCTCACATGGTATGCCCATGTAAATCTGTCATATGTGTGCATTTACATGTGACAACACAGTAGCAGTTGTCATACAACACTATCTGCTTGGGGTTTTCTTGCCTTTTTTTTTTTTTTTGTTTTGTGTGTGTGTGTGTTTGGGTTTTGTTTTGTTTGTTTGTTGTTTGGGGGTTTTTTTGTTTGTGTTTTTTGTTTTTGTTTTTGTTTTTGTTGTGTTGTTTGTTTTTTTTTACAAACACCTATGAACCCATCTTTGATGTTTTATCACCTTCCAGGAGTGTACTGTATCAGCAATCAATCTCTGCTTTCTAATTTCTTGTAGACATAGATTTTTAGTTAATACAAAACTTTATTTATGGATGATTATTTTCAGGTACAGGCAAGAAAGAAAGCTTAGCAGAGGAGAGATATTTAGAAGAATGACAATGTGTGCTTAATGTGTCTTTTCTGGAAGTGATAAACTAGGCTCAGATCTGATTTTCAAAAATCATGGATAAGTAAGCAAAAAAGCTACCAACAAATATTTTCTTTATGGTGTACAGTGAATCAATAGCAGATCTTCCTCACACTTGCCATAAAAATAAAGTAACAGGAAACCCCCAAATCACCCTAGTGAAATCAGGATAGATCCCATCTGTAGGTCATTGTACTCTTCTTCTACCATAAGCGTCTCTGTGATACCCGGTTTCATTGATACAAGCTAATTCCTGGTATGACTCACAATAAACAGGGAGACAATGATCTGTTTAGTCATATTTGTGCTTTCAAGAGCAAGGAATTTTCTGCACTGACCTTCCAGTTGCGGTCTCAGTTTTTTCCATGTGTCTTGGGGAATAGGGTGGGTTAACTCAACATCTGCCTGACAGATATGAAGTAGAGCCATTGCTGAGACCTAAGTCATTGTGAGGTGGCAGCTGGAGTCAGGCAAGGTGCTCTTCAGCATCCAGCACAAGATCGCAATTTGTGACCAGAGGAACGAAACCCTGAATCTCTATGGCTGTCATGGGAACATGGCAGCCTGCCTTTCTTCCAGATACCTACTTGTGAGCTTCTACATTTAAGTCTATTAATTTGGATCTGAACAGACACTTTTCCCCTTCTTGATTGGAACTTGAAGTTTTGAAAAGAAAGAGTGAAAAATCTAACTGGTAAAATACAGTGCATTAAAAATAAGAATGTGGTATCTGTTTCAGGAATATAAAACTGCAATGAATCTGCCCTGTATTTTACTTTGAGTGAGATTAACAGAACATAAGCCACAAACTGGACAACCTGTGGTAGCCCAGACTGCAGATCAATACCATTTTGTAGGTAAGAATTGGGAAACATCAGGCAAAGGATTGCAATTCCTCAGCTCCTGTACATGGATCTAGAGGAAATTTTTCTCATGTGTCTCCTTTGTTTTTCTCATGTGTCTCCTTTGCTTTCTCCTGCCTGCCTCAAGCCCTATTGATCTGCTCTGAAAAACAACTCAGTAACAGCCTTTGTACTTTTGTACTTACCTCTCATTCCACTGCATAGGAAAAAATGGAACAGATGATTACTATGTTCCTCACAATATTTAATGATTTTTTATTTTTTTTTTTACTAAAACCTAACAATAAGAAAAATATGTATTATCATTTTCAAAGTAGGATCTCAACAGAGATTTTATTTTAATGACTGAAGGTGTGGAAGAAAATGTAGTGGGCTACTGCAACTTGCATTATCAGCTGAGAAAATTACAAGAAACTATAGTTCGTATAATAAGCTTTCAACTTCTAATTAAACAGCAGGGAGAAATATTTTTTGTGTATTTTGTTCTTTGAGGTAAAAATTTTTTTCTTCCCTCATTCCTCTTCCTTTTTTTAAAAAAAAATTTTCACCCAGTTAGAAGATAGACACAGGAGAAACTCATTCTGTTAGAAAGAATTATTTTTGCAAAGTCTTTGCATAAAATATACAGAATAACATCACAGACATTAAATGTTTTATTATATGTAAGACTTTAGAGTTGTTTTATAGCTGCTATGTTTCAATATGAATTCTAGTTCAGAAATGAATAGTTCAGAACCAAAGCTGTGTCTATTATCTACCAATCTTTGTAACTGTATCTCCTATAGATTTTGTTTTTCCTGTTGGGTTCTGAAGTTCGATTTACACATTAGTAAGCTCTGGTTGGAAAAGCATTTTATCTAAATGTTTTTCTAATAGCATATGAGACTGAATCAAAATCTTTGTAGGGAAGCTCACCGAGGAACTGTGCAAGATAAGTCTTCCCATAAATAAATCAGGGAATTTGAGCACTAGGAAGATATACTAATATCTACTCAAATGCTAACATATTCTTTCTGCCCAAGCTAAAGAAACAGGTAAAAAAGAATGTATTTAGTTGTCCGCACACAACCCTTGAGCAATGCATGGGTTGTGTAGGATGTCAGTCATTTGCATGGAGGAACCAAATATATGCAGACCTTGTGAAAGTCCTGAGACATATTTGAGTAAGGATGACGTAACTAGTGCATCTCAAAGAGGCCTCAGTACCTTAGGTGGGCAACTGAACAAACCTTTAAGTGACATAGCCACTACAATCAAGCTTAAAAGATGCAAGCATCCTTAATTCTACTGAGCAGCGGCAACTATTCATAAGCATACTCTCTAACTGTGGGAAACCTGATGTAGTGGAACTGAACAAATAAATTAAGGATGAAGTGGAGCTACATTTTTGGTGCAAACTACATGTATCATATTCTTTCATGGTTGCCATAGGTTTAAGTAATGAGCAGAAAAAATGGTATGCTGATAGGTACACTTGAACTTGGTAAATTACAAACAAGCAATGTTTTGGCTTCCACTTTTGCTGGTCTTAGAAGTTCTGTTGATAGACACCATTTGCATGTGTTTCAACATCACTTTTTAGTATATTTATAATACTTGCATATTGCAAATATTAACTTGGTGCACCTTATCCCCCAAAATAAATTATTGATTTAATCTTTATTTTCATATTGCAGAGAAAAAGTATTAGAATGGCATAAAATATGGCCCAGTTCTACTACAAAAGAAGCGGCAATGCTCCCTACAGAGATCGGATCCCTCTTCGCATTGTACGGGCAGAGTCTGAACTGTCTCATTCAGAGAAAGCCTATCTGAATGCTGTGGAGAAAGGAGATTATGCCAGTGTAAAGAAAGCTTTGGAGGAAGCAGAAATTTATTTCAAGATCAATATTAACTGCATTGATCCCCTGGGAAGAACTGCACTTCTTATTGCAATTGAAAATGAGAATCTTGAGCTCATTGAGCTGCTCTTAAGTTTTAATGTATATGTGGGAGACGCTCTGTTGCATGCCATTCGGAAGGAAGTGGTTGGTGCTGTGGAGCTGCTGTTAAACCACAAAAAGCCCAGTGGGGAGAAGCAGGTATGTGAAGGTTTTTCTCTGAGTTTGTAATCTGCTCTAATGTAGAGAGGAGCACTGAACAAAGGGAGTAAGCAAAAAGAAAGAAAAAAAAAACAACAATCATCATTGCCTGCAAGTATTTAAAATCAGAAAACTATTCACTTTGATGCTGTATGCATTATATTCATCTATATTTAGACACTGTCGAATCAGAAATTGTTTTCAGTCAAAAATACCTTTAAAAATAATCTAGTTTCGACACTTTGCCATGGACAGGGACATCTCCTAGACAGGGTTGCTCAAAGCCCCATTCAATCTGACCTTGAATGCTTCCAGGGATGGGAAAACTTCTTTGAGCAACCTCATCCAGTGTCTCACTTCCCTGATTGTAAAAAATGTCTTCCTTCTTTTCAGTCTGAACCTAGCCTCTTTCAGTTTAAAACTATTGTCTCTTTCCCTGTCATTGCAGGCCTTGGTTAAAAGTCTGTCTTTTCCATAAGCCCTCTCTGCATAATGATAACATTATTCCCGCAGATATTACTGGGAAATCTTTAATCATTCAGCAAATAATTCTAAAAAGAATAGTAGTGGTAATATGTGGTCTACCTGAATTAATCATGAAACTCCCATAAAAGTCAATGAATGTTTCAACCGCTCCATGGGGAGGTCATCATCTCCCAACTCAGCAAGGCAGTACTGGGAGACATGACCCAATTGATCAGAACTTCAGCTCTTCCTCAAGTAGTCATACAGTCTATCAAGTACACCTAAGAAGGTACAAACTTCTCCTACTTTTTTCCTGTCTCCTCTCAAAGGTAAAAAATCATCACATACAGTTTCATTAACGATGCGATACCTACTCTGCTTCCCTTAGCACTGCCTTGAGACACGTCTAAGAAGTAGCTAGCCTCTTGAATATCCTTCTCATTTTAAGAAAATACTTGAGACAGGATAATTCTGTTATTCCTTGGACTTTTCTGGGAAGAAAAATCTCAGAAGTAGTTAAAATACTGTATTATATTTTCATCAATTTCAAATTTCATGTACTGTAAGTACTCTATTAATATATTTCAATGAATAGTATGTTGAATGATTACAGCCTTTTCACAGATAATACATATAATATACCTTAATTGCAGTATAATGTACTTGCTATGGATGGAGTTGCACATATTAGGTAAAAAGTATAATTTTTGCTGATAAAATAATATGAATTCCATGCTTTTTTGTTGTATAAAAAAGAAATACAGTAGGTCTTTGTGCAAATATGTGTGCCTGCCTTCTCATCTAGATGGTGAAAGCAGAGCTCCTTTAAAATGACAAAAGATTTATGTCAGAGAAAAGGAAGAAAACTAGATTCTCTGTCTCATTTCATTATTTCTGAACTGATAGTGCAAATGAGAATACAGTGTATAGACATTTCTCAATGCAGTGTACCAGAACCCAGAAGAATCAGTGCATGGCTCCATGCCAAACCAGTTAAAACACCTGCGTCTACACTTTCCAGTCTCTATATTGGAAGTTGCCATTTGCAGAGCAGAGTTCATGTCACTTAATGAAAGCCATCCAAAGGTATGTCTCTCGCTGACTTGACTCCCTGGGCTCCCCTTAGCAATGAAATAAAATGGAGATCCCTGAGGAGCACCTCATGCTGGCTTTCTCAATTGCTAATTTTAAGACAGTATAAACCACTTTTTGTCTTTGCTTGAAGGAGTCTATAAATTCACCTTAAAATAAGTGCCCTGATTTCAGACTGTTTTCGCACTTTGGGGGCTACTTTTTCATATGTGCCACAGCTACTGTAATGAAAATGCTTGAATATAAATAGTGAAACTTGTTTTAAATATGCTTCATGCAGACAAAAAGGTGGGCTTAGTTTTTGGGTGCATACTACAATGTTAATTAGCCACAAACTGTCTACTCCAGTCTAGAGGTTAGCTCTCTGGGCTGAAGCTTAAGCTTGTTGTTTCAGTGCAAGACTCCACTGCTGCCTGATATGAAGAGTGCAGCTCCTCCTGCTCTTTCTTGGTTTCGCTGGTTGGATTTGCTGGAGATCTTCCTCCAGCAGTTCGTGAAAATTAATCATGAATCATCTGAACAGAAACATCTTCTTTTGTGTCTGTACAAGGCTAGGCTTGCTCATCGCCAGTGCAAGTACTGCTTGCAAGCCAGTGCTTGCTAAAATGGTGCCATGTGTGTAGATAGTCAGGTTGGCTCATTTTTAGGAAAATGGCATGCTGAAGAGTGAGTATATAAATGTGAATGACATTGACATTTTGCATTAATTCTGTAATGAATTTACTATAAACAAAGGTACCTGCTGGGTGAAAAATCATTATAATTGTTTAAAGATATAAAATCTGGATACTGAGTATTACAGACTTGTCCCCTTGAGAATCAAGTTCCTTTTGAAACTATTTCAAACTACAACTTGACTTTTTTGATTACTGTTATTTGTAAATGTTTGCCATATTGTTTAGAGGATGATTCATTTTCAGACTCTATGCTTTTAATAACATATCTTTGACTGTTTGGTTTTCCGTCTTTATATAAATCTGTTCATGTGTGGTAAAATCCTGGTCCCCTTGAAGTCAGTGGTATTTTTGCCATCAATTCAGTGAGGTCAAGATTTCACCTTTTTGCTGTTTGGTTTTTTTTTTTTGCCCTTGATTAAAAGTTATTTTCAGAGGAGACAGACAGTAAGAAAAAGAAAAATGCATGTACTAAATACTTCCAAGCATAAGAAACAGTTTCGGTTCTCAAATATTTCATTTGTGATAAAATTTATGAACATTCAAATGTTGAAAAAACCCTGATATTATTCACAAGTAAAAGAATTAGCTCTCATTATCTTTTTACATTAATGAGATAATATGCTATGCATTATACAGAGCTAATTTCAGCCTCAGGTCATACAATAATGTAGCTATATTTGTAAAATGAAATAATTCTTAAGCATAGGATTTCTTATATAAATCAAGAGCATATTGACAATGTCAGAAAGGTAGAAAAAATGTTTTCTTGTATCAACAGAAAGCTACAGTTCTTCAGGACAGCCGAAATATATCTTTTAAAAGAACTTATTTTTCTCCAAAATTTAAACATGTAAAGGAGTGGGGGAGGGGAGGAATATGTTAATTCTGACCAAGAATCAATGCATATAGTTAAAATAATACATTTTTGCATTTTTTTGGAAAAGTTTCCAAACCCGACACAATCTCCAAACTAGATGCCACTGAATCTTACTAACACTTTCTTGTCAAAAAAAAAAAAAAAAACAAAACAAAAAACAAATGACCAACCAATCAAAAAAAGAAAACACCCTAACAATTAACCAACAAAATAAAACAAAACAAACAAAACCGAAATAAATAAACAAACCCCCAAAACAAAAACAACCAAGCCATAAAACAACAGTCAGATCTTGATAAAGTTAAATCTAAACTCCCTAGTAGGGCTCTACCTAATGTCCATACATGATCTGCTTTGCATTTTGAAGACCCCATGGCTTACAGTAGTTTTAAGCTGATTATTAATATATGGATACATCTAGTGCCACCTGCTGACTACAGAGGAGGCATGTATGTTTAAGAGCTTTGAATTATCTTTGAACTCCTGTTACTCAGTTTATGACTGAGGATTTTGCAGTATACATTAATACCACTCAGAAAAAGGTTTTTTTGTCACTTGCATTATATTCATTATATTTTCTATTCTCTTTTAGCTGTACCAGCTGCTACAGCACACGTAAAAGAGAATAGCACAAGTTAATGTGAATGAGTCGAGGGGATTTGTCCAAGTATTTTTAAATTACCATTCTTCAATGCCTTATGTCCGGAATTATCTGCCAAGTCACTTGTTGCACACCCTGATGAATAGCTGAATGCCAAATTAAGGGAGGGGTGTGGGGGGAAACTTGTTCTTTTAAATTTAGTATCTGCAGAAAATGCTTTAATCTTTTTAAAGTGCATTCAGCATCCACGGACAGGATCGGGGCTAGGCAGCATAAAAATAAGTAGAATACCTTTATCTAAATCATAGTGTACTCTATTGCTTGAGGAACCCAGGCATTGATCTCTAGCTGAGCGACCATCTAGATATTCTTGTATATTCAGGGAAGACTGAACCAGAGGTGTAACTGCCTTCTAAAAATGCTGCAAATCAAATAAGGGAAGCTGAAGTCACATTTACTAAACTTGAATCAATTTAGCACTATTTGCTGACAGACTAGATCTGTGGCTTGGAAACCTGACTGCAATGTTTAGAGGCATTGCCTGACTAGCAAAAGCACATGGCAGTGCTTTTATGCATTCCTGTTCACTATCAGATGTTGATCTTGTGATACTTGTAGGTTTTGTAATGGGTGGACACCCTATGGACAGCTCTCTCTACAGATGTCTGAAAAAAATACTGTGCTAAAGCCAGACTGGCATTTGCAAGTACAAGAAAAATACTAGAGGAGGGAGAACTTTGGGACAGGATGGTACATGATCACTGTGATGTGTCCCTGGTTCAATCCTTCTGAGATGTGGCTGTGAATTAATGTGAAAATGTTGCTGGGCTCAGCATTGGGATTATGGTAAGGTTGGACTCGATGATCTTGGAAATCTTTTCCAACCTAAATGATTCTGTGATTCTGTGAAGGTGAAAGCTGACAGACTCCAGCCCCTGCAGCTTTCTTCTAGTCAGTTTTGTACCAAAATGTTTGTAGCCATCAAGATAGTTTGGGAGGTAAATCTCCTTTGTAGCAGATTGCTTAGTCTGTGGGTGCTTTTGATGCACATGTCAAATGTTACCCTGAAGATGGCTTCCCCAAACATGTTGGTGTCCTTACCACATGCAGAGAAAAGGAGAAATTTCTGGCATAATGCTGGAAGTAAGAATTCACCTGCTGCAATTCTCATAGCCTTTTTGTTCTCCTGAGACAACCAGTTGTTGTTGTTGTTGGCTGGACTTCTCGAACGAAGATCCTGGGATAAGCCTGCACAATGGATTTTTTAAGTGAGGCACAGTGTGCGCAGAACTGGCCCCACTCCCTTTACTCCTGAGGCTCATCTTGCCACGGCCGAGCAGCTCGGACGGTGACAGCGAGTTCCTCAGGATTCGAACCGGCGTCCTCAGAGGAGGAGCCGGCTCCACAGGCGGGGGCCTGCGCCACTCGGCCAACGCTCGCCGCCTCTCAAGTGTAACATAAGACAATCAGTAAAGTCACATCATAACTACTGTATGCAAAATCCCTGTCTTATTGTGCTAAAGTCAAGCCAGGAAGCCAGGGCTCAGCTTATCAACGTGTTGTCCTCTAAAAACGCAAGTCCATGGCGTATACAACTTTTTACACTGGATTTCGTGGATTTTCCTGGCAATGTCTCAAAGGCCCAAGAAAGGCTAAGTTCAATCTGTTGTCTAAGTATTTGTGGAAAAAATATTTACTAGAAGAGACAAACCCCAAACCTCTGAAACTTAGCATAAAAAAAAGACATTTCTGCAGGACTGAAAGATGCTGCATAGTGGTATCAGAGATAGAGTGTAAGAGTCTGGCATGTGATTAGGAAGTGGTAGAAGATACTGATACCTTAATTATCATTTCAGTACCTTCATGAATTTTTACTGCCTTTTCAAAGCCAGAAGTTAGTTAAGATAGAGATGATGACAGCAGGGATTGTTAATGCGACTTGGTGCAGTTGACCTGGGAATGTCTACTTACTCTAAAGTAACATATACTCACTTTTAAAAATTCGCTTCCATCATCCCAGGTCTCCCCATGGTTCCCATGGTTTCTGCAAATCTGGTTACACACCACTTGGGTTGGACTCAGAACTGTGGATTCAAGTCCCTGATTTCACTACCAGGTTCTGAGATTCCCTCAAAAACAGATATAGATTTTTCCTTCAGATTGTGAGCAACCCTTCTTCATCAACATATAAGAGCACTTTTAGTAATCTCTCTGGTCATGGTAGACTTTAGGTGTGGTATGTTCCAGTGAGGGAAAGAACTGAAAGGAAGGAGATGAAAGTTTTGTGTAGGGGATAACCACAGCAATCTGTGGTTATGTGCTTTTATGTTATAAGGAGTGGCATGTGGAAGAGATGGGTGAAGTCATATGTAAGAAGATAACAGTTCTCATACCTTGCAAACCAGATATGAATCCAGGAGTGCAGTGAAAGGACAAGGGGAAATGGTGTACGGTGTATTTATATTAATATAAATCTATATAA
>VXAU01003670.1:68042-135088 GCA_013399695.1 Formicarius rufipectus | reverse complement strand
TATTAGATTCATGTTAGATATTAAGTAGAAATTCTTTACTGTGGGGGTGGTGAGACACTGAAACAAGTTGCTCAGAGAAGGTGTGGGTCCATCATCCCTGGAAATGTTCAAGGCCAGGTTGAATGAGGCTCTGACCAAGCTTTTCTAATGGAAGGTTCCCTGTCCATGGCAGGTGTTTTGGAGCTACCTGACCTTTTAGGTCTCTTGCAGCCCAAACAATTCTATGGTTCTTTGAATCTAACTTAGTCAAACACATTTTAATGGTACTGTATGCCACATCCACAGTGCTTGCCAGGGGTATTTTAGTCATTTGTGATCAAGAGGATCCAGAACATTTTGGAGTTATCAGGGTGTCTGGTGACAACATCTTCACCCAGGGAAGTACCAGTCTATCATAACACATCTGCGTATTGGAAGAGGTAGCAGAAAGCTACATGTTGGTCTGTCCAACTCCCTTGATCTGGATAATCAATGTGGTAGTTTATCCTTGACAGAAAGCAAATATCCAAAGGCCCCAAAACAGCAGCTCCCCCCACACTTCCCCCCCTCCCAACAGCAGGGGGAAAAGGGGAGAGAAAAAAACCACACTAGGTGAAAATGGATTCTAATATACAGAGAAATTACTATATGCACATACACACAAACAATAAAGAACAAACAAACAAGGTCTGCCTCCCAGAGAGAGATATGCAGCTCTCCCCGAAGAGACAGCAGGTCCCCCGACCGATGCCCTTCACCACCGGAAGAAGGACTGAATCCAAACTTCCGTCTATCCCCTCCTACATCCAGGCTGACGTAAAATGGGATGGAATACTTCACCTGGACACAGCAACCCATGTGATCTGTCCCCCAGGAAAGCCCAAAATCAAACTACCACAATCGACCAGTACCTGAGAGCTTGTTCTGGCATTTATATGCTAGTTGGTGTGTTAGCAGGAAGAATTAATCAGGTGGATCAGTAGAAAAACTTGCTATCTTGAGACTTTTAGAGAGGTGGGGAGAGAAGGGACATTATTTTGCTTTCACAGTCTAAAGTTATATTTTATGAATCTTGACACATTTATCTGATTGATAATTATTGGGAGTGTGGGAAAGTGGAAGAGGAGGTGTTGACAATACAAGTTGTCTTTCACTTGAATCTACTGATGCAATTCTCATCAGAATAAACAATGACTGATCTTATGCCAAAATGCGTTTCAGCATCTGATTTTTTTTTATTTTTTTTAATGGTGTTGCTATGTAGTTTTGGAGAGAATGAAAGGACATAAAAGAACAGCCAGGATGAAGGGATGGTCTTGTGTGAGGAAGAGTAAAGGATGTGGTACAGTATACTTTCTCAGCCACTGGAGCAGGCTTCTGTGTGGATATTCAGGCACTCACCTAAGCTATCTGGGAAGAGATACAGACAGAAAGGCTAGATAGATTTGCAGGCAAAGTGCCTTCAGTCTGGCCGCATTCCCAGAAACACATAAAATGTCTAAAGGTGAAAAGTTAGGAAACAGCATGAAAGCAGCACAGAGCCTGAAGGGTCATTTTCCATTCCTGAAATGCTGGCAGCATGGATTCTGCACTTCTGACAGAGCTACTATCAGGCTTCACAGAAGCTCCTATCTTCTAGGAAATTCCCTATATGTGGCCACATCACCCACTGTTCTTTTCATGTCTCTTAGTATCTTTGGACTTGAAATTGCCCTTTGAGGAGTGCCAGGGTCCTGAGATGAAACCAGAGCTCTTCTTTGGAGCTTCACTCATAGCTCAGCTTCAGCCTCGGTCAGGCTCCTCTTAATGCATGCAGAGCATTTAGTGAGCTTTGACTTTTCCTTCCAAACCTTGTGAGATACTGTTTTCCCAGCTCTGCATTGCCACATAACCCAGTTGTGCACGTGGGAAAGCTTTTATGTCAGGGTTGTACTTCCTCCTGGTAACAGAGTAAGACACTATGGAGAATGTATACAGGGAATGTACACAGGTTGCAGACCCAGTACACTTGCAATGGACTTTAACTACAAAAATATTGAACGTGATATTTATGTGCATTCTTTCAAATTTTCACCTGGTTACTGAACTGGGAGTTATATTGCTGAAGCAGGGGCAGAAAGAAAGATTTTATGAGCACAGCATGATGACTTGTAGTTTTCTTATCTAAAACTCTCTCTGGTAGCTTTGGAAAATACCAGTCACAATCACTCGTGTAATGCTCTTTGACTGTTGAGATTAAAGCATCATTTTTGTTTTGAAAATATCTCCCACGGAACTTCAGGAACTACATCCCTTTTTTTGAATGTTCTGATTAATGACAGTCTAGCTAGTAATGAGTATGGAGGAGGCAATGCAAAGGTATTTTTTGGGGCATGAAGTATACATCCTTGAAGTAGAATGTGAGGGCACAAAGTTGGTTCTTCCCACTCCTAACTGCTTGAGTGGGTAGAAGAGTATTTTTTTCCTAGGTGCATGTGGTAAGTTATTATTTTCTGTCAGGTTTTAACATACTGGTAGACAGAGATCAATGGAAGAGGCTGTGCAGGAGATTTTTCAGTTTACTGATGAAATAACTATCGTAGCCTGTGTTCAGTCTTTCATATAACCATTTGGCCACATGAAAAAAACATGTGGCTTGTAAGGATAGGTGCAGCATAAAGGTGGAGATGACTACTTGCATATAAGATGGAGATACAGATTTATAAAGGTATTTTTCTTTGATTTTTTTTTTGAGAGATGCTGACTGTTTTCAAGTTCAAGAAAAGCTCCACATAAATGTCATTATGTCTTGGCAATAAACCCAAACTGTCTGTGTTTATATGAATCAGGGGTAAGGTGGGTGGGTGACTAGAAAAACCTGTGACAATTACTTCAGGAAATACTCCAGAAAATAGTATGCTGGTGCCATCAAATAGAGCTGCTAGCAGTTTCAATATTGAGGTAGGCAATGTGTTCTGCTAAATGCACCCATCACCTTGTAACAAATGCTAAATCATAATATTCCAAAGTTAAATCAGTAGCAAAAGACACACATCAAAATATGGGGAAACAGGATAGTTTCTTGATTTGTACAAAATAATGAGCAATTATTTATTGGCAACATAAAGAAATTCTGACTAGCAGGATCCTTACAGATAGATTCCTGGAAGATAGTGTTATTGAGGATGACTTTCATCAGCTGTGAATCTAAACCTCTGTTTTAGCAGTTTGCAGAAGTTCAGAAAATATTGATGATAACAAATACAGACCTATTTTAAAGACAACTTGTGAACCAAACTTCTACCTAAATTTGAAGAGTTATAGATTCAGAAAGATGAAGTATTTTTCTGTCATTATTTGCTGGCTTTTTCAAACTTCATGTTTTAATCTCATGCTAGAAACGAAGGTACTTTTCTGCCACTAGGAGTTGAGTGCAGATTAGCAATAAATATTTGAATATCTAAAATAAATCAAAATATTTAGAAAAAAAATTCAAAATTTTTGGAAAGTTAATTTAAAAAAATGAGATCTGTGGAAAGCAGGTTTCTCCTTGAGAAGTCACATTTTCATTGCTGATTTCTTTTCCCTTCTTTTTCATGTTTGTTGATCTCCACTTTACAGCACTCACCTAAGCTTACAATCAGAATAGGGATAGCATACAAATACAAAAAGAAAATGTCCACAGTCTCTGCCTTCTACAGTCAGTATTCCTGTTCTGTCATCTTCACAAGCCTCCCTGACTGGCATCCTTTTTGCCAAACCTACCCACTTCCTGACAGTTCAACAACTGCAAAGATAGTTTCAACATTTCAACAAAGATTTTTACAGCCCTTCAGTGCTTGAAAACAGGTTAAGAATCAGCTCCGAGGCCAGCAGTATAAGTCTTTTAGGAAGACCAAGAGGTTCAACAAATAGAACCTGTTTTGATTGAGATAGTCTTGTCTTCTATGGTCTAGAAATCCCTGTTGCCAATTATCTGTATGTGTGGCTGTGCAATTTAACTTGTGAAGTTAAAAAATTTGTAAAGATTACAATATTTATATACACAGACTAGAATCTTCTCTGCCTAGAGCAGCTTCTCACATGATACAGCATGTTGAGATCTGTGCTGGACATAAACATAAGTATACAGATACACTGTATGTGAGAGGGTGGAAGTCGGCTCCCCGTTCCGATGCCTGAAGCTGAGTGCAATGCAGCAGCAGAGCTGGGGGTCTGTGCAGAGATGTCTCCTGTGTCAGGGCAGCCTGCCTGTCCTCCACCTGCACTGCAGAGGAATGAGCCCCTCCAGCTGGTCTTGGGTCGTATCTGTGTAGATCTCTCTGATTCCATAGAGTGTCTTAAACAGTACAGTGCTGTTTGAAACAGCCCATTTACTGCTCACATAAAAGCCAGATAGCTGAACTCCCAGTAAGGTCAGTGATGAGCAAGAAGGTTTGCTGACCAAATACAAATGTCTGTAAGCTAAGAAAAATAGTTCTCTGGACTCCACTCAGTACATTGACTAGGGACCCAGATCAGAAGCTCACTTATAGTGGATAAATGAAATATGAGGCATCCTGGAATATCTGTGGGACATGTGTGGACCTGGCGCTTATGACACAGGACCTTGGGGCAACTGAGATGGTCCTAGATTTTCCTTGGTGTAATAGGAGCTTAAAAATCTAATTCACATATAGAACCTATAGTTAGGTGTTTAAATCTGGAGATAAATCCTATCCTGTAGGTTCTGCAACATATCCTCTTTCTGACAGTGTCCAGTTCAGAAATCCAGGAAAGATTTTAGGAACAGGACAACTAGAGCCTTATTGTTGAAAGAAATTTAAAGGCACAGCAGTTCCTGATGGACACAAAATTCCAGGTGATCCAATACTAAACAGTGGTCTACTGAAAAATATTTTCAAAGAATTCTTCCTTGCCTATGAGGAACCACTGTGCTGAAATGCCATTACCTTGAACTTGCCTTTGGAGATACTTCTTAAATAAGTTGTACGGAAGGAAGTCTAGGATTTGAAACACTTTTTAAAACTGAACATTAGTCTTTGAGAGTCAAACATGCAATCATACCTAATAATCTATAAAATAAATGGCTTTCCAAACCCTCAGCTATGAGTAGATCCTATGAAAATTTAAAAAACAGAAACACACCACTGTCAAGAAGCTTACTCATACATGGCCCTGCACATTCCACCATCAACTTCACTCTTGTCACAGGGCATCCCTTGTCAAATTGCTCTCTGAGCAGTGAACTGTATGGAATCTGATTTCAACACAGTTGTGTGTATCATGATTGAATTTCCTCTGGTTCTGATGTTATGAACATTCATCAAAGCTTTTGAAGAGGCTGAGGCGCTCCTAGTATTCTCTTTCTGTATGAATTCTCTGGTGTCTAGTAAATTATCTGTGCTAACTCTACAGAATTTTCTTCAGATCTCAATCATCTGTCTCTTTTGGGAGACTTGAAGGAATTTAGTATTTCTAATACTCCTTCCTGTTAACATCCAGCTGAAGCAGTCCAAGAAATTCAAAAGTCACTGTGAACTGACTGACAGAGTACATTAATGCGATTACAAAGGCTTGCTTTCTTGGGAGACTTCCAATTTTGCCTGTCAATGTACCAACTGTTTTCTGGATAGAGGATACGTATGTCACACACTATGCTGATGAAAGTATTTTAATTGTACTTTACACCAGTGCCAGGATCCATATCTTCCACATCTTTGCCCCAGACTGGCAGGAAGCAAAATTAGTTCCCCTTTCAGCTGAGCTACCAAAACACTACTGAGGGTTTATAATAAAATATTATCTGAGTTTTCAGGCTTGTCACAATGTGTGAGGCCTTCTGGAAGGAACTAAAAAAAAAACTAAAAAAAAAAATCTACCCTCAACCTTACATTTCATACTATGTACTTCTGAGATACTGCTGAATATTTACAGAAAATACAAAAAAGTCTGCCACTATTTTGTTTGCTACCAACTAGTTTTAGACATCTCTAAGTACAAATAATCTGGCCGATAAGATGAAATTTCTCTTTTCTGCTTAATTAGACCTCTGCTTATAAAGCCTCTGTTCACTACTTTGCACTGAATTGAGTAAAAACATACTTATATAAGCTCAAAGCAAAAAAAAAGTCCCTTTCCATATTCTAAATTACATTAGGAATACCTCTTCAATTCATTACTAGGATTACTACAATGTGTAGAAGTTCTGTACGTATCAAGATCCAACCAACTCAAGAGCAGTACAACACTAAGACTAACCTGAAATCTAAGGAGAGCTCACAGTATTAAAAGATTTAGATCAATCCATTCCTCTTGGCATCAGTTTCAAGGGCTTCTTTCTAGCAACCTACCCTTAAATACCTCTAAGTAACTATCCTGCTCCTGATCTCTCACTGCATAGAACAGGTTATAACAACACCTGCCTCCCATTTTTCCTTTGATCTCTTTGCAGTGGGAATTCAAAGGAAATTTTTTTATTTCTAGCAATCTTCTGTTGTTTAACACTACATGTTCCCATAACCTCACAAGTAGGATTGTTTGATTGATTCTTGCATGCAGGGAAGCTCTTTAAGTGTCTATTGTTAAGGAATTGAACAGAAGTGAGAATATCATTAACCTGTAATAAAATTCAGTGGTCAATCCTTTGCCTCTCAAATACATTTTTCTGTCCCAGCATATCCTATCGTAGTTGTATCAGCCTTGGTCTCCTCTGTGTGCTTCAGAATCAATATCCTGTTTATATCTGTGAAATATGGAAAACCTACAGTATGGTTCAAAAACTAGAGCTGCTGCTAAATAACAAACCACTGAGTAGCATACCGGGAATATATACTTATGAAACAGCTTATTATGAAATTGTTCTGCATCCTCTGAAGATTTAGGAGGTTTCTTTGTCCTTGCCACACTCTTTTGTATTCCTTTCTCTTAATACTTTTAAAACAGAGAAAACATTTTTCTTTAATCGTTTTGCAAATTTGCTTGATTCTTACTTTGTTCTTTGACAGTATAAACATTTTAATTTTCTCAAACATGAAATATACTCCCCAGCCATGAAGATATCTCAAATTACTTCCCAATGCTAAGTAATTGCAATCAGCTCTAAAGAAGTTTAGCTAATTCCCACCCTCTGAGATGCTTTTATGTCCTAAACAGTTTGTTAATACCAAGAGAGGCCACCAATCTGCCATTGTTCTTTCTGCAACAGTTTCTTTTCTAAAACAATCTTTCTCATTTGTTAACCAGTGGGACACCTTTTCTTTTTTTCTAGATTCATGAAGCTCAGGGATAAACAAAGAATCCAACTCAGATTTTGGGAACTCTTTTTTTCACAACTTTTCTCTCAAGAACTCCCTGTACTGGCAAGCCAGTTCCCTTCCACCTCTCCAGGTAGATATTGGAGCCATTTTGGGACACAGCAAAAAAACAAGGGAAAGCAAGAGCTTTTCCACACTTTTCTAATCAGACCAGAGTCACAGATTCTCAAAAAATGGAATATCAGACATAAGCTTCACTAAAATGATTTTGTCTTTATGGACCTTTCTGTGTTTGAGAAAAGTATCTGTGCATCCATTTAAAAAACATTCACATGGGAAGGGCTCCATTTGGTCTACTTGGAGCATTCAGAACGTTTCAGTTTTGGTTTCATTCATCATGTAAACATTGAGAGAGGTGTATAAGAGCTTTATTATTATGCAAAATAAAAAACTCAAGTTCTCCTTTAATCCTTTCCATAATAAGATCTGTTTTCTTTCTTAGCTCTTATGTTTTTCAAACAATTGAAATTTTTTGCTTTCCCTGTCCCTAAATGAAAACAACGATGTGTGCTTGTCACTTCTCATTATGAGCACTCAAGCAATGCCTAGAACTCTTATTGGAAACTGCTCTATCTATTTTCAAAAAGATATTTGGAGAGAGAACTAGTGTAACACTCAGAACTGAAAAAACACATTCTAAATACCCTGGCAGTCTTTTATTGAGTGTTTACTTAGAAGGAATTTTCCACCCTTGCTCAAGCTACTGGCACGTACTGGTGGAATAGCATACCCATCCACTAATAATGTTCACAGGAAAACATTAATTGAAAATGACCACTTTTGTGTACAGGCTGCATTTTGGATCAGCTCTCAGAGATCCACAGAGTAGAAGAAAGCAAAAAAAAAAAAAAAAAGGGAAAAAAGGCTAAAGCCCTTTGACATCAATGCCACCCAACAAGTGCATGTCCTAAATCTATCAAATCAAATATGTTTTCCTCTATTTCTATCTGGAAACTGTTATCAATTCATTTTACCATTTCCATTCTCTATTCAAATAAAAGAAATCTATACTTTTATACACCAGAGAGGATCCTGAAGAAAACAGTCATTCTGCTTGTAAGTGCCTTGAAGAAAATATAGACATGAATAGTAGCCTTACCAGGATTTGTCAAGAACAAATCTTGTCATAACAATGTAATTATCATTCACTGCCAGACACCAAACTCTGTACGTTGGGTGAAAGCAGTACATATATAGCTTGAGTTTTGTAAGATTTCATAAGCTGTCACTCAAAATGCAGTCTAGGAAAATCACGCTCAGAGTAGTTGCCAGTAGTACTTGGTGAAACAGGATGAATGAATCCAACAGAGGGATGAAATGAGCAATTCTGCAGGGGCCTTTCTCAACCAGTACATTCAATCATGGCATTTTAGATTAAATAGTGGGTGTGTTAACTCTGTAGACAACACAAAGCTGAGGGGATCACAAGGCTGTTGCAGGACACAATTCGAATTCAGGATGGTTTTGGCAAGCAAAAAATTACTTCTGTAAAAAATACAACAGTTCAGTGAGGAAAACAAACAAACAAACAAACAAACAAAACCACAAAAAACCAAAACCAAACAAACAATCAAACAAACAAACAAAAAACCCAAACAAAACAGAAACAAAAAAAACCCCAGTAAAGTTCTAAGTAGAGCAGAAATAATCAACCAAATATATATGGGAATTGAAAATAGTTAAGACAAGAGTTTTGCAAGGGGTATTAAAACAAGACTAATGTAAAGACTGGACAATACTTTATTACTGTGCAAAAGTTAATACCACTTCTGATCACATAAGAATGAGCACAGATCATATATCCTAGAAGCATAGAATGGCCTGGGTTGGAAGGAATTTTAAAGATCATGTCATCCAAACTCCCATAAGAAAACTCTAAAGGAGTAAGTACTTAGAAAATTGAAACTATAGTAAAGAAATAAAGCATCCTCTGTATCTACATTTTGTAGGACATGATTTCCTGGGCTTAAACTGCACAAAGGTGAAACAAATTCAGTATCAGAAACATTGTTTGGAAATGGTGCAACATATTCACCCATCGCTGTTGGGCTTTAAGAAAAGATTGGACAAATTCTTTTCTTATTAATGTTACTTTAATGCTTTTTGTGCAATGTGGCTGTCTTGGAGACTGGAAGTGATCAGTGCAGGCTGTGACCATTGTGTCACACAAATTGATTCAGCTCTAATAAGATGAGCATGAAAAAGCATTAGAAAACCATAGACTCATGTCATAGGGTAGGTTAAGTGTAACCAATGAAGAAAACAAAACAAAACAAAAACCCAAACAACCAAAAAACAAACCTCCAAAGATTTGAAAACTCAGTTTGTACTTTGTAAATTTAATTTTTCAAAATTCACAGACAAACAGAAAGGAAAGAGCTCCTTAAACATGACAGGGATTTTGTATTAACTCAGGCAGCATCCTGTTGTTAGCCATGTCCCAGCAAAGCTGAAAGTAAATTTTCAGCAAAATAAATTAACATGATATTACATAAAACACTCTTCTAACTGGGGGGGAGTTATGCTTCTTAGAATGAAATAAGGGCATTTAGACCTGATCCTTGAAAATATACTATGACATGATATACATTGAGAAGGGCTTACAAGGAGTAAAAAATGGCAGTTTCCCTCCCTACCAATAGGAGATAGACTAAAAGGAAGCACCTAAAAGGTTACACAGCTTTAACTGTTCATATCTTCTCACCAACCCTGGAAAACTGGCCAGAAAACAAACCCACTACAGTGATAAATCCAGTAATTTTGAAAAATGCCTGTCCCATATCCCAGCAGTACAGATTGGGAGACATGAGCCATGGTTAGCTGTGGGTCAGTACCAGCATGAGGTAGCACAGCTCTCAAGGTTTGAGCTACATACTATATGGCTGCTGTCACATACACTGCTCTGAAATGATGCTGTCCCTGAGCTCAGTTTGGCAACTTGCATCCACTTGTCTGCCTTACACACTTGATGGTCACACAGCATGCCAGCTGTACAATGCACAGTGGGCACCCTGGAATGTGGAAAAGGACTTTTGGCCAAATATGGGGCCACCACTGCAGTCCTGCAGTTTATGTGGTCTTCTGAGGAAAGTTTCAATATGACTTTCAGGATTGGCCAGCTGTAGACGCCTCCAGTGCTGTAACAACTGAATTCAAGTTGTCTTGACATTATATCTCCAACTGATTCGATTTATCTGGGTATTTATCAGTGACTTACTGCATGTAAAAGGAGTTGGGGTAGGAGGAATTTTTGAACCCTTCCTGATGGAACTAATTCCAGTGTCATAATCAGAATATATTTATTACAGATGATACAATAATGATACACTAATAGCAAACCAAAAAAGAACAGAACTCAACAAACCATAATCTAAATCATGAAACTGTATTGCATATACAGTTTGTGTGCTGGGGGTTGTACTGAAATGTAGAGTTAAGAATTTTCAAGGTGATTGCAGCTACAGGGCAATAGAGCCAAAGCAGCTGAGACCTTGATGACACATAATATTAATTTCCTTATATAATGTGGTACTGCATGAGATGGCATGTATTCTTCTTATGTCATATACTCTTTTTTTCCGTTGCTTTAGGTTTTTCCTCCAATCATGCTGTCATGATTGACATGATTCAGAAATTTATTCCCCTAACTACTTGAAGCCATTGCAGGATTTGCTTTCCTTTATAAACAAAAGGCAAAGTAATTGTAAATAAATAACCAGGCAAGACAAGAACCAGGCAAGCTGTCTGTTTGCCAAGGAATAGATCTACACAGATTCTGAGCTCTTGCATTTAAAGAGTAGGTAAATGGGTACTGCAGTTTTCAGTCTCTGTTGAGATATTCCAGTAATGATAGCCATTATGAGACATCTAGATGGAAATAAGGATGCACCTGAGGGTAACATTCCTCCTTTTCCAAACTTATATATGTTTCTGTTTCCTGGATGTCTAAGAGATCATCAGCAGTCAATCGCTACTTTGATGTCATGGGGACAGGAAAATGCCTCAGACTTACTGGCATTAATTTAACTTAGATTTCTCTTCCTGCCATAGCAAAGGAGCTTCTCTTCACACTGGCGATACAGGGAACGTAAATGCATGTTGAAAAGCACTGTTCCCTTAGATATCAAAAAGGATTGTTAGGTATCCAAGTCAGCCTGACTCATTTTCACTTACAGTGAGTGCGGGAACAAGAAGTGCAACAAAAAACTCTTGTGCTCTTGAGCACTGAAGTGTACAGACTTTAAGCTATGTTTCCTTATTTAATCTTTTGTTTTCTTTTTACCTACTCATCACTGTAAGATGCACATAACACAGTCACCAGACTGCTTTAATCAGCCCTATAAATAGTGTTGAAGTAGAAAATGTTCAACACTATGTAAGAAGGCAAAAATCATTTGACCTGGCCAAGTTTAAGCAGCCTCACTCTTAGCACACTAACTCCAAAATATACAATATACTTACACCACTGCAGAGCCTTGGGAAGTTACAGTCAATGGCTGTAAGACCTAATAGCTTCCCATCCTCCAGGATTTAAGGAAGATTCATATGTTTTCTGTGAGTGTTCTGTCAAAGCTTCAGACTGTGTAGGTAATATCAGTGTGTGCTGGTTATTTGTTTTGGCTTTTTAAAAAAGAATTATTTTTTGGTACTTTGAAAGTAAAATTCATCATAAGTCTGATGACTTAAGAGCAAATACTCTGGGTCAACAATTAAATGCTGAAATATTCTGAGTGCCATGGGAGCATTCAGAACTTCAAAGTACTTCATTTTGCTGTAGATGAGGGAATAATTTGACCTTACTACTTTGACATTTTATCTTTGGTTTATAGTGGTAGAAAATCTTAAAATAGGAGGTAGAAGGCCAGGGGTTAAAGTCATTATATAATTAAATTGAAGTCTTAGGGTTTGCCCTTTAATTTTAAATTTTTCTGTAAGACTGAAATGATTTAACACACACCTTCTATATTTGGGTAAATTCTGATGGTATGAATTCCAAAATGTGTGCATTAGCCTTATATCTAAGTTAGCTCAAGATGAAAGGTTTTGATAAGCTATGAGAAGAGCAAGCAGCTTTTTGAGTTAATGTACAAGTCAGTCACTGTAATGTCAAGTTGTTTGAAGCTGTGTCTTAATTTTTCAGAGCTTGGGGCTGATGATATGTTTAAGATAGCCTTCAGTTCTGGCAGGGCTTGAAGCAAATGTTTGTTTAGTACTGTCAGAAATACAAAGCTAGTGACATGCGAAGTGACAGAGTAATACTCTGAGCAGTCAGTGAGTTTGAAGTTAAAGCTTTCTGTCTTTAATTTTTCTGCCCTTGCAGCTCTTTTCTTTGCTCCCTGGTACCCAAAACCTGAGGCCAAGAGGGAGTCTCACTGGTTGTGGCAGACACTGTCAGGATAAAACACAGGCCTCTGTGTAAACATTTTTCAGACCTAGGATAGCCCACAATCTCATTTCTACTAATGCGAAGTTTGAACCTCATCTCTTTATAGCCTCAAAACCATTGGCCACAATTGCAATTTAGAGTGCAAGGAAAGTGTGTGTATGCATGGAGTTCTCTCCTTTTTTTATTTTTCTGCCTGAGTAAAAGAGAAGGTAATTCTAAGACTACAGCAACCAGCGAGGATTGGCATTGGAAATGGGTCTTATTTTTCCCACTGACACCAAAGGCAGGTGAGAAAACAGACACTGATTTCAAGCCCCAGTCCACACTGGACAGGAGTAATGAAGCAATCTGAGCACATGGGCATCCCCATGTGGGCTGTGCACAGTGTTAAGCCTGGAGGTGACAGATGACCTGACAGAGCAGTGTGGACAGAGCCAGAGTCTTCTGAGAAGACATACTCCCAGATTGTGTTTTTTTGCCCTGACCACAGTTCAGACTGGGCACAGTGCACAGGCTTTCTGCTTGTTCTTGTGTCTGAGTGTCTCCTCCATCCATCCATATCTTCAGTATGTTATCAGCTTGGTTCCTTATCTCCTGAGTAATATTAAACCCATGTTTTTCTTTATGTCTACCCAAACTACACTGTTGTTTGTGAGGATGGATGAGCTGGCTCAGTCATCCCACAGACCTCTGCTAAAATGGACTCTGAGCCAGCCTGACCCAGTGCCAAACCTGGAGTGCATGTCTGAGTGCATGGGAAGAGTTAAAAGGGATTTCTGTCTGTTGACTCCACATACCTTCTCAGAATCAGGCACAGCTACTCGAGGTCAGCAATGCACTATGGCTAAACAGGGATTGCTTCCCTAGGGATTTGTGATGACAGTTCTGAATGACAGATCTCCAGTCTTGACTTTCCACCTCCTTTTACCTCTCCCATTTAAGTGGCCACCTCCCAAACTAATTCACTCATTCAGCTACTTAATACTTCAGGCCCCTGTTTTACATCCCGCACACAGGGGTGATCTTAGATGTGGACACTGTCCCATTGAACAAATGTTAACTGTTTTACATGCAGAATAGCTAAAAGTAGAAAATACACAGTGTTTTCATTAGAAAGGGCGGTGGGGAAGAGATCCAGGATCTATGGATTTTGTTTATGGGTTTTCATCCACAGACTGCCATTTCTTTTTAGCTTAATTTCATTCTACTTTTCTTTCCCAGTGAGTTTCTCTCTAAATCTGTGCATTTCATTTTCTCTTCTTTTCTTACCAAGGCTCTCAACAGCTCATTTCAACTCATTCTTACACTGTTCTCACACGCTTTACCTCTTTCCGGTTAACTTTTCTTCTGAGTATTTGTGTTTTTTCCACCTGACAACAAGGTCATGGTGCTGTCATGAGACTTTTATCAAACATTTTTTCCTCCTTGCAGTAACCATCTATTTCCCCAGCCTTTATATAACTCTCAGTCAAATGTTTTCCTTTTTTCTTCCTCCTAAAAGAGCATCTTTCAGAGCACCTCTCACATGTAGATTGAGTTCGTACTTGGTTATTGAGCTGGGGACCAAAGGCAGTCTGTAAGTGATGATGCCAATACCATTTTTTGTGATTGACATTGGCTAATTACACCTATATGCTTAATCCTACTAGTGTAATGAATTTTCTTAACCTGGGTAAGAGTTTAGAGCCTGGTAGTGTAAAATAAAGGAACAAGCTTAAAATGAAAGACCTTACAGTCTTCTGATAAAGAAGACTGAAAATACAGAAAACTAGGAAACCTATGACATGCATATCAAAAGAGTTTTAAAAAATGGTCATTTTGAATCCTTTTCCTACCAACTCCCCTTTTTCTACCAACTTCTATTAATATATTTTTTTGTGCATGTGAATGTAGAACTGTTAAGCATTTTGCAGCAGATATCTTCATTTAGTTCTCTACACAGTCTTTTTTTCAACATTCTTTTTAAGAAAATATATATTTTCTTTTTCATTTACTTGCCTATTTTATTTTATAACTATAACTTGCCTGCATCCTGTTCACTACTTCTTTCAGAGCATACCAGTTATGCCCCCATGATTCTTTCTTCCCTATAAAACTGAGATGAACCACTGACAGATGAGAAAGCATTTCCATCTTTCTCACTACAGGAGCATTTGTGCCTGACTCTTCTTTGTTTATCTAATCATTTGCTCTGAAGAATGGTTGCCCCTGGATTGTTTATATACAGAAAGGTTCTTTGAAAAAACACTCCCTGTTCATTGACATTTGTTAACTGGAAAGAGGCCATCTTAGCTAATTGAATTGTTATGTTTAAAGTGTTTCCTTCAACTCTGGTCAGAAGTGAAGATCCATCAGTAGGTGTATTACCCAGTAAACCATTTATAGCTTAATTGTCTATAACTCTTGTTCATTGAAGATGCCTGTAAGGGTTTTTGCCTTTTTTCACAGGTGCCACCAGTGCTTCTGGACAAGCAGTTTTCAGAATTTACACCAGACATCACACCTATTATTCTGGCTGCCCATACCAACAATTATGAAATCATAAAACTCCTTGTGCAGAAAGGGGTGTCTGTGCCCAGGCCACATGAAGTCCGCTGTAACTGTGTCGAATGTGTCTCAAGCTCAGATGTGGACAGTCTCCGCCACTCTCGGTCTAGACTTAATATCTACAAGGCCCTGGCAAGCCCATCCCTGATTGCTTTGTCCAGTGAGGATCCTTTTCTTACTGCTTTTCAACTGAGCTGGGAGCTGCAGGAGCTGAGTAAAGTCGAAAATGAATTTAAGTCGGAGTATGAGGAACTGTCACGGCAATGCAAGCAATTTGCAAAAGATCTCCTGGATCAGACACGGAGTTCCAGGGAATTGGAAATTATTCTTAATTACAGAGATGATAATAGCTTGATAGAAGAACAAAGTGGTAATGATCTTGCAAGATTGAAACTGGCAATTAAATATCGTCAAAAAGAGGTGAGTGTGCTGGAGAATATTTAAGCATATTCAGTAGTAGTAATGTGATAGATAAGAACCTGAAATATATCCTTTTAACTGAGACAAATTGCTGCTTTTCTTTTTTCTTCTACCAGATTTCTGCCTTTTTTTTTTATATAATTTTAATTAGCTGAATTTGAGTAGTTACAGTTTGATAGTATCAGAATTTAAAATGTTCTCTCATAGGACAGAGTCTGTGAAACTTTTTTAATTTTACACCTGAATAGACACAGTCTCCAGTAGTTGTATTATGAAGTGCTCTTCAGTAATAGGTTAAAAAATATATAAAGCATGTTTCAAATTAACTTTAATGGTGTCTGACAGAAAAAGGAGGCTATGTGTTTAACACATACTGCAGGTACCTCTATAGAAAGGTTTCTTCAAAAAATAGCTGTTGATAATAGATATTGAAACAGAAGATTAGTGGCAATGCAATCCCAAAAAAGTTAACATTCAAATTCTTTTTCATAAAGAAATGGAAATACCTGGTTATTGATTTCCATGACACTTGAACATTCATAAGTCTGCTTCACTGATATATGAATTCAGTTGTAATCAGAGTATGTCTGCATATATTTTAAAAAGCACTGAAGTTCTTTTGTGCATGCAAAAGCAAAAGAAGCAAGACATAAAAATTAGTTAGGAAGACAGTTCCCCTGATATTTCCAAAACTTCACTTGATCCCCACTCATCATCATGTCAGAATATGTTTTATTATCTTATTTGGAACCTGTACATACAAAGTTAGCTGAACTGTGGAAGTGTATAGGGAAGACAAATGCTGTTAGTAATTAAACAGTACTTGTACAAATTATGGCAAATTCTTAGGAGACTTGTGTTATATTGTGCTAGTCTGTCTATCACTGCTAAATCTATATTTTGTAAAATATAATAGTAAATGTGTTAATATATTAACTATATTAGAACGGTTTGCAGGAATAGTAACTAAACATATAGTGATTCTTTTGTCCATTTCAAATACAATTCAGTAATCCTAAGAAACTACCACGAAAGTAGGGACCTACTGACGTACTACTGGAAAAATTCTCATTTGTTCTCTGACTTCATAAGTCTTCTGTATAAGCATTTTTCCCTTCAGGAAATGTATTGTGTGATTTATATTTCATAGTATAATGTTTTAGGCAAGATATTCACTGCCTTCATATATTATTTTCAGATGGTATTATGCCAGACTTAACAACTGCTATTTCTGCGTCTTGAAATGCCAATCTTGTCTTACTTTCTTCTTAAGAAATTCAGTCTTGGATTTCTTTTTTCCCAGAAATTTATGCATTGAAATAAAATTCTGACTTCCCTCTCATGTTTTGGGGTTTTTTGGTTTTTCTTTCTTTTAAACCTTATCAGAAAGCTTGAATTTTCTTAATTTGAGAAACAGTGAAAGATATATGTAAGGTGAAATATTTTTTGTAGTTGCATCTGATTCCCGTGCCTTATTTAGTTGCAGTATTTCAGCTGATTACATCGATTTTTCATAATAGCAAACATTAAAGCAATACTGATTTTGCAAAACAATTCCAAATCAGTGGATCTTTTACATTTGAGACACGTTTTTAATTTTTGCAAATATTTCCCAATATCCCTACCACTTGAATCTCGATGAAGTAAAATCAAGTTTTATTAGATTCTTTTGCTGTGTTCTTAAATGTAGTCCATACTCCACGCTGGAGCAAACAGTAGCCACAGTAACTATTCAGTCATTTTAGTTCTGATTATTACAACAGTGTTCTGGTAGGTGCAGCTCTAAGGTCAAGAAACTTTCCTCAGGCATAACAATTGTTTGGATTCTGACTGTCCTGGAGCATAGAGATCATGAAGGAAATACATCAGATAGGTCTTTCTATTTCTTGTGTTAAGGATGTTACAACTGACACTGACACCAGCAGCCTGCAGGGCACTAGAACCCAGCCAGGAGCTCTTGATAGTATAACATTTTAGGAATTCACGGCTTTTGTAAATTATTTTCAGATGATAGTGTTCCAGACTTAACAAGTACTATTTCTATTTTTTAAAATGCCTCCCCAACAAAATAGCGGAACAGATAAGAATGCTTTGTCTTCCCCACTTATCTTAGCACTCAGCCCTAACTTCTCAACCTTTTTTCATGCTATTACCAAAGGATATTGTAACACCTTATTGTGGCTGAGGTCAAAGCTCCACAAGTAAGAAAACAGGTCTGGTTGTCCCAAACGTCCAGTTGTAAGTCCAAAAATCGCATCCAGAAGTGACAAAATAGTGATGAAAGAGGACAGGTAAGAATAGAATATGTGTTCCTTTATATTGTTTTTATCATTAAGAGCTCAGGAGTTAAAGATTACTTTGTAATTTCAAGTTGAAAATAACACCAAGAGTAATTAGCAGTAATTCCTTTTGGCATTTTAGGCAAATGGACATGAAACATATTAGAACTAAGCCTTGTAAAGGGTTGGAGTAGGCTTTGGATAATATGATGGTTTAATGTCAAGACACAAGACTGGGCAGAGCAGCAGATTAAGCATACTTTCAGAAGCAAACAAATGGATGGTGCAGAATTTTCATTGTCTAAAGAAAGGAAAATTGACAAATATGAGAAAATATAATTACCAAGCTTGGAGTTGTTGAGGAGCTTTCAAAATAACATGATGTTTAGAATGTAAGTCTAGAAATGCCTTGTAATGAAAAGAGAAAGACTTTTAACATTTAAATGATTAAGCAGTGCTTGGTGTAGTGGTCTGCAAGCCCCTGGTACCCCCTGTGTTACTGTGTATGGAAATTCATTGTCAGAGCTGTCTCTGTTGTTCATGTTCACCACTTTGATCCTGAAGTGGACCTTCAACAAACCAAAAATTTTATGCCAATTGGATTTGAGGTTCTCTGCAAGAAAAGTTGCTCATGTCTGCATTTCCATTCCTTTCTCACTTGACATAGTACAGTGAGTCTCATTCATACACTGGCAAAAGGCATCTCAGTCATACCAATTCTTAGTCCATGGAGTCATGTCAGGGGTAACCTACTGTGTATCATCAAGAAAGAAACTTCCTTGATAAAACCATCTATCTTCTTTCAATAATAATGAGATAGAAAGAGATTTATACTTTCAAGTTTACACTGCAGGATAATGTCTGGCAGGACTGTGGATAGTATCTATTCAGTTATGTGACAAAACCAGAAAGTATCTACCAGGGTTTACATTTTGTGTGCTTAGCCACAATTTCTTCTTAGTATAGCACATAGGACAGAACACCCAAGATACCATTTTATTTCTGTTCATTTTGCATAATTGATGCTGTTTGATTATAAGCAAAAAAAAGTTGCTGATGCTTATGGTGCCTGTTTCTGACACCTACTGTTGCCTGGGCTACAACCAGCAGCAGAAAAGGGAGATTCCCTTAAGTCATGCAGCCACACTATACTGGGCACAAATACTTTGTTGTCCAATTATCTGCTGTATTATCTCAACTAAGGGAGTGTTTGTTTTATGAAGGCTGTCACAATTCATTGTGTTAGATTCTAAACACACAGTGAGTAATGAGAAATAAGTTTTCCATTTTTATGAACCAAACAAAAATGCTATCTGATTTAACTGCAGCTTTGGTCAAGGATTTAGAAGGGAAATCCCCAATTCTGTGTATGATTCACAAGCAAATATGAGTTCAAGTGAATTGCAAACTTCTGGTGCAGCAGTGCAACTAAGTAGCAGAGAATAATAGCAGTCTTTAATGATTAGTAGACAGTCATCTTTGCCAACTAGAACATGCATGTTCTCTCTCCTATACTGAGATATTTTTTTTTCAGTTCTTTATCTTTTCCCTTCTTGGTTTACACTGATCATTTTTCCTTCCCTTACTAAATACAAGATTATTGCTAAACTTGAATACCTTATATTTCTGGACGTAAGGTTAAATTCTACACATTTCAGTTTGACACTGGAAACACTGCAATAATCTTTTTTTCTGCTTTTATCTTTAAAAACTTTAAAGAAATGTGTAGTTTACCTAGTCACCATGCAGTGTTATGTATCATGTTGAGACATATCTAAAGAACCAAGAACTAAATTTTCTAAAATTCTGGAAGAGGTATTTTTCCTGATCCTGAACTACTTTCAAAGGGTTTGATTTAACACATAGAATCATTTCTAAATTTTAATTTCTCCCAATATTTACCAAACATGCAATTGCCTAACTACTAAAAATCTCCCAAATACCTCTAGTTGGTCTTCTAGCAGCTCGCCCTTCCCAGGGGCAAGCAGTTGCAGAGCCTGAACTGACAAAGGGGGCAGAGTGAAAGAGGGAGTCGATTTAACAATTTCACACATTTAAAAACGTTTGGATTTAATAAAATTACAGGCTTTATTAGAAAGAATTTCAGGGAAAGTATTTCAGGGAAGTCAGTTCAGACTAGGTTAAATCTTAAATCCAATAATATGATGATAATGAGATTTCATAGCTCAGTCTTGTTTTCTAGGAAATTGATGCTGCAGGATAAAAAAAAAAAAAAAGAAGTTTGCTTCTGATAATAAAAACCATCTGTTTGCTTCTGCTCAAAAGAGGACTTTATAAAATGAAATCATCAGTTCTTTCTAGTTTTCTATGCAAAATATATCTTCAGTGAAATGGAAATATTTCACACTAATTTCATAAATTCAGTGAAATTTTCAGTGAAAACATGTCAAATCATTTCAAAGCTGTCATTTTCAGGTCAATGTTTAAACACTTTATTTCAATAAAATAAAATGCTTTTTTTGTCTGCAATTTCTTCTTACTCCACTTGGACCTTAACATTTTTGACAATGACAATCATATTTAATATCATCCTTATCATATTATATAAAGCAGTATAAGCATGTTAGAAAGCAAGAATTATTCCTTTTCAAAACTGAGTATCTCAGCAATTCCTAGTGAAAATAATTTTAGAGTACTGAAATGAAGTTACCATGTCCTTAGTAATGTTTTTAATGCTTAATTATAATGGTTGTCTCATTAAAAACTTTTCAGATGAAAAAACCTGAATTACCAACTCTTCAAACAGGAATGACTTTGCAAACATAGTATCATAAGAACTATCCTGTGTTTTAAAAAAACCCACACCTGAAACATAAGCAGAAGCACAGCAGCCATGTGTAGCAAGTCACTGTGTATATGAATATTTGTCAAAAGACTGCAAAGGTGCACTCAGAAGGCTCCCTGTAAAAAATAACAAAACCTCACAAAAAACAGACTCTGATAATATTTGGGCATTTTTGACATCAAAGGAGGATATGTTTAGTCTATGAATCACATAACTGAGAAGAGTGATGTATGCTTGTTGGGGTCCGTGTTTCCCGAAGACTCATCTCTGCAGACTCTCAGCCACAGTATTCAAAAAGTTTAATAAACATTTTTCCAGGAAAGAGCCAGGTACTCTAAACCAGATCATATATTTGCTTTGTAAATCATGTAAAAGTCTCTGTGTTTATAGATAAAGACTCCACAGATTGTTAAATAGTATGAATTATGTAAATAGCCTATCTGCTACACATACTTAAAGTCTTCATCTGATTGTTTATAGAATTATTTTGCTTGGAAAAGACCTTTAAGATCATCCAGCCATCAACCCAGCACTGCCAAGTCCGCCACTAAACCATGTCTCTAAGTGCCACATCTACATGTTTGTGACTCAACCACTTCCCCGAGCAGCCTGTTCCAGTTCTTGACAACCCTTTTGATGAAGAAATTTTTCCTAATGTCCAATCTAAACCTCCTTGATGCAATCTGGGGTCATTTCCTCTCATTTTATCACTTGATACTTGGGAGAAAAGACCAACTCTCACCTCCTTTCAGGTAGTTGTACAGAGTGATATGGTCTCTCCTGAGCTTCCTCTTCTCCAAGCTAAATAACCCAAATTCCCTCAGCTGCTCCTCAAAAGACTTGCACTCCAGACCATTAACCCGCTTCACTGTCCTTCTCTGGACATGCTCAAGCACCTCAATGTCCTTTACTACAGTAAAGAGTCCAAAGCTGAACACAAGATTTGAGGTGCAGCCTCACCAGTGCCAAGTACAGGTGACAATCACTGCCCTAGTCCTGCTGGACACTATTGCTTGTCCAGGGTAGGATACCACTGGCCTTCTTGGCCACCTGCTGGCTTGTGTTCAGCCTCTGTCAACCAGGTCCTGTTCTGCTGCTTTCTTTTTCTGCCTTACCAGCCACTCTTCCATCAGCCTGTAGTGCTACCTGGGGTTGTTGTGACTCAAGTGCAGGATCTGACACTTTGCTTTATTGAGCCTCATACCGTTGGCCCTGACCCATGGATCCAGCCTGACCCTCTGCAGAATCTTCTTACTCACCAGCAGATCCATAAATACTCCAACTCAACTTGGCATCTGAAAACTGCCTGAGGGTGCACTCAATATCCTCATCCAGATCGTAGATAAAGACATTAAAGAGGACTGGCCCAAATACTGAACTCTGGAGACACCACTAGTGACCAGACACCAGCTGGATGTAGCTCCATTCACCACCATTCTCTGGCCCCAGCCACCCAGACAGGCTTTTTAACCTATGAAGGGTACATCCCTCCAGGCCATGAGCTTACAGTTTCTCCAGGATAATGCTGTGAGTAATTGTGTCAAAGACTTTACTAAAGTCCAGGTAGAAAACATCCACAGCCTTTCCCTCATCCAGTAGGCAGGTTATAGAAGGAAATCAGGTTAGTTAACTAGCAGGACTAAATGAAGTGCACTTATTGCTGCTGGGAAAAAAGTGTTCGTAAATCACAGGGTACATCTGCTAAATACAGCATTTAGTTGTGGCAAATTCTCCTAGAGTGTGCAAGAAAATTCCTTTTACAGTCAAAAGACAGAGGTATGCACAGAGGGAGATCCTGTCTGCTCAAGATAAGACTTGTAAGTTCACTCCAGAGACATCTCTCTCTTGGCTGGGTAAGGAAACAGGGTGCTTCCATGAGAATTACTTCACTAGGCATTGAAAATGTAGCTATGAGTCAGACAAGTTACTGCATCAACTGCAGTTTCTACCCTGTGGTAACAGAGATTTCTGAAGACTCAGAGCCCACATATGGGGAAATTAATCTCAGCAGTAACTAATTAATGATGTCTCAGAAGGCATCAATAACCTTTGAATGCTATATGATATACACAAGTGGTATCCCTCTTACCACAGTTCTAGTTAACTGACACCAATGTCTTTTTATTTTGAACATTTGCTAGAAGTAATTAACTCAAAGAGGAGACTTGCTGTTAATGAAGTGTAAATATCTCATTTCAACTCCTTTTCTGCATCTTCCTTATATGAAACATTCCTGGAATGTCTGCCTCAAACAGGAACAACCTGTAGTCCAGACCCCTAACCAGCAGTGCACAACCCTCCTGCCAAAATGTGACTTGCAGCAACAGAAGTTGGGTTTTGGTTTGAAAGAATTCCTACTAATGCATCTGCAGGCTTCCATATAAACCTGGGGTAGAATTAGGACCATGAACTTTTTTTTTTCCCTTCTACTTAGAATATTTACTTAAGAAACAAAACTTCAGAGGGAAAAAAAGCTTGAACAAGGTGAGTAAATAAAGTAGCACACAGAATTTAGTTATACATGTAAACCTATAACTGCTGGAGTTTACAGTCCTCTTTCCTCTCTCCATAAAATTTTTGTGCATCTGGCAGTTTTTCCTCTCATCCCTGCAAGAGCATTTAGCCTACAGCTCAAGTTAGTTGGCTTGTCTGGGTGATGAGCTGTTGTGGGATTTGTATCTGCTGACTGTCTCCATTGCTGCCATGGGCTCCATTCCCAACTGCTGCCAACCCTTCCCTTATGCAGCCCCTCCTTCCTGCTCAGCTTTTGCCACAGCTCCACTAGCAGCTATGTTTCACTCCTCACTGCAAGCTATTTTGGCAAAGTCCAAGAGCTTAAAATAATTATTATTTCAGTGCTGGTAACTGCTCCTGAAGCATGAAGAGCTCATACAGGCATCTAACTCATAGAGAAGTATAGTTAAATATTTCTGTTTTTCTGGTTTGTTTTCTATTTTTCCTGTCCTTAGCTCTCAGGACAACATTAAGCAACTCCTCTCACATATCTCATAGGATGCCCTTACACAAAGCTTCTGTCCTCCTGTCCAAGAACTAGCTAGGTGTAATGTCGTACCTGTGCTAGGTATAATTTGCCTAAAATAAGTGACTGCTTAACCAAGGCACATCTGAACATGCTGACTGAAGCTTCTTCATGCTGTTGCAGTGCAAATTTTTCCACTGCCTTGATTTCTTCATTAAGATGAATGTTTACTGAACAATAAAACAAGAGAGCCAAAGCAAACTTGTTTTAGGCCTGTTTGCTTGTTTTTTTAATCTATCTTCTTCTTGTTCCACCAGATGTCCACTGAGCGTTCTTCTCTTCTTTTCTTATCCCTTGAATTAGTGTAAGTCTTAGCTATCAAGATTAAAACTGTGAAGGGCTTCTTCATCCATTGCCTTCATCAGTATGTACAGCCATTATCAAGCAAAAGATTCATGAGAAAAGCAAATGCTTGCTAGATGAACTTACTGTTGTTCCTCCAAAAGACCAGATCCATGTTCAGTTGAGTAGGGAATACTTTCCAAACTTTACAAATCCAGGAGTTGAAGTAAAAAAAATTAAGAGAGATGTTGAATATGACATACAGAAGCTTGGCTTTTGATAGTCATATAGTGCTCAAGTTTGACTGTTGGCATTTGAATTTCTAGGGGTTTTTTTCATAATAAAAGAAAATGTTTACACACAACTCTCAACAAATCCTCCTTACAGAGGCACTTGACTTTCTTCTGCAAATACTAGGATGACATTCTTCAGTATTGAAATTTGTTGGTTGTTGAGATACTAAACAAAAATAAGACATTTTTACAATATATTTTAAAAATTGAAAACTCTTTTGTTATGGAGAGAATAGTCTCACTTGTTTGTGAGTACTTGCAAACAAGCAAGGACCTCACAAGGAAGGATTTTACAGAATGTTTTGAAAAACAGGGAAAAGCCAAAGGTGCATTCATATAAATAAGATACGAAAGAAATGCAGAGCTGAACATCCTCTGGTATGTTCTTCACATCAAATTATGGCTTTTATTCTTTGAATGTCTTTCATTCCTGAGAAGTATTGGATAACTATGAGTGTCTTTGACATTTGTAGAAATGGCTGAAGGTCTACAAAGTGCAGCATGCATGTGCTGTGTTGGTCAAAACAGGGTCTGACTCATTAGGTTTTTTAGGTGGATAAAGAGGAAAAGGAATTGTTTTACTTGGCCTGCTGTGCATAGAAGTCAATAATATTTAGTTATCAGGGTAATGTCATTTAAATAAGAGGTTGTTCTAAATAGCTAACCTTAAGGGTTTCATTGGCAACCCTTTTATGGTTCACAAAAAGACATGACTCAGTTACATGACATTTGACTCTAAGACAAACTGAAAGTGTGTCATCAGGTAAAAAAGTTTTGGCACATTACTAATAAAATTAGTTCAAGCATTTTTTTCCTGCCTTCTTCATAGCACACAAAAAGACACTAGAAACAGCCATGCCTGTGGTGAGCATGTGCTGAGAGGCCCTGATGCATTCCACATAACCTCAGGGATTTAGCTAAGGTACCTATGTCAGCAGCCCTGCCTCGGGTTCCTTCACAGCTGATGGGAAGAGACAGACACTTCCAGATAGCAACTCAGGCCATCCAAGAGAAAAATCATTTTTGTCACTACCTATGTTACTTACACTTATTGCAGAGGAGACATGGGACAACTGGATGTATTGTACAGGCTAAAAAGAAGAATAGTACGTAATTTCTGGAAGGTAGGCAACAGCAGGCAAAGGGTATTTTTTAAAAATCTTGATATTCTGTTTTTCTGAGAACTGGAAAAGCCCCTTAGGCTGAAATAATGAACCTGTTTACAGGAATCCATTCTAATGCATTTTGTGATCTAAGGGTCTGCCTGGAGAAATCAGCATTATGCGAAACTGCATTTCAGACTTTTGGTGGGAAAAATCCTCAGTTTTACATGAAGATACTGAAGATCAGACAGAAAGTTTTTCAAGAGAGAGCTGTTAGACCTTTGACAGCCTGCAAGACTCCACTTGTGTTGGGATATTTCTTTACATTATTTCTAAAGCCAGAAACCTGTAGTGAATTTATTTGAAACCAGTCAAAATCTTGAAATAAACGATGAAGTTTTTATAGACATTGAAAAAATACTTTCTTTCACTGAATGTGGCCCTATTCTCAATACAAATGTATGAATGGAATCACATTAAAGGTAAGTAGCATTATAACCCTTAAATGAAGAGAAATAATAATTTTCATAGTATATTAAGGCTATAGCTTCCTAATCTTACTGTGGAAAAAATTCTCTTTGTTCTGTACAAAACTTTGGCAAAAGTAGTCTGGCAGTTGGAGTACCTTTCCTTTTCAGATTGATCTTTCCAGGAATAATCATTGCAAATTACAGTGTATGAGTGATATTTAAACAAGACCTTATCAATACTTAAGACTATATTGGGTTTAGATCCTCTTGCTTTTCTGTTGCAATTTGCAGTTAGAGTAAACATACCTGTTGTGGTTTAACTCTGTCTGACAAGTGAACACCACACATCTGCTTGCTTATGCTCCCCCTATGGGATGATGAAGAGAATCAGAAAAGTAAAAGTAAGAAAACCCCTGGGTTAAGATAAAGATAGTTTAATAAATAAAGCAAAAGCCACTTGTGCAAGCAAAGCAAAACAAGGAATTCATTTTCCACTTCCCATGGGCAGTCACCTGTTCAGCCATCTCCAGGAAAGTGGGGCTCCATCATATGTAACATTTACTTGGGAAGACAAGTGCCATAACCCAGAACATCCAGCCTTCCTTCTTCTTCCCTCTGGTTTATATGCAGAGCCCCATGTCATGTGGTATGGACTATTCCTTTGATCAGCTGGGTCAGTTGTCTTGGCTGTGTCCCTTCTCAACTTCCTGTGCATCTTCAACCCTCTTGCTGATGGGGTAGGATGAGAGATAGAAAAAAAACTTGACTCTATGAAGTACTGCTCAGTAATAGCAAAAATATCTTCAATGCTGTTTCCAACACAAATCCAAAGCATGAAGAAAATTAACTCTACCCCAGTCAAATTCAGCACAGAACAGAAAAACCACTTGGACTCTAGGTTTATGGCCAAAGACATGCCATTTACCCTAAGCTTAGCAAGGATTTTGACACCATTTTTCACTATGTTATTGTAATCAAGTTGAAACATTGCAGTCCAGAGGGAAGAACAAGACAGGTAAAATAAATGGTTGGATGATGGTGTGGTTTAAGCCCAGCCAGAAGACCTCAAGCTGAGAGAGTTGTGGTTAATAAGCTCTGTTCTGCCTGAAAACAAGAAAAACACTACAGGTCTGTAAGGATCTGTACTGGCCTGGGTTTATCAGTGAGCAGGAGAAGATCCACTCTTGAAAAGCTTACAACGATGAGACAGAGAGACCAGTTAATACAGTCAAGTCAGGGCTGCCTTTTAAAGAGACCAAGACAGGCTGAAGGAACAGGCTTGACAGGTTCCTAATGAAATTCAAAAATGGCAAACGCAAAGTCCTGAACCCAGGAGGAAGAAGCCCTGCAGTGACCCAGGCTGGGGACTGACTGCCTGGCTGAGATGAAGAAAAGGAGCTGGGCATGTGAGCACCTCCATCTGAACAAGCACCAGCAGCAAAGAATAACCTGAGCTGCAGTAAAAGGAACTTAAGTAGTGAATTGAGATAAGAGATTGTCCCGCTCTAATTAGCACTCATTGAATTGCATCCAGCTTTGGGTCCCTCAGTACAAAAGATCCTTGAATGAACTGGGGCAAGTTCAGTGGAAGGCCACTGAGATGATGGCAGCTGGAGCACTTCCTCTCTGAGGAAGAACTGAGGGAGCAAGGTCAGTTCATCCTGAAGAAGAGACAGCTTCAGAGGGCCCTAACATCATTCCCTAGTGACTACAAGGACATCATCAGGGGTATTGTAGTAAGATGTCTGGGGGTAAAAATTGGAGGAAACTGAGAAGTTATATTCACATTATAACAAAGGTTGTAACATAATGGAAATTATATGGTAAAGTGCAGCTGCTGCTCCCTGATTGAATGCAGTTGTCATGCTCTATGATTATTCCCCATACAACAGTAAACACCTGGTAAGAGGCATGGAACATCACACAGGGTTGAGTGAGGACACCATAGCCAGGCTGTGTAGAAATCCTTGCAGGGAGGGAAACTTGCTGGTACTTTGCAGCTAATAAACCATATAGCATCTCTCAGCCAAGGGAGAGAGGAGATGTCCTGCTGGGGAGCCAACAGCTGTGGTGAAATCTCTCTCTTTACATGCCCTTGGTTCAATAAAGCCTAACTACAATGTAATGAACACCTCCATCCCAAAGTTACCCCCCCACACTGGCCATGTGCTCTGTTTTGTTTTGGTTTTTTTACTGTATCTTTAAAAGTGAAGCAAGAGAATTTTACACCAATCAGCAACAAAAATATTTATGACTAAATATGACTCAAGCTTCACCTGAATGCAAAGTGAATTGATAATGGGGGAAAATTGAGGGAAGACTCCATGGTAACTGCTGGGATCAGTCAATAGGCCAAACTTGTCTCCCTATAGGGATGCCTATTGGGTAAGAACCATACTCTACATGCACTAAATAATTTTATTAGGATTAGAGCTTCTCTGTGTACTGCTTTAAATACCTTTTTGCAGTCACATACTAACACTGGCAATCTTTGAACCTTAGCCTGTCATAATTTTATATTAATAAAGTGTTATTCTGTAAACTGCTCATGTGAGTCCTTCACAGGTGTTTGGAGTTGCCAGCAGTGGGTAACATACTGGAATAAAGTGGGAAGACTCCCTGAGGGGTCTCCCTTATGTTGTTGGCTTAGCTCCCTGCAAAGGGCAGTTGAATTGCCCTGCAATCTAGCAGGGTGGTTCAGTGAAGGGTCCCCGTACCACAACACTGACAGACTGGTTGGGCACACGTGTCTCTGCTTCCCTGGGGCACTGACAGGCAAATCAAACACTGAGGGTCAAGGAAATCTTCCCTTTTCACGTGACAGAAAATGGTATGGAACCAGGTCCTGAATAGGTTGTCCAGAGAACTTGTGGATGCCCCATACCTGGAAATTTTCAAGGTCAGATTGCATGGCACCCTAGGCAACCTGGTTTAGTGGAAGCTTCCCTACTCGTGGCAGGGGGTTTGCAACCAGACGACCTTTAAGAGCCCTTCCAACCCAAGGGTGAAAGGGTTATGAACAGTGATTATCTGCTGAAAGAAGAAAAGTTTGGACTGAATATAAAGATCAAAGAAAACTTCCCACAGCTTTTCTGGGGGGAAGGACAGTCAAACTCCTGTGGTATTAAGGAATCTGGCCACCTTAGTCTTTCTCATATATTTGCCAGTATCTGCCCTGGCATCTCAGCTGAAAGCATAAAGAGTAAAGCATTTTTGTACCTACTCAACCCTAAACAGGTTTTAAAGGTAAAGAAAGAATACTGCTGTTCTTATTAATGTTGTAGGAGTACTCCAGGGACCAAACAATAGGAGTTAAGGAAGAAAAAGGGTGGATCAGTAGAAAATTATTTATTACATCAGAAGATGTAATATGACTGTTCCATTTAGGGATGTTCTTTTTACAGGAACAAAATACAAATATTTATTGTAAGTAAACATAGTAAAGACAACAAAAGAATTAAACAGTGGACTATTTAGCAAATGTATATTATTCTTCCTATATAAGCTTTTCAACAAATACAATGATTCCACTTCAAAACATTTAGGTGAAACTTATTCTATAATTTAAAAAAAAAAAAAAAAAAAAGGAAAAGAAGTTCCCTTCCTTACTGCTCTCCTTCTTTGACAAATGTAATTAGTGTAAATTGACCAATTGTAACACTGCCAATAGAAATATTCTGCCAATATAAACATAAATATTATTCCCTCAGACTTTGGTTCTTTGGCTTCTATCCTTTCTCTATGTCCATGGAAAAGCTGGATCTTGTATCAAGTCCAGCAAGTTCAGTACTTCAGAGAACAAAAAACATTTCTGCAAGGCATCTGTATCTGCCATCAAATCTTCTTTTCAAAACAGGAGGTGAGTTTTTACCTCTGTGAACTGTCAAGGTTAGAGAATTAAGGGGTTTATATGTCACATCCGATGCTGTAGTTTCTAAAATTCACTACAAAAGAACATTATTGTTGGATTATCCTTGAAGTTCTAATTTGAGGCATGAAAGGAGCTCACAGTTAAAACTTTAGAGTACTGCTGCTGCTGTTTCTCTGTACAATTATAATGCAATTTAGTTGACGTTATAGTTTTGTTATCAAGTATGGATTTTTTTGGCTGATATGCTCTCAGCCTCTCACTGAAGCATTTCGGTGCTGAAGAAATCACCATTTTGTTGTTGTCTTGGTAGAGACTGGATTTGGGAGCACAGACAGGGTTGGAACTGACTGACACAGAGTGGGCAGCATAAGTCATAAACAGAAACTGGGGTCTCACTACCACAGCTTTGGCAAGTAGGTATTTCAGGTGTAAATTTAAGAGGGGTGTGTGCAAACCTGACTAGTTTTTGATGATATTATCATGAGACCTTTGCAGCTACAGACTGGATTTTGTGGAGAAAAAGAACATGACCAAAGATGACTTTAGCTCGGGAAAAATCGCCCAGCCTGTCTGTGGAGCACTGCAAAAATCCTCCACCAGGCTGAGATTTCCTAAAGTCTGTATGTTATATGTAAGTGCAGGGGATGGTAAAGGTACACATGCAGTCTAAATTTAAAGGGTATGTCACACAGGAACTTCAGTGGTTTTTGTATATTTGCTTGGGAGTTTTTCCTCTCTTTATTAATTTTTCTCTTACTATACAATGTGTCTTTATTCTTAATTGTAACATATGTCTGATTCTCAAATAAATTTCAGTTTAAAAAATTGTAATTTTCTGCATATGATCAGGAAACAGCAAAGAAGAGTGCAAAGAAAGCAGAAGAAAATATTCCTTCGGAGTACCAGTGAACTATCTTTCACAAGAATTAAAGAGCAGCTGTTATTTGGAAATGTACCCTTTCTGACTTGTTGGAGCAGTAGCTAGGGCATGTGTGTCATGCAGGCAGTGACACAGCCTATGGAGTGTATTTCTCTGTCAGTGAACAAATTGCCTGTGATTTGTCCAGAAAGAATGTAGCCTCAGACCTTTAGGGACTGAAACAACTGTTGTTTATATCGTTCCACATTTGCTTTTTCCACCTCTACAAATAATCATTATCTTCTACAAGATAAAATATTTTCCCTTACCTGGAACTATAAGCCAATGTGTTCTACTCCATCTCCATAAGAAAATACTATGAAAGTTGGGAAAACAAAAACATCTCTTGAGTTATCCCATTCCTAGGAGCATGCAATGAATTTTAGAAAGGCCGATCTAACATGGAAACATATGATGTAAATCAATAAAATATTGTACAAGGAACTGGTCTTTGAAATGTTCTCTGTACTCCTAATTGAAAGCAGGCCATACACAGCCTGACCCTAAGACTGAGTGACACTGAGGAGTTTGTATGCAAAAAGACTTGCAGATTTGCCATGCATAGAGCTGGTTGGAGAGGTAGAAAATGGAACCAGGCAAGAGCCAAAGGGTAGTGGGAATGACCGGTCTCGAGTGCTCAGCCTCAGTCACTGATTTCTTCAGTGTAGGTGAGGCCTGAATATCCCTAAAACTGAAGCATATAAAACTCAAGTAAAATGAGCTCTCTATTGATTCCTTCATCAATATGGTTCACTGTGAAAGAAACCAGCAGTGTTCAGACATCTGTATGAGAACAGCAAAAGTAACTCCAGGTTTTCATCTGCGATAGCAAACTCAAATATTTTGCCACAAATTGCAGAGCTTCATAAGGGGAAAGAACTACTCAAGGATTGTAATAATTTATCCAAGCTGGCAGATACTGGGTACACAGAATTTCATTAACAGCTGAGGTGGGAGTCTGCCCATTATGTGAAAGCACAGTATTTCCTAGGTCTGTTCACAAGGGAAGGTAGTTTTCTTCAACCACAACCTATTCTTAGGTGTAAGGTAGCTTTTGGAGAGCAAGCTTTTTGAACAAGCAATTATAGTACCTTGCAATACTTTCCAAGGTTCATATTCTGTGTTTAAACTGCAGAAGCCGCATATGGCTACACTTGACTGATAAAATTGATGCAGAATAACAGAAAATCTGTTACAGACTTACATGCATTTGTCCTGCAAATGGTCTCAGAATAATGCTCACTGAGTATCTTTGCCAAGGACTTATCATTTCAGCTTAGTCTTTATGCAGGAACTGGGTGATTAATCTGATTTCTCAGCCCATAACATTCACAGATAAACACTCAGCCAAGTTAAACAAGAGCAACCTAAAGATAAAAAGCATTTAAAAATTTGAAGAGAAAGAAAAGCATATTGAGTGACTATATACATTCTGTTCCTAAGTATTTATGAAACTACAAAGACAGATCTACTTATGTTAATAGAGAACTTTCAAAAGAAAAAATTGCCATTTTTTGTTTTATTTAGTTTAAATGAATTTGTAATAAGTCTGTTTTTATTTTTCCCTCATCCCTCTAGTTTTGTATTGTCAGCCTTCAAATGAGTGTTATGCTTTCCAGGAACTGAATTCCCACTGATTTTGGTATCCAGTTCCACACAAGCTTCACATCATAAAAAGTTACTTCTAAAGAAACTGGGAAACCTTGGAGTTCAATGTGATTCTGTTGTTGGCTCTCTTATCACTTGGCTAGGACAGCATAAGCATAGAGTCAAGAATAGTTATGCTTGTATCAATTTTTTGTATGAAGATGCAGGATGGCACCTCACAAAGCTAACAGAGGGAAATCTAAATGGTGCCAATGGAAATTATTGATACTGTTTTTTATAGAAGAGATTAAATTGTGTGACAAAATATCACTGGTCCAAGATTTCTGTCCACAGTAACAGACAAAGGGCCTGAAAATGGAGAAAAGAAAGTATTAAAAAGTTTGTGGACAGCTTATTTCCAAATAGCTCAATACCCTGCTCAAATCTGAAAAGATGATCAATTAAGGAAAATGGATCTAAGAGTGTCTCCCTTGTTTTTGTGTCTGCCACAAACTGCACAAATGAGGATCAGGGTGGTCTCCGGTGATGGCAATAGAAATTCTCAGAGGAGCAAGCAACACCCAGAGGAAGAATCTGGCTGTTCCACTTGCTTTCCTACCCATCCCTCACTCAAAGCTTTTCTCAGCTAATTTTTCTCCAATTAAACTCACACTGTGTTCTGTGCTTTAGTTGCTTTCAGCATATTTGCAGCTCCCTCATGAATTTTGAAATGTTGGTTTATTAATTTGTAACTTTTCCTTCTAGCAAAAATAGACATAATGGTAGAATGATCAGGATGTGAGGGAACTCATTGATTCTGTCATATGGTGGGACTGTAACTAACTTAAATACTAACTCCTTCTGGCTGCCCAGCTAATGCTTACCAATACAGGACAGAGAACCATCTTGGATGTAAGAAAAATAGAATCCTAGAAGCCTTTAGGCTGTAAAGGAGCTCTAAGATACATGCTAATCACTCACAGGTTCAGAGATGTGGTTTTTAGTTTTTACAACCCCTGTATTGGCATATGAAATTGATTAGAATATATATTGATTTTGGTCTCCTGAAAGGAACTTGAATTTTGACATTAAAAAAAAAAAAAAGTGTTTATAGTCTCAATGTATTCACTGTTAGAATGAATACCAGAAGACTGATCTACCCTTATCTTCATTCCCATACGAGTCAGTGTATTTTGTAGAAACTATTAGTGCAGACAGTAAACTTGGTGCCTGAGATATTTGAAGAATGCTTTGTGAATAATAGAATTGAAATGACAGAGGCCTAATTAAATAAGTGCCCAGTCACATTCATCTTTTGCTTACCGGTGTCACCAGGTCTTTTCTGCAAAGCTTTTCCCTAAACTGTGAAACAGCCTGTACTGTTGCACAGGGTTTTTTTGTCCCAAGTGCCGGATTTGGCATATAAATATCTGTCATATTTTGTTTGCTATGCATGGAAATACACCAGCTAGGTGTGCAAAACAAGGGATCCAATGTAACAGAAATAAGTTCATAGTGTATTCTCTCTGCAGATACTTACGAGGATTCTGCAATTGTTTTTCCCTACAAAAATGTTTTGAATTGTGGTGATTTTAACTTGTCCAGATTGGGAACTAGAAGTATTATACCAGCATCATAGTTCCAAATTTTGGAGCTATTTTGCATACTCATCCTGAAGCCAAATAACTGAATCACTTTACCACTGGAAGTCTAACAATGCTATTCATGCGTATCTGGTTCCTAAGAACTGCATTTTAGTTTCAGTTGCTATTGGCTTTTCTAAACAATTAATCAGAATCACTGCAATTATAGATAAGTCTTGACTTATTTAATAGTTTTCTCTGTGATTCATTTTGCTGGGAAGAAGTAATAAATCAAGAAGCTTCTACTTGTGTTGATGTAAAAAATGGGAAATTTGAAATGTTAAAACCTACAATGTCATGGGTTGTTTAATAATGTTAATTAGTCCTTTTAGAAAAGTATTTCAGTCTTCAGTTTTGCTTTCCTTTTGTTTCCTTCTTCCTCATATTCGAGGTCAAACCATAGAATAATTCTAATAAAACCCCTTGGCATTGTATTCTATTCTTGATAAGATCAGTGGAAACTCTGGATTTTATGATGAAGGTGCTGCTGTGAAAATGTTTTATTACAGGGACCTGATCTGATGCAGGTTGCCTTGATCATGTGCAAGCTGGTGTGCTCTGGTCTCAAGTGTCCTGTTTACAGCTGGGATAGTTCATGTTCTTCTTAGTAGCTGGTACAGCACTGTTTTGGATTTAGTATGAGAATAATGTTGATAACACAGTGATGTTTTGGTTGTTGCTAAGTAGTGCTTACTCTAAGTCAAGAACTTTTCAGCGTCTCATGCTCTGTCAGTGAGCAGGTGCAGAAGAGGCTGGAAGATCATATGGCCAGGAGAGCTGACCCCAACTGGCCAAAGGGATATTCCATACAACAGAATGTCATTCCTGCTATATAAACCGGGGGGAGCTGACTGGCAGGGACCAATTACTACTTGGGGATGGGTTGGGCATTGGTCAGCAGGAGGTGAGCAACTGTATTGTGCATCACTTGTTTCTCTTGGGTTTTATTCGTCTCTCTTTTTCTTTAGCATTATTATTATAATTTTCATTGTCTTTGCTATATTTTACTTCAATTATTAAGCTGTTCTTGTTTCAAGGCACATTTTTTACCTTTTTCCAATTCTCCTCCCCATCCCACTTGGAGGGATGGGGTGGTGAGTGAGCATCTGTGTGATACTTAGTTGCCAGCCGGGGCTAAATCACGACACCGAGTGAGCTCACTGGTTCCCTTAATGGCACAGCTGTAGACAGTGCTGAGAAAAAGCTGACCAGTGGTTTGCATACAGCAAGAATCATGTTTATAATTATGATCTGCTCCAGTTGGCACAAGATTTAGATGGGATGGACATGAGAAGAGTCATAGTAATTGGCACAGGATTCAGGGCTTCTGGCCTGAGGCAGAAAACAGACAGTATAACTATACCCAAAGGAGTCTAGAACACAGTTGCTGGCTTTTAGAAAGGAAAATGTAGTGCTGATCCAGTCAATAAAGTTGAAACATTTAAATTGCAATTAAATGTTATTTGTCTTAATGAAGTAGTCCTCACAGAGTTAGTGCTGAAATCCACAAGTACAGCCTGTGGAGGAAGATGCAGTGGTATTTCTAGAGGGAGAAACAATCTACCAAATTTAGGAGCCTACTTAACGAGACTGGGACTTGAATCTATCTTTAGTGCCAAGCAAATATGCTTTTCACAACCAAGAGTATTTTGACATGGAAATTTGAAGTAAAACTAAATAGAAGAGCTTGTATTTCCATTAAATGTCTGTGAATATATGTAAAATATGAAAAGTAAAATGTTCTAGAGAAAGAAAAAACAATTGAGCTTAATTCTTGTTGAACTGGAGCACAATCATTGAGAACTGTGTGTGACAAAGCAGCAGACCTCAGAGCTAAACTTTCCTACCAGTGTGGCTGAAATGGCAGTACAAGACAATACAACAGAGAATCTGGCAATGACTTTTAAAAAGTGTTAATAAGAAATTTTTTGATAAATATTTTCACCTGCTTCCTCCCCCTAAAAGGATCTTCAGCATTCACATGTTAGAGAATGCTATCAGAGATACTTCTTCCTACAGCATAACTCACTTGTACTTAAATCAAAAAGGAAATAACTTTTATTTGCCAGCTTTCATTTCTATATGACAAATTACTTCCTTTTTTAATGTAATACATATCAAACCACCTATTGGTGTCAGAATGAGAATTTAGATCTCAAATTTTGTTAGACTGCTTTGTAAGTGTATAAATGAGCACACTTATTATAAGGGTACATTTTTAATATATTTTCATATTTCCTAATACAATTAAATAAATACTTATGGTAACACTACGGTACAGTAAAGAACTGACTTGACTTGTTCTGATGATATATTATTTATGAAAGTCTTATTTCTATAAAGGCCATATATAGTTAATAGTATTACTTGTGTTATTTCTTCATTTCCACTGACTATGTATTATAGCAAAACTAAAGATCAGATTTAATCAGCAATAAAAATGAAATTCTGTGTTATGTATATGCTGGGGTATCACTAGTATCAGACTCTGCTGGTATTCATACGAGATTATTTTTGCTGGCGCTGTGAATAATTTCTGGTTTTTACCAGTCCAAGGGAAGAGCCAATTCCCAGCATGACAACTAAGAGAATGAATACCAGAACATTTTCATATGGGATGACTCTATGAATGAGGAAAGATGTGAAACCAGGGATAATCATTACAGCAAAATCCCTTGTTTAATTACAAATTGCTGGGAGCTATTGGAAACAATTGTAATGTGAAAATATAAACTTGTTGATTGCTAATTATATGAAGAAATTGTCAGAGTCAAAGAACACGATACTGACAATACAAAGGATACTCAAGAATAGTAAGAGAATACCTCAGAATGTTAGAATGTTATATCTCCAATTAAGGAAGAAAAATTATGCTGCAGTGAAAATATTTTATACTTGAAGCATATTTTTTTCCATCAAGTTTTACTGTTCCTTTTTCATAGAAAGGTTTATAATAGTTGTGGTATAAATGTCAGTTGACCAGAGAATTTTGCCACTAAGACCTTTTTTTTTTTTTTTTTTTTTTCTGTAGAGAAGAGCTTTTCAGTGGATAAATCAAAAGTTTGAGTGTAATAAGAATTTAGGATCTGTAATAAAATATTTTAATCACAGATAAACTTACTCAATCTTTATAACTATTCTTTACCTATGAGTAATGTCTCTGGGACAGCCTATACATCCAGCATTTACACTGTATGTCCCAGGAAGGCTACCCTGCCCCCAGTTCTTGTATGCGCTCAAATACTAACTTAATACATAGGAAGACAAAGTGTAGGTTCACAACATAATCCCCTCATTTCCTCTAGAGGAAACATGTCCACAAGGACAATAAGGGAGATGCACTGTGCAGTAACAAGCTCCCCTTCTCTGTGCAGTGGAAGAACAAGACTGCAGGGTTCACCACTGAGTACACTTCTCTTCCACCAGGGTATGACAACTGTTCCCCATTCAAAAACTTAATTCCTTACTTAGCTAGTGTAATAAATGTAGATATCTCTACTGAACATATTTCACAGCATATGATGACAATTTCTTGATTACAAAAATTAAGTAAGTAGTTAAATTTGTGAAAATTAATTCGAGTGTTTTTAATAATGTCATACTATTCCTTGATGAATGAAGCGGAAAAGCATAACTTTAGAAGAAGTGTCAGCAAGAGTTTTAGGGTAGTTTTCCAGTTGTCCAAAAAATACTTTGTAATGTTTCATAGCGTACTATAAAACCATAAAGAAAAAGCTTCAGTGAAGAACCAGATATTTTTGTTGCTTCAGGACATTGTTTACTAACCTTATCAGTGCGTTGTTATGTAAAAAAAACAACATGATAACTGGATATATGGACATCTCAGAGCTGCATTATATCATCTGTAGGCACAGTGTTGTGTTTTCTGTTATAGACATTTGCCAGTGGTACTAAAACTGCTTCCCTATGCATGCAGCTCCTAAAATGCCAACATAGTATTTTATATGCTTGCTCCATACTATACCATTAGTTGTTTCTTATGCATTTTATGTCAAGTAAGTAATTTAAAGCACCAATGGTGCTCCCTGTGACTCAAGACATATTGAATGTATGGTCCGTATAAAATTTCTCCTATAGTCAGAGTATCCAATCAGTGATAGAACTGTCTTGTCACAGTCATATTTTGAAGAAAAGTATGGAAGTTAATTTCTTTAGAAATTATTATTTTTTTAAAAATGAGTCTTTAGTGTGTGGGATTTGAAACTTTTCTGCACTTAGTGAGAAACTTCCTTTGCCTCAGAATGCAATAGTACCTTAGCAACACAGTCCCAACACTATAAAATCTGAGTATTAGGAGAAAAGAAAAAATTTTTCAAGCCTGCACAGAAATTCTTTCTCTATTAACCCTGACAGTTTTGAATGTTAATCTGTTTAAAGATTAGAACTAAGGAGCCCAGTGCCCACTCCATTGTGGAGGACTCTCCAGATGGTGCAGTCAGCAAGCATCTCCTAGTGGCATGAGGTACCTCTGCATCATTTCTGGTCTGCTCAGTCCCAGGGCAACCCAGTACTTGGTAGACACTGGGAAAAAACCCTCCTTTTACGTAATTTTCTCTACACTACAGCAAGGGAAAGCGGCGGACGTTGGCCGAGTGGCGTAGGCCCCCGCCTGTGGAGCCGGCTCCTCCTCTGAGGACGCCGGTTTGAATCCCGAGGAACTCGCTGTCACCGTCCGAGCTGCTCGGCCGTGGCAAGATGAGCCTCAGGAGTAAAGGGGGTGGGGCCAGTTCTGCGCACACTGTGCCTCACCTAAAAAATCCATCGCGCAGTGAGTTCCTCGGGATTCGAACCGCCACGTGGTGGTGGTAGCATCTGAGACAGCAGAAATAAGAAGGGGAAAAAAGTTACTGCACCGGAACAACTTCAGACAGAGAACAGAGTGAGAATATGTGAATAAAACAGCTCTGCAGCAGGGCCAATGGAGAAGGAAGGGGAGGAGGTGCTGCAGGTGCCAGAGCTGGGATTCCCCATCAGATGGTGAAGACAATTCTATGGCGGGTTGCCCCTGTGGAGGTCCATAGTGGAACAGATATTCACCTGCAGTCCCTTCACACTGGAGCAGGTGAATGCCCAAAAGAGTCTGTTATCCCATGCGAAGCCTGCAGTGGCGCAGGCTCCTGGCAGGACCTGGGATGCTGCGAAGAGAGGAGCCCACACTGAAGCAAGTTTGCTGGCAGGACTTGTGATCCCACGGGAAACCCATGCTGGAGCAACCTGTTTCTGAGGAACTGTACCCTGTGGAAAGCGATCCACACCAGAGCAGCTCATAAAGAACTGCAGCCAGAGGCAAGGACTCCTGTTGTAGGTATTCATGGAGGACTGTATCCCATGGAGAGTACCATGTGGGAGGGACCCCACAATGGAGCAGGGGAAGAGTGTGAAGAATCCTCCCACTGAAGGAGCAGTGGAAACAATGTGTGATGAACCGACTGTGCACAACTGCAGGAGTGGAGATAGAGAACTTGGGAATGAAGTTGAGTCTGGGAAGAATGGAGGGGTGGGAAGAAGCTATTTTTAACATTTGCTTTTATTTCTGATTATCCTACTCTGGTTTGATGGGTGATAAACTAATTTCCCCAAGTGATCTCTCCTTGTCCTTATCCTGACCCCCTAGCTTTCCTTTATATATATGTGTGTTTTTTCGGTTTTTTGGGGTTTTTTTTGGTGTTTTTTTGGGTGGGGTTTTTTTATGTCTTGCTTGTTTGTTTTGGAGTTTTGGGTTGGTGATTTTTTTTTGTCTTTTGTGTCAGCTCTAGCATGCTGCTACTCTATGTCCCTTTTATTAAAGAAAACATTAAGGAAATAGGAATTACTAAGAAAAGGAAAGGATGACATAAACCCTTGAAACATACTTAAAACTTCTTTGAAAAGCTATCTGAAAAATCTTAAATATGAGTTTGGAGATTTTTGTTGAAATTCAGTTTTAAGGATTATATTTTTAAATGAAATCCCATCATGGAAAATAGTACATAAAATATTGCACAGGATAGAAATATATACTGACAAGAGTCAGTGAAACACTGGGGAATGCTAGTGCTCAGTTAATATTGTGCAAGCATTTTGTAATGTAGCTGTAAGAGTTTTGTCAGTATGTTAAGCGTGTAATCCTGAATTTTAGAGAATTAACAGGGTACATACTGAGAAGAGTTTGTTTATGGCTGTGAAATTCAGTTTCACTGCTTACAGATTTCAGTTGTTTTGTTTGTTTTCATATTGACTTCCACCTTGTGTTCTGTGAGTTCTCCAGAAATATTGCTGGTTAAATAACAGAAGCACTTGCGTTGCAGTTTGTTGGGCTCCTTGCATACTCAGCTGATGGGGAAGTCAGGCTTTACTATAAAAAGTAAATATTCATGACTTTGTACTATACTTTTTGCACTGAAGAAAGGGCAGGCTGACCCAGCCCTGTCTTACTGGTATTGTCAGTATCAGTGGGCTTGCACAGGCTGTGGATTTTTTTTCTTCTTTTTAATCACTATCCACAAGTTACTGAACATACATAGCATGCAAAAAACTTTTCAGAGGTAAGAAGAAATTAACTGTCTTCCTTTCTTCTTCTCTCTGTAGTTCGTTGCTCAGCCCAACTGCCAGCAGCTGCTCGCGTCCCGCTGGTATGACGAGTTCCCTGGATGGCGGAGGCGACACTGGGCTGTGAAGATGTTGACATGTGTTGTGATTGGACTCCTTTTCCCAGTCTTCTCTGTGTGCTACCTGATAGCTCCCAAAAGCCCATTAGGGCTGTTCATCAGAAAGCCATTTATCAAATTTATCTGCCATACTGCATCCTACTTGACTTTTCTGTTCCTGCTGTTGCTTGCCTCTCAGCACATCGACAGGTCAGACCTGAGCATGCAGGGACCACCACCAACCATCGTCGAGTGGATGATATTACCGTGGGTCCTGGGTAAATGTATTACTAAAGAAAATACAGTGAAAAATGTTTTGACCCCTGCAGTTTTGTCAAACATTCCTGAGGCGGGGTACAGTAGAGTTCTGTCATGAATCACTGACTTACCAAGGCAGGCAAATGGCCCATCTCCTCCAATACCTGGCAAGAGTAGTTGACAACACAGGCAAACAGCAGAGTTTAAAATCCAGTTTCACCATCTAGTATATTACAGTGAGAAGAAAAATAAAATATATCAGAAGTTCCTTTCTGTGATTAGTACCATGAAACATAAATACTATTCTTTTTAATATCTATTTTCTTCAGGCCAGAAATTGTTCTGATTCTTGTGTGAATTTTTTTTTAATTTCTTAGTCTACTTTTAAAAAAGATCCCTTTGCCACAGTAATTATTTGTCATGTATTGGAATGAGGCACAATGTAATTTCTGAAGTGTTATTACTAGCCTTAGTTACCTACAGTGTGCTTCCTTCTGCTATGACAGGCCCATCTATTGCAAATAGTGATGACCAGCATTTTCAAGTACTTTCCTTAAAATATGCACATAGAATATTTTTTCTGTGCAAGAACAGTGATAAGAACTTGTCACTCAGCTTAAAAGAAAATATTCTACATCAGAAAAAAACCTCTTGTCTAGCATTTTTAAAGTAGAAGAAAATATTACAACTCTGTGCTAATAGTTTAAAACAAAAATTTGGGTCTGAGATTATTAAAAGCCTACTTTGTGTAGGCCATATCATCCTTAAATGTCCTCCTATGTGATTCTTCCTTCCTGTTTTCCTGTGATTTTAGGATTAGGTTCTCCCTACCTTTGCCTGTCTACCCTGCTAGATGGTAGTCTCTCTCAGTGTGTCCTGGCCTCTTCCCTATTTATTATATTACTTTAACCAGGTCAGGTCAAATATACTTGTCTTGTCTAAAATGAAATTATAGAAAGAGGGATTTAGTGGAATTAACAGCAAGAATTTAAGTCTCATAAATTCATTAAAATTGTCGTCACATAGATAGGCTTGTGCACAAACTTTTCGGAAAGTTTGGTGGGACTTTAGACTGTTACCTCTCCCAGATCTTTCCATTAAGATACCATGTCTTTTCACTTTTTCCCAAACCCCTGGATTCCATCGGAGCAGCGAAACTGACAAGTCTTTTGGTACCATTGATCCTATATAATTTACAATGCAGTGTTGAATTTGTGATACACTAATAGGCATTGCCTGATTTTCCAGATAACAGTGATCCAGTGGCTTTTCCTCTGCCTTGGTAGAGCAAGTGGGAATCAGGAGGCAGGTCTATATCTGTCTTCCACTTAGGAGAACAAGTATGCATTACTGAAAATCCTGAGTACACTTACTTGTCAGGAGTCTGTCAGAAGGACCTGCCTTCCACAAGTGAACTGCTTTCTGAGATTTCCCCCATGATAGCACAGCAGGCCTCACCACCAGCCTTTGCTGTAAGGTGTGTTGTCCTTTGCTGGATAAATATTTCTACTACATTAAGAAACCCCGATATTTAGTATTATTGCAAAGGAACTATTCAAACTGACAGGCTGCTTAGACTGACATTTCTTATAGACAACTCAGAGTAACTTTAGTAGGTGAGTTTTACATTTAAATATTAAAAACAAAAATCCTCCAGTTAATTTTCCCAGGTTTGTACCATCAAAACATGAAAATCGATATAAAAATCATTAGCTCCATACATTGCTTCCTTAGAAATAACTGCTACATTGATGAGGAGGTGCCAGGGGCTCTTCTGTGACATGCCCAGAGGGGATACTAGTAGCTTTTCTGTTTGGCCTTCCAAATTAGCAGGTGGTTGATATCAGCTTTCATAGTATCCTGAGGCTAAAGGATAATAAGGACAAATGAATAGCTGACATATAGACCTTGACATGCCAGAGTGAATTTTATCATTAATCTGCCTTTTAATACAGCCCAGAGTAAAAGGCACACTTTGAGAAGGGCAAGAACTAGTTTCTGGTAAAGGCAATTCTAACACTTTGGTGATCAGCTCCTCTATGGGAAATGTGCAATGGGAAAAGGAAGAACCTCTGTTGCCCTCAACCTCTAACAGTTGTTTACTTAGGAGGAGGTTTAAGTAACCCAGCATCCCAAAGCACTCGTTTGAAAAAGCCATTAACCCTGAGAATTATGATGATCAAGATGAATATGATTTCTAAAAACAACTTTAAAATTTGCAGTACAGACTCATATGACCAGATTATGCTTGTACTGCCTGTGCTGAAAAAACCTTCATCTGCAAGCAGTACAGGTCAAGTCAAGGAAGCCTCTTGCATAAACAAAATTCATGAGCATGTGTAAAGATCAGTAGTCTGATACCACCATGTGGTTAAATAACTTGTGGTTAATCTCGACTGTGATGTTCAGAGAACTGTGCTTTCCAAAATCTTTTCCATCTAAACTTATGTATTTTACATACTGATCTCTAGTGCTTCCTAACTAGTGTTTTCCCCTTGTTTCAGTTTTGCATTTTCTGTGTTAAACTTTCAGAATTTGTTTGCTATAGTGCCTTAGCCCATCCAGATAACCAGGTCCTAGATTCATCCACAGTAATCTCAGACAATTCATTAGGTATCTAAATTCCCCTATCATTGAAGGAGGCAGACACACATCTCCACAGGACTTTTGAGCACACAGCATGTGATGGCTGTGTCTATTTTAGCTTTTTTTGTTTGTTTGGGTCTTTTGTTTGTTGTTTGGTTGGTTTGGGGTTTGTTTGGTTGGGTTTTTGGGTGTTTGTTTGTTTTGTAGGGTTTTTGTTTGTTTTGGTTGGTTAGTTGATTGATTTTGGGGGTGTTTGTTGTTATTTTTAAAGGAATGAATCTCAGCTAAAACCTGTTCTTTTCCTATTCACATAATACAAACTGTAGTCTATTCATCTTTTAATAAACTTAAAATTCCTCATAAGTTCGTATCATAAATAAGCTAAGGTTAGTTTCCAAGCTGCAATTTAGTCTGTTTCTCATGTCTCCAAAACAAACAGTCATGCAGTATCCTTAAAAAGAGTAAATTAAGCACTCTTCAGTTACACAAGGGAGACTAAATCTGAGGTGCATAGAGATAATTTTGCATTTTCTGAATGCAGACAAAATATTTTGCCATTTGAGTCAAAATTAATGTGGCGCTCAGATTATAGTTCTGTGAAACCAGAAATGTGACAAATACTTGTCCCAAAGCAAAGATTATCCCGGAGCAGCAGCTGCATGTCAAAACTATTAACATTTTAAACAATAGAATTCTTTGTTCCTTCTCTTAATTCAAATAGCTCTGCATGTAGTTTGCATTTTATTAGTTATCTCTCTTAAAATGAAGAGAGGAAGAGGAGCTCTATGTTTCAGGCTTCTAAAAACATGAATTTCAGCATACAAATGTTTCGAACTTAAGAGGTTTCAATACTGTCCATAATGATCTGAGCTCTACAGCGATCAATAGTAGTTAGCATTTGCCTACTACTATGTAGTAGAAGGCTGACTGTGCATAATGATCACATACTAAAAATGTCAATAGAGCAGAAAGCTCACAGGAAATACCTGTATTGGCTACATTTCCATGGAGACTATCAACTCTACATTTAAAAAGTTTCTTAAGGAAACTTCTGCATTAATTTTGTCTTTTACATGATTAGATGATTACATAAGTGGTGCTCCAGGTATGTGATGATTATCCATGGAACAATAAGTCATGTAACAAGTATAACAAGGCTGTTAGAACTTTAAGAAGTAGATGTAGAAAAATACCTCAGTTAGAAGAGTCAGAATCTCTGTCCTTGCACTTAGACAAATAATAAACAAACCTTGGCTTGAAAGGAAAATTAATTTTATTATTAGCTGTTGCTTGAGATCTCCCAAGCATGCTAGATGCTTCACACTACAGAAATGTAGGCCTGGGTGTTATACTTGAGAATCTATCACCACTGAAAAAGGATGGAAAAATAAAAAATAAAAAATATCATCTTGGGGGAAAAAATCAAGAAAGAACATTTTCCATCATCATATTCCCCATCCACTTGCTGAGTAGCCTGTGAGCATGATAGCAGTAATACAAAGGGGAAATCTAATAAGACCCAACTTTATCCTCTCCGTTCCTTAACTGCAGCTCACACAAGGATCATATTGATTCCTGTAGGTTTGTCATACCTTGTTCTGCTGCTCTAAACCATGGCCTTAACCTAGCAGTGACTGTAGTAAATGTTCTTGCAGTAAGCATTTGGTTCACCAGAGAACGATGCAAAATTCAGAGAAGAAAGTAATCAACCAGACAAACAATATTCAGTACTTGTGGTTAAAAAACTCCCTTAGAGTTGTTCAGGGTGGCTGCAGCAGAGAGAACATTTTTTAGGCAAATTTGTTTTGATGAGTTTGTTTTTTTATGGGCGTACTTAAATGTTCATTGTATTTACATTGCTCAGAAGACTGCTTGGAACAAGAATGCAGCCTTACTGGATCTCTTGAACAATGCATTGCCTATCCTTTCTGTCAGAATGGTTTATGCTATTGGAGGATGTGAATCTAAGAGAGAATGTGGATGTTTGGAAATTGTGCAAACTGCAGACATTTGTGGTTAGCAAACTGCTGGTGGGATGTATGGGAGTGTACGTTCTTGTTAGTACTTAGCAGAGCGTACATCCAAACCTATGGCACAGCAAGACACTTCAGAATAATTGATCATAGAGGTGCCAAGTACACTCTGCATCATCTTCTAAATTTGGTCAAAAAAGTGTCGTGTAAAAAATCGAAGAGTTAGTACAAATTGACATGTTCCAGGGAGCAGATATAGAAGATAATATGGCCAGCAAGATTAAACAGTACATAACCAGTAGTGACAAATATAGTGCAGAAGGGGAAAACCCTCAGACAAAGCAGAAATACAACTTCAAGTTAACAAAAGATAATGCACATAATGACCACACAAGGCCATTTAGTCTGAACTATTGTTCAACACAGGCTAACTGCAAAGACAGGTCACATTGTTCAGTCAAATCTTAAATTCCACAGGGATGAGTATTTCACAGCCTCTATGTCACAGTGCTGTGTCTGGCAACTGGTAAACTTTTTTTTTCCTGGTATTAGTTGGAATATCCCATGACACAACATGAAACCATTACCTCTTGGTAATGTGCACCTCCAGTGGGCACATCCAGGACAAGTCTGTCTCCAGTTATTCATAAACAGCAATTTTATTAATGGACAACAACAGCAATAAACAATCACAGAACAATCTGAGATGAAAAGGATCGTCAAGTCCAACTCTGAAGTGAATGGCCCATACAGGGATCAAACCCACAACCTTGTCATTATTGGCACTATGTTCCAACCAGGTGAGCTGTGAGACTTTATACTTCCCATTAATGTTCTTTAGGCTGAACAAAATCATCTCCCTCAGCCTCTTCTTGTACATCATGTGGTTCAGCCCTCAAATCAGCTTAATGGCACTCCACTAGGTTTACATCAGCCAACTAATGTCTCTTTTTTGCTCAGGATTCCAGAACTGGACTCAATAACGACATTATTTATTTAATCATCAGGAGAGCCATTTCTTGCCCAGACTGCCTGGATCTTGCCATAATAGGAACTTTTACTCAGGTTTTAAATATTTAAGACAAATATTTTCTGTGTAGGTTATTTTATTTTTTGGCCATTGGTGATGTTGGCTGACATGAGGCTTTTTGTACTTTAAGATTTGATCAAGAATGGTCTTGCCATTTCCAAAATAGAGTAGAAAGAAAAATGTTTTGTTTTGATGATGATAAAAAAGGCCAGGAAACTTTTTCTTTGGGAAGCACTTTCAATGGTGCCATGACCCCCAGTTAAATAGTGGTAGCCATATATTTTTTAATATTCTACTGAAAATCTATCCTAAGTTCAAAAAGCATTTGTAAATGTGTGAATAAAACTGTCCTGGGAGGAGAGATGGGACAAAAATGGTGCTTCTAGCCATGTTATTCCCACCTCTTTTCCTGACCTGACACTGGACCCAGACACTGTGCACAGTTATTCCCATCACAGACATTGCCGCAGGGGAAAACAGAAGGCATGTGTTTGATTTTGTGCTCTTGAAATAGTTGTACTCTTAACAATATACCTCCAGAGACTGGGAGCCTCTGATTTATGCCAGGATGCCTCTCCATTCTTCTGGTTACATTCATATACCTTCAGCAGCGATCAGTTCATCAGCCCAAGCGTAAAACAGAAGAGCTATTTCAAGGCTCATCAGTGCTCACTGAATTCCGTGGAATTACTTTGTTTCAGAGAGCTTTAGATGATTAGCAGCTTGTCTCACTCCTTGTTGTAACTGTTAGAAACTTTACATCACAAACTAGAGCAGAGTTAAGCTTGTCAGTTAAATGGTTTCACAGCCCATTAGAAATATGTGCTCCAATAAATATACTTAAAGGTTGTTGATCTTGGCATGCAGAGACCGACCCTAAGGAACCCCTTGCTTCCCATCACTTAACGGTAAGGAACAAAAATAGCACAGAACAGCCAACCTTTTGTGGGAAAGGTAAGGCGAAAATTAGCTAGGGATCCACAAATATTTTGAAACCAAAAACAGTTCAGGATACTGCCTTTCATATCTTTCTCTGACAAATTTTGATATTATTATTCACTGTGAGACTTTAACCATAACTACAAACAACAAAAGGCAGTGTTGCGGAGATGGCATAAATTTTTGTGAATTTCCACATTTGATGGAAAAATTTTTTTCAGTTGCTCAATTTTCAGTACAAGATAGGAATTTAGAAATGGTGTATCTAGGTTTTTAAAATTGTTGAAAAGTTAGGGAAGTTATTTCTGTGTGTTTGTATCTTTTGTATGAGACTGAGATGTGTTCCTTAAAAATAAAATTACAGGTCTAGGTAGCTACAATGGATCAAACAGGATAGATCCAAAATGTTTTCCATCTGAAAGTTATCTACCAGCAATAAAAGATATTGTGTCTAATCCATGGCTTTATCCAAAGGGACCGAAAACTTTTGTAAGATTATTGAGCTGCTGCCCGTTCTCAAAGTTGCAAGATTCACAAATGAACCCTTAACTTATGAAAAGGCAGTCCATATTTTGGAAAAGACACTTCAGTGTCTAATATCCAAAGATTTAAGACTGGAAATACAGCTTCAAAATCAAAATCTGTAGATAAATATCTGAAATAAAAGATAGTCTTATTAATTTATATTTATTGATCTATCTACACATTAATCTTATGTAGTATGTGATATCTATAACTCAATTCTTAAGTATTTTTCAAAGGTGTTATAATTTCAATGAAATGTTGTTTTTCCAAAAACATTTTTATTTCAGTGCCTTTTATTTTTCAGTAAGGAGAATTTTAGTTTCTATTCCTTTTGTTACTTTGAATAAAATTTAATTTTGTAACAAGTAGGGTTTATTTTAGAAGAAAGAACTTCTTAAATTAATGTTCAGAAATGTTTCCTAAAAACAAACAAACAAACAAATAATTTTATCTGATCTATTTTAATTCCTTTTTTGCTTCAGGAAAACTGGACTTCAGTCAAATGGTTGAACTGATCAGCTTGCATGCATAATAATTCACAGTGCTTTAAAAATCCCTTCCATGGTGCCTGTCATCCCCAGGGCCTGGTGAGGTCTGTGGGATTTCCTGAAATTTCTTTCTGTCATCTCGGTCTGTTTCAAAATATTCATGCTGTTATTTCTCTTTTACTGCTCTAATATCTAGTTATAAACAATGCAGTGAGTGTTTGAAAGTCTCACCCTCAACTTTTCAATTTAGACCCTTGATTAATGAGGTGGAAGAGCTGCATAATGTTGATAATTTCCTTGTAAGTGGATAACAGCATGGAATGGATAGGTGAGGGTTTAAGAGGTGGATGTGAAATCTAGCTGGTGTGAAGCAAAGTTGACGAACAGAATATAGCAAAGAATATCCAGCTAAAATAGTGACATCTACTCTGAGGGGAATTATTTCAGCTAAATACAGGCACCTGGAAGTTAGACATCTGTTTTAATTCATCCTGATTATCACGGCTCTCTTTTCAATCAGTGGGAAGATTGATCCACCTTCAGATGACAGGATTATTGCCTTGGAGTAGCTTGTCTCCTCCCAGAGAGGTAAAGAGGGCTTTGGGCAATGAATTGTCCCCAGCCTAACTGTCTAAAAGGCTCCTGCTTTTATATCTATCCCTTGTGTTTGGCTGGGTACTCTTATCTGTTTTTCCCCAGTACCTCTGTGCAAGCTGATGATGTCCCCTCTATTTTTTTGCAGAACACATAGCTCTGACAGCATGTGATAATATTGCTGTTTTGGCACACTAATAAGCAGGCAACACCTGGACTCCAGCTATCTCTCCTACCTGTAGAAGTGCCTCTATTAGACAGTCTTGCCACTGCATACTTTTTATCATGTCAGGTCATGGTTTGGAGTTGCCCTAAAGTCTCTTTACATAATAAGGTCAGGTCGTATCCAGCTGTCCATAAATATTCTAAATAGAAAATGGAAGCATGCAAGGTTACAGAGATAATGCTGCTCTGATCTCTGGATTTATTTTTCTTTAAAAAATTTTTAAAAAATGAAATTTCTTAGTCTTTTCCTGATTCTGCCAATGAATATAAAGAACAAAATAGGCATATTGTGTCAGACTGTGTGAAGATAAGAGTTGACTGACTTCTTCCTCCCAGACCCTTCCTTCCTGCAAAATGATACAGTTATAATCTACAAAAAGATTTCAAGACCTCTGGATATATGGCCATAAATCAAACCTAAACAGCGTTACTGGGAATCCCTGAGGTTCATTGCTCAGAATAGCTTCATCATGTAAGCTCACCTGGCCTTGGAAAAGTCCCCAGCTTTGCGTAAAGACTCTGGGATTTCAAAGTACACTTTTGTAGGACAGCTCTTCAGGCACACTTGAGAGGATTTACAGTACTCCAGATATCCAAATTCTCCCAGCATTCATTGCTTCAAATGAGCACCTTAAGGATAACTAGCCATAGAGACCTGGTAGCTACAAAAATTGATCACAGCTTTTGTGGTGAGATTGCCCTGGAGCTGTGAATTTGAGCAGTCAATCTTAGGACTTTTTACCAAGATTTGCCTTCAAAAATACATGTCTGGGAAGCGCTCCTGTATGTATATGTGCTATCTGTCACAAATGTAGCATCCATCCATAAGCCTAGCTTCAGGTTCTCTGCATTCAAGATCTCATTAAGTGTATTTGTATATGGAGTTTGCACCTAGATGCTTAGGCTGGAGAGAAGACTATCATATCTCATTACAGGTAAAAAAAAAAAAAAGGGTGGGAGAATGGTTTCAGTTTTTCAGTACTATTTGTTTGAAAAGAACAAGCCCTGCATCAGGATGAATGTAAAAGTTGTCTTGAACCAAGGAAACAATTAGAACCACCACCTTTACAATGTCAAAGTATACTCAGAACTTTCAGCTGCCAAATTACTTCAAAATTGCTGCTACCTCAGATTAGTTGTGTTTCTAATTCAAAATTATCAAATTTACAGCAGCCATGTACTCTCTTCCACTAGTCTATAATAAGTCAGTATTTCTCTGTTATTGTCAACTTTACAATTACATTTCATTTCCCGAAGACCGGGAAGTGCTTGGAAAAACAGTCTGGCTTTTCACTCACAGAACAGACCAAATGAAGCAGCATTAGTCAGCATTTCTTTTTCAATCTGTATGTAATCCTATTATATTCTGGGCAATGCTGTCAAAGCTTATGATGCTGAGCAACAGTCTTACAGAGAATAACCCCGTTGCAGTCTGTGTCTGTTCACGTCTTTGACTGATTGTGAACCATGGCATATCTTGGCAGAAGACTTTAAGGAAGCTAGAGTCTCTTGTTTAAGCATTCATCTTCTTATTCATCCTAACCTATTTATGATCTGTTTTTAAAGCATATTTTAAAGACAGTTATTTAATTCTGTGTGTATATTGATTTCTGCACAGCCTTTTTATTTGGAGATCTTCTGTCACAGCAACTGTCTGCTTTCTGTGCCATAGTCAGTGTCAAGATCCTGTGACTACATCTATATTTTTTAAATGAAACGGAGCAAGGCACTGTTCTCTAACACACAGACTTAGGGTCCATATCTGTATTACACAGCTTTCAGCTCGAGGGTCCCCTCCTAGCCTTGTCTCAAGCCAGGTCTCCTCCTGCAGCACAGCACTGATTTGTATGTGCTATTCTGCAGGTGGAGCAGGATTGATTCAAAGCTGTGTCTCAAATGTGAAGGGTATGTTGCAGCCCACAAAACAGCTACTTTTATGACCTAATGATGCTTAACATGTTATATCTGAAAGGTAGTGGAAGAGCAATCATGGACATTTGCAAGTTCATGGACTGCGTGGTGAACGTTGAAGGAGACTTTGGAGATCAGGGGGAGCCAGAGGTGCTGTCACTGTGTTCATACTGTTTCTCATGATTGACCAGGTCTTTGAAGAGGAAATGGTTAAGTCTTTTCAGTGACTGAAATGAGCAGGCACATAGGACCCTGCCTAGTAGCCCTGTGAAGGTGTGTTCCCTTAGTGATGGCACATGGGCAGTTAATAACAGCCATGTAGCAGTATATGCTGTTAGTGGATATTGAATCCTACCATGCAATCACATTCATCTGTTTTCTTACTGTGACTCATCACGACTGCAGCTTGAAATATCAGTGCTATGTTTTGTGTCTTAGTTTTATCTTCTAAATTATAGAGTTGCAATCAGTCTCTATAAGATGTTGTAGACAGTCAAATGGGCATATTCCACTTTCCTATCTACATGTTCCCAGCATGGTCGTTTTTCAGAATGTGTTGCACCAGCTCTGCAGAGTGCTGAAACGGTGGTTGTGGCATGGCTGAAAATGAATCCTATGAAGATAAAAGTTGCTGGATCAATCAGATGATTTGGATCCTCCTGGGGCTTTGTGGTTACCATGGTGATACACAGAAACAAGATGGGACCATGTTTCTAAGGTTTGAGGGGAGACATTAGTGAGGAAGGGAACTTTTCCTTTGGAAAACAATCAGTAGACAGAAAGATCAAGCGAAAACCCTTCAAAATTAAATGGTAATAACTCAAAAATCTACCTGGTACAAACCAGAATAGAGCAGGAATCATTTATTAAGGATCATATTTGTGAAAAAAATCACAAATTTTCCATCTAGTCAAGTAGAACACCATTAAGGCAAAATGTTTAGGTTCAAGGAGAAATAATCTCAGACTAAGAAGATAAGAACTCTAACTTAAGGCCCCTGCATTAAATCAGTTCAACATCTTTTAAAAGAACATGTGACAAGCAGGTGGAGAAAAACTATGTTGAATTAACTGTATCTCAATATCTGTATATGAGAGACTGGCCTTATTTGTGGTGAATTTTGTCCCTCTAATGATCACAAGAGTATGAAATTCCTATAAGGAAAGAATTAACCATGAAAAATTAAGTTGTAATGGTATTGTTATTAAAAAAGGTCTGTAGGTAATAATGTGAACTATGCACCTAAATGTTCCATGTTGTTTTATTACCATATGTACTGGTTTCACCTGGGGTAGAGTTAATTTCCTTCACAGTGGCTAGCATGGGATTGTATTTTGGATTTGTGCAGATCTCAGAGTTGATAATGTGAGGATGTTTCTGTTACTGCTGAACAGTGCTTACACAGAGCCAGGGCCTTTTCTGCCTTTTGTACTGCCACACTAGCAAGGAGTGCATGGGAATTTGGGAGGAGACACAGCTGGGAGAGGTGACCCAAAGTGACCAAAGGCATATTCCATACCATATGACATCATGCTCAGTATATATGTAAAGTTGGGGGGAAGAAGGAAGGGAGGGTTTGGAGTGGCGGCGTTTGTCTTCCCAAGTAAACATTATGCGTGATGGGGCCCTGCTCTCTTGGGGAAGATTGAACACCTGTCTGCCCATGGGAAGCAGGGAATTAGTTCTTTGTTTGTTTTTTTTTGTTGGTTGGTTGGTTTTGGGTTTTTTTGTTTTGCCTTTTTTTTTTTGTTTGTGGGGTTTTTTTTGTTTGTTTTTGTTGGGTTTTGTGTGGGTTTTTTGTTTGTTTTGTTTTGTTTTGTTTTTAATTGTATATGTGGCTCTTCCTTTCCTTATTAAACTGTCTTTATCTCAATGTATGAGTTTTCTAGCTTTTACCCATCTGATTTTCTCCCCGATTGTGCTGGTAGGGGAGTGAGTGAGCGGTTGTGTGGGGCTTGGTTGCTGGCTGGGGTTAAACTACAGCACCATATTATACAATAATGTAGACTATCTTCTTCAAGGAGGTTTTAATGTTTATAACATTAGACAGTCTCCACAGAGTTGTATCAGAATCTGTTAAACCAAGTTCATGTCAAACAACTTGCATGATTTCCCACTGGGATTGAAAATTTCTGTTTCACTATGTCTAGCACAGTGTCTGCCCTGAACACATGAAAATAGTTTTCCTTCCTTCGTGTCCCAAAGGAAGGTATCAACAAAAAAATATTCTGCTGGAGACACTACTCCTTTGTATGGAAAAGCAGGACTTCACTTTGGAATTAACAATAACAATAGAAATTCTCTTCCATATTGTGTGCCTTCCAATCAAAATAAATTATTGTACTGGATTGAGTCCTGCAGTCATAAATTTTCCAGTTTGAATTATATTGAATTGGTTGCCAAGGACTGAGTTGGCCCTGGTTACTAGTTTTAAGACCCTTTTTATACTTTTTAGGATACCATGATGAAGGAGATTGATGAAAGCCAAAGAAATTACCCTTGAACACGCAGAAGGAGTTTTTTAGGATTTTTGTAGTTGGTTGGGGTTTTCTGGTGTGTTTTTTATTTTGGGGGGCTTTTGTTTTTCTGTTTGGGTTTTTTTTTTTGTTTGTTTTGTTTTGTTTTGTTTTGTTTTGTTTTTTGTTTTTTTTTGTTTTGGTTTGGGTTTTTTTTGTTTGGTTTGGTTTTTGTTTTGCCAAACAATTTAATTGCAGAAACATTAATAAGAAGAATAAGAAGATAAAATTTCACCTAACGATGATGTGTAATTTAGAGCACTTACCAACCTACCCTCTATAATTGATGTAAGAAGAATCAGTCTGTAGTGTCTAGATCTATAGCTAAGTGTCTAGAATAGTCACATCCTTTTTTCTTTAATATTCATGCTTAATGAATTTTGTTCTATTTACAGGTTTTATCTGGGGTGAAATCAAACAGATGTGGGATGGTGGACTACAGGACTACATTCATGATTGGTGGAACCTCATGGATTTTGTAATGAACTCATTGTACTTGGCAACAATATCTTTGAAAATTGTTGCATTTTCAAAGGTAAACCTTCAAAAAGTCAGAAAATTTTTTAAGAAAAATGAAATCAGTCTTCTTCAATCTTCTGTATTTGGCTTTGTTCAGGTTTAACCATGCAAGTGATGTATAATGTGCTCATTGACAAGAAGCTAGAAGAGTATAAAAGCAAAGAAAGCATTGTGTTTAAGTTTTTTCTTTGTTTTTTTTTTTTTTTTTATTCTTGGCCCATGCAGTTCTTTTGTTATTTTGTCCAGAACGCCCATTTTGTTATTTTCTTGAAAAGGAAACTCACTAATAATATTTCATACTGTTTGCATACAATTATGTTTTGTGTAAAACTTGACTATTTTGCAGTAAAAAAGTATTGCCCCTAAGACAATTTTACACATCATGTAAAACCTAAAAATGGAAGGGGAAAGGAGCTAAAGAGTAAGATTTTAACTTGTTTTGAAAATTTATCATAAGTGCAACATGAAAAAATTAAACTGAAAGGGATAAAATGGTCACTTGAGACTGGCTATGTTCAATGTTTTTGTGCTTTTCATGGACTTGTTTAGTTAGAATAGTTTTATATTTACACTGAAGTATCTTCCAGCAGAACAGCCCTTCCTTCCAAAGCCACAGAACACGTTGTATGAACATTTTGTATTGTATTCAATATAAATGCATAATATGATAGAAATTCCTTATAAAATGAAATATTTTAATCATAAAGTGGTCTCAAGCACAAGGAAACCACATCTGAAAGGGGAAAAAAGCATTTCTTAGCATCTGTCATAGTGTTCTTATCACATCCAAGTAAAGATAAGCCCATTTTTGCTGGCCACTGGATCAGCATTCTATTTCAGCTTTTTCAAGATCCCTGTCACCAACTACCCTGTATACATGGAAGGAGAATCTCTCCTCCGCCAATACACTTTTGACTGGGACAAGGAGAGAGCCATCAAGTAGCCAGTTTCAGCCTCCTCTCCTCAAGCAGCAGCTCTTCTTGCTGTAGTCCTGCCATAAGTGTAGAGGAACTTAGGAACTTCTAATGTATACAATCTTGAGTCTGTTCACAAAGGTCTGTGTCTCACCCCATCAGGAGCAAGGATGAGTAAAGACTTAGGCTATGTTGACACACTAGCCTTCTCCTTTGACAAAAAGTTTCTGGCATGCTGGGGTCTGACTGCAAACCTTTGGAAGTCTTCTCACTCAGAGAAATTGGGAGCTGGTCCAAAACGCGAAGAGCTGTCATTTAAAGCTAATGAAATGCCTTTTACACACCAGGATGCCTTATAAAGTGACTGGAAAACAATTAGTCCTTTCACTATCCCATGAAACAAAACAAACAGTTCATTGAAAATGGATGTTTCCAATGCATTGAAGTTAGCCAATTATTCACTTTAAAATAATATTAATTAGAAGACATTATAATCCTTTCCTCTCCCAGACAGCTTCTGCTTATGGTAATCAGATTCCAAGGTGACAGTATCCGTGCATCCATTACTCTCCAAATAAGTGCTTACATGTCAATCATAACACAGTGCATAAAGCACTATCTTTGGTTCTGCAGCTATTATTATTTTACTGCATGTTCAATGTTGTACCTAAAAATCTTCTTGTTCCTTAAAAAAGCCTCACCTGTGGTAGTCAACTGAAACACAATGATGTAATGAACAGAGTAACAGAGAACACACAGGCTGGGTGATTTAATACACAGCCACATTTCCTTCAAATACCTGAGTTCCTTACCACTGTGCCAGATGAGATCGAGAGGATGTCAAATGTAACCAGTATGTTTTGATATAAAGGTTTAATTTTCTTTTCCTAAGCCTTGCGAGATAGGTTTCTCTGTTGCAGCTTTTCTGTATTTCTTGAATCAAACCTGTAAGTTCAGTTCTTGGATGTATTCTATCTTCTGTGAATCAGCTCATGCCACCTAAGAAAGCATTTTACCAACTCTGATAAAATTATGAGTGCACTCATGCTACTCTCCTGTGTGATAAATATTCCTCGAGTAAAATGTAGTGTTTTTGTCCATTTAAGGTTCTCTGATTGATGCAGTATTCAAGTAGATGAGTACTTACAGCAGATGATGGGACAGTGTAAAATACAACAAAGTGTGTAATTTCAGGATGAAAGAACTACTAAGAACACTCAAGAGTTAGTGGTTTCATTGCCAGTATTCAAATAAAATTAGCACATCTCATAATTTTCAAAGGGCTATGTTTTCTGTCTCTGTGTATCAACATGTGAGGTCTTTCTAAATTAGCCAGTATGTCCACTGAAAATGTTCTCTCCTCCATAAAAATGTCATAATAAATACTGCATTGTCATACATTTTTTGAAAGCAGATGACAAATTGTAAGCAACACATTTGTTTTGATGAAGGGTTGTAGATAGAAATCACGTGTTAGAAAAAAATGGTTCTTTTTATGTTTTTGGAAGATATAATTTATTTTGTAGTGATGTGTAGAGTTAGGTGTAGTGCCAACTTCTATGCAGAACATTCTTACTTTATCTTAAATATTTTTTAAACCTGAGCATTGGGCCTAGCACTGCTTGCTTCCAATTCTGCTAGGAACTGCATGCAAGTTCACATAACTAATGTTTCCAAGCCACAGACATGAAGAACTAGTAGAAAAACAGGTTCCTATTCAGGGCAAGAATTCTGAAAAGTAATTAAAAGTACATTATTTGTTTCAGTGTTTACTGGTTTAATGATCACTGTGTCAGGTCTACTTTGTTCAGTAGTAAATAACATAGTATAACTCTTCTGACAACAGTTCTGCAGCAGCTAACATCTTCTCACACGTTTGCATTGTAAAATGGTTTTGACTGACATTTTACCAGATTCACAGACCAAATGCTTATTTACATAGGAGGATTAACACTCCTCTGTCCCTGAGAAGTTATGGACTTGATTCCTCAGTGTAATTACCATTTTAAAGCCCTCTGCTAGGCCTACCCCCTTCCTACTGCTGCTCTGAAATTCAGCATAATTAATGTGAAGATTAGGTCATACATTTTAAAATAGGATGAGTTCACATTTACATATGAACATTCAGGAAATGATTTAAAGTACTTTTCCTGAAATTAATATTATTTAACTTTAATTTTTGTGATCAGAAACAAGGGGGTCACTTTTGACTGAGGTCCAATAGTCCATTAAACATTCAGGCAGCCTAATCTACATGTCTGTTTGATCTCTCTTGGTGCTTTCATATGATCTACAGGTCATGTCTTTTGTTTTAATGGGAAAACAGTGACCACTCAACTTTTTTCTTACAAATGGTTGTGATATTATATTTGCATTTGAATTAGTTTGAGTAAGGATCAAGAATTATTTCTTGCAGTCCCTGGGTGACATTGCAAAAGCATCGTTTATTTTCCTTGAAGCTCTACTGTTTATATGCTGCTCAGTTTGTTTTTTGCTCTTGATTTTCCATTGCTGTGCCATATAAATTTCCTTCAACCAGTGAGCCAATAATAGATATTATTTAATCATATTAAATGACGGTTGGCTTTGATACATGTCAAAAGGTTGTGTTTGTATTTCAAGTGGGGACAGAAATTCATCAAGGTCACAAAATAATAAAGGACTGCAGAGTATCAACATTATGATTTACAGCAAGCCCAGTGTTGATGCATTTGCTCTCCATTCCCTAGAACAATAACCACTTATTTATTTTATGTAGAACAGAAGAACATTAACAAGCATGAGTGGGAGAACAAACAATTCAATTTCGCATGGTTTGGCTTGTTTGACCCTAAGATACAGGTTTTTTTCTTTTTTTTTCTTTTTAATATTTTCACTGTTTGTGTTTTAGTATACATAGACTTTTTGCTCCTCTTCTTTATTTGCCTTTTCACATGGAGCAAAAAACAAACAGTTTTTTGTTGATATTTCTAGATTCCTTTTCAGCATCCTCTACTGTAATTCGTGGAATCAATAGGGTTTTGGTGTTAAAGCCCTCTTATACTAATTTCTTTTATATTATTTGCTGTCTTGTTATTGCCAATATATTCCACAAATAATTTCCATATTTATTTCTCAGACTTTCACCTTTCTCACTTTTTTCCACCAAGTATTTCAACTGCATCACTCAGCTGGTTGCCATCTGCAGACTTGCTGAGAGTGGCCTCAATCCCTCTGTCTGTGTCATTGATGAAGATAATAAACAGTACTTGTCCCAACACAGATCCCTGAGGGACACTACTTGTCACTGATCTCCGTTTTGATGTTGAGCTGTTGACCACCTCTCTATAGATGCAACAATCCAGCCAATTCTTTATCCACCAAAAAGTTCACACATTGAATCTGTCTATCTCCAATCTAGAAAGAAGGATGTTGCAGGGGACAGTGTCAAAGGACAAATGATAGATGACATATGTAGCCTTTCCCATGCCCACTGCTGCAGCCATTCCATCATAAAAGGCCACTAGATTGGTTAAGCAGGACTTGCCCTTGATGAAACTGTGCTGGTTGTGATGAATGACCTTGTGCCTTAGCATAGCTTCCAGGAGGGTCTGTTCTGTGACCTTCCCAGGCACAGAAGTGATGCTGACAGGTTGGTTGTTCTCAGGGTCCTCTTTCTCCCTTTTTTTAAAAAATGGGTGCAATATTTCCCTCTTTCCAGTCACCAAGGACTTCACCTGAATGCCATGACTTTTCAGATATGATGGAGAGTGACTTGGAAACTATGTCAGCCAATTTCTTTAGGATTCTGGGATGCATCTCATCAGGTCCCATAGACTTAAGTATGTTCAAGTTCCTCATGTGGTCTTGAACCACTGTAAGAGTAGTCACCCACTTTGGAGAGTGACTGTGGTGTTGAAATGCTGTGATGCTTGTCTATGTTGTCTCATCTGGCTCCAGTGACACAGAAGAGTCCTTTTCTCTACTGCTGAGGGCTGAGCAGCTCTAAAGGATGCAACTGTGTGGCCTAGAGTAGATAAATACAGACTACACCTTAGTCCCTCTTTGAAAGGGGCTTCATATTGTATTATCCCTTCTTCTCAGAGTGCTTCATAGCATAGATTCTGTCCTCTGATATGTTCCATAAAACAGCTTAATGAAACAAAATAAAAAATAATGAGACTGCCACAGTAGTTAAGCCTCAGTTCAAAGTAATATCTTTCATCTTCAAAACATTTTTAATAGAGCTGGAACAGGAAAGAGTCACAGTTCCAGGGATCAGACTCTTTGATAATAAGGCACACAAGCAGTTTGCCATGGTTCATTAATAAGCAGCTTTTTCATCATTGGTCTAGTATTAGTGATTAAGTGATATACTTATTCCTTGACTGAATGTTTTCTTCCTACTTGCCAAATTCCTTGTGAGTTTCTCTCCATAATTGTCAGCCCTGCACTGTTCTTCAAATAAATAATTTACCTGATTTTACATCTGGAAGTTTCTAAAATTCTAAAAATCCAGATGTTCAAAACTGTTCCTTTTGCTCTGTCAGAATTTTTAGACTTGTTTTTGGTCCTGTAAAAATTTATTGTGATGTCTGCAAATTAACTGATTAGTTTATAGAGAAACTATTTGGCAAATTTATGCATAAAAATAGAGGAGTAATATCTTCCCTTCTGCTTGTTTTCAGTATAGTGGGTTAGTTCCACGGGAGAACTGGGACATGTGGCATCCAACCCTGGTGGCTGAGGCCCTGTTTGCAATCGCAAACATCTTTAGCTCCCTGCGCTTGATCTCATTATTCACTGCAAATTCTCACCTGGGACCTCTGCAGATATCTCTAGGAAGAATGTTGCTGGACATTTTGAAGTTTCTCTTCATATACTGCCTTGTGCTGCTAGCTTTTGCAAATGGATTGAACCAGCTGTACTTCTACTATGAGACAAATGAACCTGGCAACTGCAAAGGAATACGATGTGAAAAGCAGAATAATGCATTTTCAACGTAAGTGGTTGATCTATTTCTATCCTCCCCTTCTGCCCCAAATATTTTAATCATGTACATGCTTTTTACAAGAAAGAGCCTCTGTTTTCTATTGGTGTTACAGTGGTGTCCTGAAAACCACATCTAATATCACCCTAATTTAAAAATAAATAAATAATTAAATAAATAATATTACATCACTCTGTAATAATTTCACCTCAAATGATAGTGAAGTCCATACAGTTCATGAAAGCTCAAAATATAAAAGGTAAAATAAAGATAAGAGGAAGATACATGAGATTAGAAGGTACATATTTAGAATTAAGGTCACCAGATCAGTTTACTTATCCAGTCAACTGTCACTCAGCATTTCTTCCATGTCTGCCTGTGGGCATTTAATAAACTGGTGTTCTAAACTATGAAGATTTCTTGTAAATGTGAGGCAGGAAAAAAAGTATGCAATCCAATCTTCTACTGACCCTACTCCACACAATCGAATTTCTATTCTAATTTATGTTATAAAGTATTTATTTTTCTTTCACGTCAAAATTAATTTTACTTCATTCTGGGTTTTAGTTTATCTATAGTACAAAAATACTATTCAAATGAACACTAATTCTCTATCTGGCCTTTCAGCTTCAAACCTGGATCAAACTCCTGCTCTAAACATCTGTTCCCTACTAAATTCTGTGTATCTAGATTGTTTTAAAAATATATTTAATACCAATGGCTTCCTTTTCAAAGTACATAATTTTATAAAAATAGCAGTCTATATCATCTTAATCAACTAATTTTTCTGAGGCACAGTGTATTTATCTTGCATATTAATAACATCTATGCGGGTCTAAACTTTATGAAATCTTAACAGAAAAGCGCAGGGAAATTTTTCACAGCTCAGCATTGAGGGAAGCAATATTATTAATCTGGGAGATGGTGGGATCTACTCGTACTAGAGTCAGAAGGTGGTATCAAGGCAAACTGTGCTGCCTTATGAGCATTTTCAGCAACTATGGGGAGGGGAGAATAGTGGTTGTTCAGTTTATGCTCAGACATAAACCATACAAGAGGCTCCAGAGCAGTACTTTGCCACTCATATACACTGTATTACAGGAGCAGTACTACAGGAGTTTCTCTAAGTGGAAGCACACTGCCCTCTCAGGTTATCTCTCTAGGACAGAGCTGTACTGGCTTGCATGGCAACCTTTCACAGGTGATGCCACATGATAGGAAGAGGACTGAAGGTTTATATTTTGTCCAGCTCTGATCAGTACAACCCAGTGTGCAGAATGATGCAGGGCAGTATGAGTCCCTGCAGTTCAGCAGCCCCCCTGCTCTGTGTGCAGTAGGGAAAGCACTGGTATCCCACACATCCTCTCTGGGTAACCTGCTTCTGGTGTCTGGGTGAAGGAGCCAGAAAGAGGGCTCAGAGAAGATTTACTTACATCTCAAGATATGGGCCAAGATATGCAAAGAAATTTGCTCCAAACTTTTGAGGAGTGAAGAGCCTAACTAGGGCCATGCTGTTGACACTGTAGTGTAGCTGAATATTGTACAATGTGAAATTCTTTCAAGGTATCTAGTTGCAGAGGATTATTTTGCAAAGCAACATTGTTACCAGCTTCCTAGGTGTTGTCCCAAACTTCTCCAAGGGATTATAATATATTTCAGTTATAAAAGCACACATTTATTTCAAGGGAATCATGCTTGTCATTTTTTATATCTCCCGATAATAATGTCTTTCTAATTATACAACTCCTTTTATCTCAGTGACTCTCAACAGAAACCAGAATTGCATAGACTAGGTGTGAGGATACCATACTTCTTTCAACATCCTGGTGAAACACAATCAAATAGTTATTTTTGGATCCTTATTCTACCTCCTTCAGTCAAGGCAAAGGTTCAAAATGCCTCCAGGGAAGGTGTCCCTCTTAAGATCTCCAAAACTGTATTTATGCCTCTGAAGTTTGAACAAAATCAGCCTTTTGCTCTCAAGCTTATTTTCAGATTCTGTATTGTATATCTAGAGGCTCATATTTGAAACATTAAGCCATTGTTTCACTGGAAAAATATTCCTTCTATGTTGACTATACTGTGGTAAGTATTATTCAACTTAGTCAAGTCAAGGACTTTTGTGCATTTTGGGAGAAAATTAATATTATGAAAACTAAATGAGTTGTTACTATACAACTATTCCATTTGGGTTTTGTTTTTCAGGTTATTTGAAACGCTGCAGTCATTATTTTGGTCTATATTTGGACTCATCAATCTCTATGTGACCAATGTGAAAGCAAGGCATGAATTCACTGAATTTGTTGGGGCCACCATGTTTGGTACCTATAATGTAATATCTCTGGTTGTTCTACTCAACATGCTGATAGCCATGATGAATAATTCTTACCAACTTATTGCTGTAAGTTGTTCCTTATTCTTAGATCATGTATGATATATGCCTTCTCTTTTTTTTCTACATCCTGTTTTTCTGGCAGTAAAACATTTTACAGACAGGACATTGGAACAAAATGTCTCATTTGTTCAAATTCCTTTGCACTGTTCTGGAAGGATGCAGGGACCAGATTCAAGCTGGAATGGGTAAAGAGGAATTTCAACACAGCACTAAATGGGGAAGAGGTGACTCCTATGAAGAAGCCAGCTTGCAGGTTGAGAAGGGTGTCCTGATGCTTCTGGCATGTAGCAGACTACAACCCTGCCCAAGCTGCACTGTACATGACCTCTCTGAGAAAGAGACTGTCCAAGATTGTTGCCTCTCCTTCATTTTTAATATGTTAGAATTGTTAACATTTGAAAGGCTGTTATGTTTTTCTTTTTATCTGGCATAAAAATACATGAATATACAGTTAACGAAAATTGCATGCCCATGTTTCATGGGCAATTTTGGACCCATTAGCAATTCATCAAAATGTCATGTCTTCTCATTCAGCCATGTCATTTTCTCTCCTTTAATGAAAACTATCTTTAGCAGAGCTATTGGCTTATTTTTATTTCTCAACTGTCTATTAAGGAGACTAAGGAAAATAAACACTGATTCATCATATGATAATTTGAATATGATCATGCCAAAAGCAAACAATAAAAGAAAGCTTCACAGTCTTAAGATTTTAAAATGCGCACTTTTTTCTAATCTGGAAATTACAGGGTTTCCAACAAAAAAAATAGTGACTGCCTGTATTTTTATAACAGTAGTTGGAAAAGTCTGGTGCACAATTTCACAAAATTGTACCATTCATCATGACTCGGGCTGTAGGTAGTATACTTCTCCTACTACAACTTTTAAATTATCTTTTGATTACTGTATGGCTAGGGCTAGACCTGGCTACCTGGCTGCTATGTTTTTTATCCAAATCTAATATTAGCGATTTAAACTTCAACTGCTAGGATTTAGAAATCTTTCCATGGACTTTAGTTTTGATTTTTCCAAAGTTTTCAGAATTATACAATACTTTATACAATCCAAAAAAACCCCACAATTTCAAATTAAAAAAAAATAAAATTAAATAAACCTTATTCCAAATATAGAATTCTGAAGTAGGAGGAAAAAAAGATAATTGACTCAACAGTTTTAGTAGCCTCATGATCTGTTGGATAACTTATTTGTGAATTTTTGGTGTTGGCAATTACTAAGAAAATGTATGAGACTTACTGACTTGTTGAAGCTGTTGCAGAGCAGTGTAATTTGACTGATCTATGTGGAATAATGATGAGCTGCTTATATAACAAAACACTTTTTTTTCCTGAAATGTATTATTTTTCTCCTTGCAATTACCATTTCAGTTTTTTGAGAGACTCTTAATAATTTAAAAGCTTGTAACAGGTATAGAAATGCTTGTAAGTAGATATACACTTTACATGTTGAGCATCTCTACTGAACTAAAGCAGCTTAGCTTTGCTTTGCGTTAAAGATCTTCTGTCAGAGGAAGATGGAAATAATTTAGCAAGACAATTCATTAGTATTTTAAGGTAGTTACAGTTTAAGTTTTTCAGATTTTTGTAGAGGTTTGTTTCACCTCCCTATTTAGAGCAACATCTGTGTTGATGTTATGTTTCTTGTGTGCAGGATCATGCAGACATTGAGTGGAAGTTTGCTCGAACAAAACTCTGGATGAGTTACTTTGAAGAAGGAGGAACTCTGCCCACTCCTTTTAATGTCATACCAAGCCCAAAATCTCTGTGGTATCTGATCAAATGGTTGTGGAGACATCTTTGCAAGAAAAAAATTAGAAGAAAACCTGAAAGTTTTGGAACAATAGGGGTAAGTCATGAAATTTACTCTGTCTGTAGTCTTTCTCTTTTCTATGCAAATGAGTTTCTCAGCCTTATTGAGCATCCGACTGTCAAACACTGTGCATATGAGTTACAAAATAATTCTAGCAGAGAATGTTTACTTTTTACATTCACGTCAGTGTATTTGACTGAAGAGAAAGCATCATTATATCCCTGTTCAATGACAACATGAACCATGACTGTGCCTTTTCTACAGATAATGCAAGAAAGATTAAAATCAATACAAAATATGAGAGATCAAATGTGTATACTTGTCTACCAATCCCAAAATTGTTGGTTGATGATTTCCAGCTCAAGCGTCAGTGTTCAGGTGTAATTGACATATCATGAACCACAGACTCATGTAAAAAGTATTTATTCATCATGGGGTATTCTCTGTGTTTCTGTCTCTTTACGTGTAATGAAATGCGTTTACCATAAAATCATTCTTACCAAAAACTGTTCTCATTAAAGAAAACATTTTGAAAGGTAATGGCATTTACCTGGACTTGCTTACTTGAATTTATAGGTAGAGTTATTTCAGAATAGCATTAGTACCCAATTCTAATATGCTCATTGGCAGGGAAATTTCTAGGGGAAAGATACAGGGCAAAAGATACACAAGGAGAGCAAGAATAGTCCTGCACCTGGATTCAACAGATGCCTGTGTGATATCTCAGACACATACATTCTTTGGTAACAGTGGGTAAAATAGGTTTAATTTGTTCCTTCTAACTTCATCTAGTTGAGATACCTCAGTCAGCAATACAGTTTTTCTACATTCTCAGAAAAAATATCCAGGCAACATCCTAACCCAGCAACAACTAAATCTCTCTAGTTATGTTTTCTGCATTTCCCATGAGTGAGTCAGTACTTCAGTAACTAGACTGCATTTAGTCAACTCCAGTGTAGAAAAAAAAATATTTGGGGTAAGATTTGGATAATGGCACTTTTCCTGTTGCATTGGGATTTAGTGAATATAAATGTTTTCAAGTCTGTTAGGAACTCAGAAAGCCAAGCATTAAGTGAGAGTATGAAAGTCAAGTGTGGAAAAGGAGAAAAAGAAAGAGGTGGAGTTCTAGTGCTGTTGTCCCTGCTAGAAAAACTTTTATCTATTTCCTTCCAAGAAACCAGGAGATATGATACAATTCTTTGATGGAGCAGTACTCTATCAACCTTTTCCTTGTATTTCTTCCCTGTTTCTTGGTAAGTGAGTAACAAAAATAAGTTTTTACCACCTATTCTCTGTCCTATCTTGGAATTCAGTTTAATCTCTAGATATACTTGGAGGAACAAGTTCACATACAGATTTATGATAAAGAGAAACAGTGACATATAAAACTAACACACAATTACTAAGCTGATGAATGGATTTTGTCCTCTTTGTGGAAAACTCCCATTCAGGCTTATTGCAATATACTGATCTTGTTGGCCAGTTTCTATGTTGTGAAAGCAAAATTGCTTCACTTAGCTTGTACATAGGAAAGAAACAGACAGAAATGGAAGATTGTAAGCATGAGGATGACATTCAAACAAACCACTAATGGACTATGAGAAACACATACTGAATAAAACCCATTAAAATAATATGAGAAAAGCAGTGAAGAGAGATAAACAGTGATTCACATAGGAATTTTAAAGAATAACATGAACTAGCATGAGTGGGGAATAATTTTAAGAATAAAACATCTCTGTGTGACATAGGAAGGAAAAAAATAATGTATAGACTAACAAATAATAACTATGAGATTTTGGTAAAAGACAAACTCAAGAGAGACAGTGATGTACTTATGTGTGTGGGAGAGGGGGCAATGCTTCTAGGCATTTGTTGAACATTTGGCAGGGATAATTAGCTAGTGTAAACTGACAGAGTGATATTAAAATTAATGGCATGATGCCAATGTATAGCAGACGATTGGTTCACAAAAAAATCCCTGTTTGACTAAGATACATCTAGAATACCCATATACATTGCAGCCGTATTAGTGTGTGTTGCGTTAACGTTCAGTGAAAGAATCAAAAAGCACTTTATTCACAACTAGCTTGAATTTATACAATCTGTACCCCTCGATTACATCATCATACAAAACGATTGGATAGCTCAGAACTGTCCATGCTCAGGCCATCTGGGCCTCACAGACCATTGGTCTTAATGTTAATTAACTCCTCCTGTAAACCCCGCCCATGACAGCTTTCCAGAGGTATTCCGTAGTACTTGCACGTGTTCCTCTTATAGATAAGTTCTTACTCCAAAGCTGCAAACTGTTCTCTTGAAATATGTAAACAAAGGCCTGCTTTTCATGGGAACCACAAAACTTGGATTGTTCAGAGAGTCTCACAGAATATCCAATTTTCTGCATTCTGCAACAATACATCCCAGCTAAACCTTCAGGACACTATTCTTTGTCAGACTTTCCATCCAGGATAAGAATTTCTTTTTCCTTTTTTTTGTCTTCTCAAACTGTAGATCTGTGAATAAACTGATTCATTGATCTGTGGAATAATAATGAAAAATATGGGGTGCTCCCAAGCCCTATGCAAAATGACGTTGTGAGGAAAGGGATTCAGAAAGATCACCCCCTGCTTCCTGAAGATACCTCCTGCTAGGGTACATGAATACTACCTTTCAAATATCCATGTCTTACATTTGCTGCAGCAAAGGAACAAAGTCTATTCACAGAGCTGCTTGAGAATTTTTCCAAATAGAATTTTCTTTTTTTTTTAATTAATTTTTTTAATTAAAAAAAAAACAACAAAAACAAA